>CM035148.1:23955387-24512887 GCA_020205605.1 Panax ginseng | reverse complement strand
TGAGAAAACGACTAGGGTATTAAAAACTGGCTTAGTATAAAAAGGAAATAAAAATAGCAAAACAGTGGGTTACCTTAGTACACCTGCAAAGCATAATCGACCGGATCGGATCGGCACCCACATGCGGCGATCACAAGACACACACGCACTAAGGTTTTCTGGCCGAAAGTCCAAGAACCAAGCTTGGCCTTGCCCAATTCCTTAGTCGTCCTCATGTGCGCGAGCCCATCCTTATTTCCCAACCAAGTTACTCAACCCAAGCTAACATGTGCTAATATACACAAAGAATATTTTCAAGGTAACCAATGTGGGACTTTGAGAAAACTAATAAATTTGAAGCATAATTAACAATCTCCCACATGATTCAAAATTATCAAAGATAGAAAAATTAAAAGGAAGTAAGAAGGGCAATGGATTTTAGATACATAAAGTCGATACCTTGTGGGTTTGAATCGACATTTAGCGGAACAAGCTCATGATTGTAGATTATAGGTGAATTATATTCTTGAACCCAACAATCAATTGAACTTGCACACATATCTAAAAATCCTGAATCCACACAAGTCATGGTTTAAAGCGTTTCAGGCCACGCTACCATATCCCATATTTTCATAAAGGCTCTAGAGAGTTTGCCAAATACTCTCATAGGAAGCGGCCTACACTTCTACCTTTATATAGGTACCCATCAAGTGTATACTGACATGCACCACCCTTTAGGGCTATGGGTTTCATTAAGAATCTAAATGATTCATCCTATCACAATTTGTCAGTAAGCACCACATACACAGGGATAAATAGAAATAATTGTAGTGCTTTAATTAAATAATTACATGACTTGTTGTTACCCATTGAACCCAATTCATGGGATCTCCAATCACATGGGTTGGGTTTCCATCACATATTATTTACTCAAATTATTGGCAATAGTCCCATCCCTCTGGATGCTTCTTGGAATACCTTCTTACTCAATCCCTTAGTAAGCGGATCCGTTAGGTTCTTTTTAGACCTCACAAATTCCATGAAAATAACCCCGTTATTGATCAGTCCTCGTACTATATTATGCCTCAAGCGAATATGTCTATGTTTTCCATTATAGACATGGTTCATTGCCCTGCCAATAGCTGCTTGGGAATCACAATGCAGAGAAATAGAAGGAATTGTCTTATACCTCAATGGTATATCAACCAATAAATTCCTTATCCACTCTGCTTCTGTACCTGCCAATTCTAAAGCAATAAATTTAGATTCCATAGTAGATCTAGCAGTACAAGTTTGTTTAGCAGATTTCCAAGAAACAACTCCTCCACCTAAAGTAAACACATGACCACTAGTGGAGTTTGTTTCATCATTATCAGATACCCAATTAGCATCACAATATCCTTCTAAAATACTAGGATGACCAGTAAAATGTACACCTACATTAACTGTTCCTTTTAAATACCTCATTAGTCATGACAATGCATTCCAATGATCTTGTGAAGGATTATGTGTATATTTGTTAAGTCTACTAATGACATATGCAATATCAGGTCGAGTACAGTTCATTAAATACACTACCAATGATTCTAGCATATTCAATTTGTGCAATACCATTCCCTTTATTTTTCTTTAAATGCATACTAGAGTTATAAGGAGTTCCTAATGGCTCTTCATTAAAGAAATTAAATTTCTTAAGAATATTTTCCACATAATGAGACTCTGATAAAACTAACCCATTTGCATGTTTATTTATTTTCATGCCAAGAATCAAATATGCTTCTCCTAAATCTTTCATGTCAAATTTAGAAGATAAAAAATCCTTAGTAGTTTTCACAACTTTCTCATCAGTACCAAATATTAGCAAGTCATCCACATATGAACAAATAATCACACTATAATTTCCATTGAATCTACTATAAACACAACTATCAGATTCATTTGTCACAAAATTATTAGACAAGAGAGTTTTATTAAATTTGTCATTCCATTGTTTTGATGCTTGTTTTAAACCATACAAAGATTTTACAAGTCTACACTTTTTGTTCTTCACCTGGAACAACAAACCCTTCAGGTTGACACATATAAATTTCTTCATTTAACTCTCCATTCAAAAAAGCAGATTTAACGTCCATTTGGTGGATTATCAATTTATGAATAGAAGCCAAAGCAATTAAAATTTTTATACTTGCTAATTTAGTCACTGGTGAGTAAGTGTCAAAATAATCAAACCCTTCCTTTTGAGTAAACACTTTTGATACAAGTCTTGCCTTAAATTTATCAATAGACCCATCATCTTTTAACTTTTTTTTAAACACCCATTTACATCCAATAGGTTTACATCCTCTAGGCAAATTAACTAGTTTTCATGTATGATTAGACATAATAGATTATAGTTCATTATTAATAGCATCCTTCCAAAAATTTGCATCAATAGATTTCATTGCTTCTTCATAAGTTTTAGGGTCATCTTCAGTTATAAAAGCAGTTATAAAATCTAGACCAAAAGTTTTCTCAAAACATTGTCTTTTACTTCTAGTAGATGCATGTACAGGTTCTTTATCTTTCCTTTTAAAAGGTTCACTAGATGAGGGATTGCCCTCATCTCTCATTTTCATTGGAAATATATTTTCAAAGAATTTTGCATCTTTTGTTTCCAAAATTGAATTATTTTGATAATTATTAGTTGCATCTTTAATTACCAAAAATCTATAAGCAGCACTATTAGACGCATATCCAATAAAAATGCAATCCAGTGTTTTAGGTCCAATTTATTTCTTTTAAATTATGGTATAGCTACTTTAGCTAGACACCCCCACACTTTAAGATACCCCAAATTAGGTGCATGTTTCTTCCATAAATGATATGGTGTAGAGTCTATCTTTTTATGTGGAACTCTATTTAAAATATGATTTGCAGAAAGGCAAGCTTCTCCCCACATATTAGAAGTTAAACCAGAACTAATTAGCATAGCATTTGTGACACCCCCAAAATTAGGTATACGTCACCCATCTTGGGTCGCCACTTACATGGTACATAAATTCAAATACAACTTAATAATACAATATGGTGTACAATACGACAAAACATAAATCGTGAGTTTGAATACAAATATTTTTTACTAGAGATTATACAAACTCAAAAGGAGTCCTTATTACAATTATTATTACACTATTTCACAGAATAGTGAGGACTACTAATGCTAACATCCGTCCAAAATCTACTCCGCTTCCCGACTTGTCCTCGCCACGTTCTCATTTCTCGAAGAGAACAACAAAAGTAAAAGGGTGAGCTCAACTAGCCCAGTAGGAAATATTATGACTAAGATAATGCAGAATATATTATCGTTAGCTTTCAACAGTGTTAAACTGATACAATATATAACAACCATCAAGTTTAACAAATAATGAACAAGCAATCCATTAAAAGAGTCAAGTAGATAATAAAATCTACTATCTTTTATGATTTAAAAGGTTTTTCATCACTTTTATCATTGGGACTCGACCAATAAATAATCCACATCATCGAATCATCCTGCACTACTGCCGAGGATATTCTTAAGTATCACGACCACAATTATCCATGCACTACGGGCCAAGAATATTTGTGTATTCAATAATGGTCATGATCATGCCAACAATTGTCCATCAATACACTACGGGCCAATGAGGACTTTTACCACATCATTTGTAACATTACGGTCATGATTACACCGAATAATCCCTGGTCATAATCATACCAAGTCCATCTATGCACTATAGGCCACAGATGACTTTCAACAAAATATAAACACGAGGATGATGACAATGATATAAGAATTCAATAAAACAAGTTCAAGAATTATTTTATCCAGAACTAATAACGCCCAAATTGTCAACATGATCTTCGCTTTGTAGAGTAAAATTCAAGAATGCTCGGAAGAATATTTCCATGAAAAGATCTTTGGATGAAGCGCAAATATCAAGGATATTCCACTAATTTCATAGAGTATGTAAGTCAAAACTTTAACCAATTTGAGTATAATAAGGAATGGAATAACAAAAAAGAAATCACTGTGTATGCGATAGATCAAGACGTGAGGAGTTATTCAAGAGAATAATAAATAACGGAATCGGTCCCAAAGCGCATTTGAGCGAGGATATTCCAAGAATAATAAAGCGGAATCAAGTCCCGTAGAACGCATGCATGAGGATATTCCAATGTAATAATAAAGAATGGAACAATGTAAAAATTTCACAAGTATAGGGTAACTGCGTATACAGGTTATTCCAACAGAATAATAAAGAATAGAATAACAGAAGTTCTCTTCATAGATAAGAAAGAAATAATACTCCCTACGAGTATAACAAATAATATTCCCTACCTTGGAAAAACTGGATATTAGAATAGAGTAGCAGATTTTTCTTCTTCTTTCTCTCTATAATTTCTCTCTATAATAATCGCTCTAAAACTTTTGTGAATTGGTGAGAAATGAAGTAAGAATGAGCTTCTATTTATAGAAAAATATAGTTTCGATAATTGCACGTTTTGGGGCTCAAAAATTATAGTATAATACCTCCAACTTTTCTTTCATTTATAATTTAGTCCTGCAAGTATTATCAATCTTGCACCAACTCCCCTAATAGTAAATAATGTGAATTAATAGTACACATATGTGAACAAATAGTAATATAAGCATGTGAATTAGTAGCAATTAATTGCTCATTTATCCGATAAATTACCCGATTATTAATATAACCCCTAGACATCAATTATCATCAGAATAAATGTCGATTTTCACTAACACAAACAATTCAAACATAATGAAACTATTTTTATCAAAAATATAAAATTTGAAATTTCGAAGTTTGACTTTTTTCGAAAAAAGTCAAGCATTGATTTTTTTTGACCAAATAGTGAATCTCGGAAAATTTTGTGTTTATAGACTATTTTTATTAATTTCGTCGTTCCGGACTCAAAAATCACGTCCGCGTCTCCAAATTCAACTCTGAACAACATTCATTATTAATATTATAACTCATAATATTTATCAACCAGGTCGTTCCCAGGAAAGAGGGGTTTTTCAATAAGGATTTCTCCTATTGGCGCTATGATTAGGTGACCAAACCTCTCCTGGCGTAACTTCTAGACATTGTAAATATTGCGCTTTATAATATGAATAACTTTGTTAAATCAAGTATTGATTTAATAAAAATATTTTATGCAGATGATAATCTTGTGACAATAATTTAATCAATAATATGATAGATATGATGCAAAGAATTATCAGAAAGTAATAATTGAGTATAACCGAGTGACTTCTCACGTAAAGATCAATAATCAATACCGTGTCTTCTTATACAACCACAGCAGACATCTTGTACTTTTAAACACCGGATGTTTCAACGATTAGCAGTAAAACCTCCACCGTTATTTTCATAAAGTATTTTGTAGTTTTCTCAATCAAACAATAATTTCGATTTGTGGGGTCCACCAATGATTGTCTTGGATTGTACAAATATTCCCTGTTAAAATGAATATTCCCCGACCAATCGAATATTATATAACAACTTGCGTACTTTGCAAAATTTGTAAATATTACCCACAACTATAACATTATATCAAATTCACACCATAATATTCAAAAAATATTTCGAGAAATTAAAATCTTTATTCATAAAATCTGGGGTTTCACAATCTCCCCTCCTTATGAAATTTCGCCCTCGAAATTTACGTACGCACTTGATATGCTAAAGAGGTGAGGATACCTTGACCTCACTTCAAATTCTAACCCTTGAGGTATAACCTTTGAGTGTCGAATATAATCCTTCTTATCCAAGATTTTAACACGTATCTTCTCATACGTTAAATCATCCGCTATCTCAAATGGGTTCTAAATTAATAATGTGGTTGGTCATCCCCATATTTACGTAACGTCGATACGTCAAAAATGTTATGAACACGCCGACATACTTGGCGGTAAAAGCAGTCTATAAGCCACGTTCCTACTTTATCGAGGATTTTAAATGGGCCAATTAAATCGAGGGTTGAGATTTCTTTCTTCGTCGATTCTTGCTTACAGAATAACGCCTTTCTTGAACCTTCTTAATTCTTCACATTCATCGCCTCAAGGGTGTGTAGCTTGAAAGCGGCTTTAACTTTATCGATTAAAGTCGATTAATTCTACTCGTATATTCGTTATCTTCACGTGGGTTCCTAGAGTCTTTAACTCTATCTTCATCATTTGTAAGTCGTACGAAATGGGTCTTTATGTTAACAACATCGCACTCGTAAACGCATACGATCTTCTACTCAACGCGTCAGCTATCACGTTCGCTTCCCATGATGGTATTGAATGGTACGATCGTAATCTTCAATAGCTCGAGCCAACGTCTTTGGCGCATGTTACGTTCATTTTAGTTGAAGAAATATTTGAGGGTTTTAGAAATGGGTTTTCAGATTTGGGTCAATACAAAATTCGATTTCACGCCTAGGGTAGGCTAAGAAGTCTTCAAGAATACGTAAGGAAATTTATTAACAATAGAAATATCATTCAAAATCGTGACTCTCATCCAAGACTTGGGTAACACGTCACATTGATACCTATCAACTTGCCATCGTCATTCACGATTGTCGCTTTATGAAAGTCCGGCGGTGCATTCCACACAAGGAAGTCAACAACGAAAGGATCGGGGCTCTTTACTTATGGCTTGATATGACCATGATTGACTTTAGTGATTTGGTTGCTTGAATTCGCATAACAGGTTGGTTAGGAATATGAAAGCTAACAACCTGACGAAAAGCATGATGAGTAGTTAACCAATCGATTCCTAAAATCACATCAAAGGCAAGTATTTTCAAAGAGATACGATCGACAGGTAACGTGAAAGTGTTGATTTGAACAAGATTTATAAATAGTGGATGTAATGAAGGTTTCCCCTAATGGAGTTTCAACAGATAAGTCAAAGTCTAACTTCTCCGGAGTTAAATTCAATCATTGAACACAACAAGGTGAAATAAAAGAGTGATAGAACTGGTATCGAATAAAGTATAGACTTCGCAAGAGTTTATAATTAACTTACCCGTAATAACTTCGTTCGGGTTTCTCGACAAACGCTCACACTTAAACTACTAGATTTAACTTTGTTATAGGGTACATTCCACCCTTAAGTGCTTCGTCCCATTCCTGATTTATGATTTGAATCATTATTCTCCGATCCATATCGAATTGGGGTTGACCGCTATGCACAGGGTAATTCCGAATTCGATGTTGGATTCTCCCAATTGTTGTCCAAAAAGAAAAATCCATTCCATCTATTTTGGCTTTATTGGATCGGACGTCTTTTTCTACAATATCTACGCGTCGTGCGGCTTTCACCTATGCATCCTCTATTCTCATTCGCTTAGTTTTTTTTTTTTCATCGTAACTTTGATCATATAACATTATTAGATTCTAGCTCTAATATCTTATACTCGATAAAGAGTGCTTCGCTCAAGTATCGCACATCGGGTCACACAATTTTGAATTGTTACATCTCTTTGCTCCACGCATCACCGCGTTTTTTCAAACTCGCTTCTTCTAACTCATGAATACGATTTTGCAATTCTACATTTTGATCATAAAGTTCTTCTAATAAATTCTCCTCAGTTCTCTCTTCTTCTTCTCTTCTTCTTCATTCTCAATTGCTACCTCTCACGACTATCTCAAGGTGCAACTATCAATTCTTCACTCACCACATGGATATCTCTAATCCCTTCTTCACCGACATCACATTATCCTAGTTGGTGATTAGAATTGTCTCTACGATCTCATGTGCTTCATTGCTTATCTCAACATTTTCGGATGCCATTTTCAAATACTACCACAAAACAAAGGTTAATTGACATGCAACATATTATCCATATACCCTGACCAACCAATTAAATACCAAATAAACTTAGGTAGGTCATACTAATGAAGGAATTCTCGCCTCCCTCCTAGTTCTAGTCTCACATCTTAGCCATGGATCATATCCTAAGTTTTTGATACCAACCGTGACGCCCCCAAAATTAGGTATACGTCACCCATCTTGGGTCGCCACTTACATGGTACATAAATTCAAATACAACTTAATAATACAACTGCATGCGTGTACAATACGACAAAACATAATCGTGAGTTTGAATACAAATATTTTCTACTAGAGATTATACAAACTCAAAAGGAGTCCTTATTACAATTATTATTACACTATTTCACGAATAGTGAGGGACTACTAATGCTAACATCCGTTAAAATCACTCCGCTTCTCCGACTTGTCCTCGCCACGTTCTCATTTCAAGAGAACAACAAAAGTAAAAGGGTGAGCTCAACTAGCCCAGTAGGAAATATTATGACTAAGATAATGCAGAATATATTATCGTTAGCTTTCAACAGTGTTAAACTGATACAATATATAACAACCATCAAGTTTAACAGCAGCGGAACAAGCAATCCATTAAAAGAGTCAAGTAGATAATAAAATCTACTATCTTTTATGATTTAAAAGGTTTTTCATCACTTTTATTTGGGGACTCAAATTTTAATAAATAATCCACATCATCGAATCATCCCCGCGACTACTACCAAGGATATTCTTTAGTATCACGACCACAATTATCCATGCACTACGGGCCAAGAATATTTGTGTATTCAATAATGGTCATGATCATGCCAACAATTGTCCATCAATACACTACGGGCCAATGAGGACTTTTACCACATCATTTGTAACATTACGGCCATGATTACATGAATAATCCTCGGTCATAATCATACCAAGTCCATCTACGCACTATAGGCCATGAGATGACTTTCAACAAAATATAAACACGAGGATGATGACAATGATATAAGAATTCAATAAAACAAGTTCAAGAATTATTTTATCCAGAACTAATAACATCCAAATTGTCAACATGATCTTCGCTTTGTAGAGTAAAATTCAAGAATGCTCGGAAGAATATTTCCATGAAAAGATATCTTTGGATGAAGCCTTAAATATCAAGGATATTCCACTAATTTCATAGAGTATAGAAGTCAAAACTTTAACCAACCGAGTATAATAAGGAATGGAATAACAAAAGAAATCACCAAGTACGCGATAAACCGCATGCAAAAGTTACAAAATAATAAATAAGTTATTCCAGAGAATAATAAATAAAGGAATCAGTCCGCCAGTAAAACGCATGCATGTGATATTCCAATGTAATAATAAAGACGGAATCAAGTCCGGCGTGAAACGCATGCATGTGATATTCCAACAGAATAATAAAGTTTGAATCTCATCCCGTGTAAAACGCATGCATGTGATGTTCCAACAGAATAATAAAGAACGGAACAACAGAAAAATTTTACCAAGTATAGGGTAGCAGCAGCATATACAAAGTTATTCCAATGTAATAATAAAGAATGGAATAACAGAAGTTCTCTTTATAGATAAGAAAGAAATAATACTCCCTACGAGTACAACAAATAATATTCCCTACCTTGGAAAAACTGGTTACTAGAATAGAGTAGCAGATTTCTCATCTTCTTTCTCTCTATAATTTCTCTCTATAATAATCGCTCTAAAGCTTTTGTGAATTGGTGAGAAATGAAGGAAGAATGAGCTTCTATTTATAGGAAAATATAGTTTCGATAATTGCACGTTTTGGGGCTCGAAAATTACAGTATAATACCTCCAACTTTTCTTTCATTTATAATTTAGTCCTGCAAGTATTATCAATCTTGTACCAACTCCCCTAATAGTAAATAATGTGAATTAATAGTACACATATGTGAACAAATAGTTATATAAGCATGTGAATTAGTAGCAATTAATTGTTCATTTATCCGATAAATTACCCGATTATTAATATAACCCCTAGACATCAATTATCATCGCAATAAATGTCGATTTTCACTAATACAAACAATTCCAACATAATGAAACTATTTTTATCAAAAATATAAATTTTGAAATTTCGAAGTTTGACTTTTTTCGAAAAAGTCAACTGTTGACTTTTTGACCAAATAGTGAATCTCGGAAAATTTTGTGTTTATAGACTATTTTTATTAATTTCGTCGTTCTGGACTCAAAAATCACGTCCGCGTCTCCAAATTCAACTCTGAACAACATTCATTATTAATATTATAACTCATAATATTTATCAACCAGTCGTTCCTGGAAAGCAGGGGTTTTCAATAAGGATTTCTCCCATATGGCGCGCAATTAGGTGACCAAACCTCTCCTTGGCAGAACTTCTAGACATTGTAAATATTGCAGTTTATAATATGAATAACTTTGTCGTCTCAAGTATTGATTTAATAAAAATTATTTTATGCAGATGATACTGTGACAATAATTTAATCAATAATATGATATATATGATGCAACAATATTCGTAGCAATAATTGAGTATAACCGAGTGACTTCTCACGTAAGCATCAATAATCAATACCGTAGTGCTACTATACAACTGACGCCAGACATCGCATTGTTTTTAACACCGGGTGTTTCAACAATGATTAATTCAGTAAAACTTCCGCCGTTATTTTCATAAAGTATTTTTGTAGTTTTTCAATCCGACAATAATTTCGTTGTTGTGGGGGTCCACCAATGATTGTCTTAGTTGTCACAAATATTCCCCGTTAAAATGAATATTCCCCACCAATCGAATATTATATAACAACTTGCGTGATTTTTGCAAAATTTGTAAATATTACCCACAACTATAACATTATATCAAATTCACACCATAATATTCAAAAAATATTTCGAGAAATTAAAATCTTTATTCATAAAATCTGGGGTTTCACAATCTCCCCTCCTTATGAAATTTCGCCCTCGAAATTTACGTACGCACTTGATATGCTAAAGAGGTGAGGATACCTTGACCTCACTTCAAATTCTAACCCTCGAGGTATAACCTCGAAAGTGTCGAATATAATCCTTCTTATCCAAGATTTTAACACGTATCTTCTCATACGTTAAATCATCCGCTATCTCGTCCGGTTCTAAATTAATAATGTGGTTCGGGTCATCCCCATATTTACGTAACGTCGATACGTCAAAAATGTTATGAACACGCGACATACTTGGCGGTAAAACGAGTCTATAAGCCACAGTTCCTACTTTATCGAGGATTTTAAATGGGCCAATTAAATCGAGGGTTGAGATTTCTTCCCTTCGTCGATTCTTGCTTCTAGAATAACGCCTTCTTGAACCTTCTTAATTCTTCACATTCATCAGCTCCGGGTGTGTAGCTTGAGCGGCTTTAACTTTATCGATTAAAGTCGATTAATTCTACTCGTATATTCGTTATCTTCACGTGGGTTCCTAGAGTCTTTAACTCTATCTTCATCATTTGTAAGTCGTACGAAATGGGTCTTTATGTTAACAACATCGCACTCGTAAACGCATACGATTTTCTACTCAACGCGTCAGCTATCACGTTCGCTTTCCCATGATGGTATTGAATGGTACGATCGTAATCTTCAATAGCTCGAGCCAACGTCTTTGGCGCATGTTACGTTCATTTTAGTTGAAGAAATATTTGAGGGTTTTAGAAATGGGTTTTAGATTGGGGTCAATACAAAATTCGATTTCACGCCTAGGGGTAAAGCTAAGAAGTCTTCAAGAATACGTAAGGAAATTTATTAACAATAGAAATATCATTCAAAACTGTGACTCTCATCCAAGACTTGGGTAACACGTCACATTGATACCTATCAACTTGCCATCGTCATTCACAAATATTACGCTTCTAAAGTCTGGCTTCGGTGCATTCCACACAAGGAAGTCAACAACGAAAGGATCGGGGCTCTTTACTTATGGCTTGATATGACCATGATTGACTTTAGTGATTTGGTTGCTTGAATTCGCATAACAGGTTGGTTAGGAATATGAAAGCTAACAACGATTTAAAAGCATGATGAGTAGTTAACCAATCGATTCCTAAAATCACATCAAAGGCAAGTATTTTCAAAGAGATACGATCGACAGGTAACGTGAAAGTGTTGATTTGAACAAGATTTATAAATAGTGGATGTAATGAAGGTTTCTCCTAATGGAGTTTCAACAGATAAGTCAAAGTCTAACTTCTAGGAGTTAAATTCAATCATTGAACACAACAAGGTGAAAAAAAAAGAGTGATAGGCGGTATCGAATAAAGTATAGACTTCGCAAGAGTTTATAATTAACTTACCCGTAATAACTTCGTTCGGGTTTCTCGACAAACGCTCTCACTTAAACTACTAGATTTAACTTTGTTATAGGGTACATTCCACCCTTAAGTGCTTCGTCCCATTCCTGATCTATGATTTGAATCATTATTCTCCGATCCATATCGAATTGGGGTTGACCGCTATGCATGTGGTAATTCAATTCGATGTTGGATTCTCCCAATTGTTGTCCAAAAAGAAAAATCCATTCCATCTATTTTGGCTTTATTGGATCGGACGTCTTTTTCTACAATATCTACGCGTCGTGCGGCTTTCACCTATGCATCCTCTATTCTCATTCGTTTAGTTGTTTCTTCTTTCATCAGAACTTTGATCATAACATTATTAGATTCTAGCTCTAATATCTTATACTCTGATAAAGAGTGCTTCTGTTCAAGT
Organism: Panax ginseng; assembly: GCA_020205605.1. Taxonomy (NCBI): domain Eukaryota; kingdom Viridiplantae; phylum Streptophyta; class Magnoliopsida; order Apiales; family Araliaceae; genus Panax; species Panax ginseng. Next base: position 24,500,310 of record CM035148.1, on the reverse strand, counting down.
ATCGCACATCGGGTCACACAATTTTGAATTGTTACATCTCTTTGCTCCACGACCGCCTATCGTTTTCCAGCCTGCTCTTCTAACTCATGAATACGATTTTGCAATTCTACATTTTGATCATAAAGTTCTTCTAATAAATTGTCCTCAGGTTCCTCTTCTTCCTCTTCTTCTTCATTCTCAGCTGCTACCTCTGCGACTATCTCGGGTGCAACTATCAATTCTTCACTCACCACATGGATATCTCTAATCCCTTCTTCGCCTGACATCACATTATCCTAGTTGGTGATTAGAATTGTCTCTACGATCTCATGTGCTTCATTGCTTATCTCAACATTTTCGGATGCCATTTTCAAATACTGCCACAAAACAAAGGTTAATTGACATGCAACATATTATCCATATACCCTGACCAACCAATTAAATACCAAATAAACTTAGGTAGGTCATACTAGCGAAGGAATTCCCCGTCTCTCCCCTCCTAGTTCTAGTCTCACATCTTAGCCATGGATCATATCCCTAAGCTTTGATACCAACTGTGACGCCCCCAAAATTAGGTATACGTCACCCATCTTGGGTCGCCACTTACATGGTACATAAATTCAAATACAACTTAATAATACAACTGTCGTGTACAATACGACAAAACATAAACTATGAGTTTGAATACAAATATTTTCTACTAGAGATTATACAAACTCAAAAGGAGTCCTTATTACAATTATTATTACACTATTTCACAGAATAGTGAGGACTACTAATGCTATCATCTGGTCCGTCACTCCGTTCCCCGACTAGTCCCTGCTACGTTCTCATTTCGAAGAGAACAATAAAAGTAAAAGGGTGAGCTCAACTAGCCCAAGAGGAAATATTATGACTAAGATAATGCGAGAATATATTATCGTTAGCCTTCAACATGATGTTAAAGCGATACAATATAACAACCATCAAGTTTAATCTGCGGTGAACAAGCAATCCATTAAAAGAGTCAAGTAGAGAATAAAATCTACAATCTTTTATGATTTAAAAGGCTTTTCATCACTTTGTTATCATTTGGGACTCGACTTAATAAATAATCCACATCATCGAATCATCCTGCAGACTACGGCCAAGGATATTCTTTAGTATCACGACCACAATTATCCATGACCACTGGCCAAGAATATTTGTATATTCAATAATGGTCATGATCATGCCAACAATTGTCCATCAATGCACTACGGGCCAATGAGGACTTTTACCACATCATTTGTAACATTAGGTCCATGATTACACCGAATAATCCTCGGTCATAATCATACCAAGTCCATCTATGCATTATAGGCCACATATGACTTTCAACAAAATATAAACATGAGGATGATGACAATGATATAAGAATTCAATAAAACAAGTTCAAGAATTATTTTATCCGAGGAACTAATAACGCGTCAAATTGTCAACATGATCTTTCGCTTTGCAGAGAGTAAAATTCAAGAATGCTCGGAAGAATATTTCCATGAAAAAAGATCTTTGGATGAAGCGTAAATATCAAGGATATTCCACTAATTTCATGGAGTATAGAAGTCAAAACTTTAACCATTTGAGTATAATAAGGAATGGAATAACAAAAGAAATCACCGGGCATGCGATAATCGCATGCGCAGTTTTTCCAACGAGAATAATAAATAACGGAATCAGTCCCCGTAAAAACGCATGCAGATGAGGATATTCAAATGTAATAATAAAGGCGGAACCCAGTCCCGTGTAGAACGTGATGACAGGATATTCCAACAGAATAATAAAGAATGGAACAACAGAAAAATTTCACCAAGTATAGGGTAACCTGCGTATACAGGTTATTCCAACAGAATAATAAAGAATAGAATAACAGAAGTTCTCTTCATAGATAAAAAAGAAATAATACTCCCTACGAGTACAACAAATAATATTCCCTACCTTGGAAAAACTGGATATTAGAATAGAGTAGCAGATTTCTCTTCTTCTTTCTCTCTATAATTTCTCTCTATAATAATCGCTCTAAAACTTTTGTGAATTGGTGAGAAATGAAGTAAGAATGAGCTTCTATTTATAGGAAAATATAGTTTCGATAATTGCACGTTTTGGGGCTCAAAAATTATAGTATAATACCTTCAACTTTTCTTTCATTTATAATTTAGTCCTGCAAGTATTATCAATCTTGCATCAACTCCCCTAATAGTAAATAATGTGAATTAATAGTACACATATGTGAACAAATAGTAATATAAGCATGTGAATTAGTAGCAATTAATTGCTCATTTATCCGATAAATTACCCGATTATTAATATAACCCCTAGACATCAATTATCATCAGAATAAATGTCAATTTTCACTAACACAAACAATTCCAACATAATGAAACTATTTTTATCAAAAATATAAAATTTGAAATTTCGAAGTTTGACTTTTTCCGAAAAAGTCAACTGTTGACTTTTTGACCAAATAGTGAATCTCGGAAAATTTTGTGTTTATAGACTATTTTTATTAATTTCGTCGTTCCGGACTCAAAAATCACGTCCGTGTCTCCAAATTCAACTCTGAACAACATTCATTATTAATATTATAACTCATAATATTTATCAACCGTGTCGTTCCTGTGAAAGAAAGAGGGGTTTTCAATAAGGATTTCTCCCTATTGGCGTATGATTAGGTGACCAAACCTCTCCTCGCGTAACTTCTAGACATTGTAAATATTGCGGTTTATAATATGAATAACTTTGTCGCCTCAAGTATTGATTTAATAAAAAATATTTTATGCAGATGATATCTTTGACAATAATTTAATCAATAATATGATAGATATGACGCGCAATTCTTGTAGCAATAATTGAGTATAATGAAAGTGACTTCTCACGTAAGCATCAATAATCAATACTGTGTCTTTCTATACAACCACGCCAGACATCGTACTTTTAACACCGGGTGTTTCAACGATTAACAGTAAAACTTCCGTAGTTATTTTCATAAAGTATTTTTGTAGTTTTCTCAATCCGACAATAATTTCGTTGTGGGGGTCCACCAATGATTGTGCCGTTGTACAAATATTCCCTGTTAAAATGAATATTCCCCAACCAATCAAATATTATATACCAACTTGCGTACTTTGCAAAATTTATAAATATTACCCACAACTATAACATTATATCAAATCCACACCATAATATTCAAAAAATATTTCGAGAAATTAAAATCTTTATTCATAAAATCTGGGGTTTCACAGCATTCATCGTATCTTTAAGTGTTCTATTTTTTCTTTCTGCGACTCCATTAGACTGTGGAGAATAAGGAGGTGAAGTTTCATGTATAATTCCATTTAGTTCACAAAATTTTTTAAGACTTCCCGAATCATATTCACCTCCACGATCAGATCTAAATCTTTTAATTTTTCTTTCTAACTGATTTTCAACTTCCGCTTTATATTTAATAAACATTTCTTCCGCTTCATCTTTAGAGGAAAGAAGATAAATTCGAGTATATCTAGACATATCATCTACAAAAGAAATACAATATTTCTTACCACCTCTACTCATAGTATTTTTAAAATCAGCTAGGTCACTGTGAATTAACTCAAGTAGTTCAGTTTGTCTTTCAACACCTTTAAAAGGTTTCTTAGCATGGTTTGCTTCTACACAAATCTCACACTTATTAAACTCGGTATTTGCAAGATTAGGTATAAGTTCAAGTTGTTTCAATTTTTTAATAGAAGCCACGTTTACATGTCCTAATCTAGCATGCCACATATCTAAAGATTCAACAATATAAGCAAAAGAAGCATTCTTATTATTCAATTCAGCAGAAGCATCAAGTACAAATAAACCCCCATTATAAAAACCTTTCCCAACAATTTCCCATTACGAGTAAGTACAAGTTTATCAGATTCAAACACAAGTTTAATCTCAGCTTTGTTCAACAAAGATCCGGACACAAGATTTCTACGAATATCGGGCACATGAAGTACATCTTGTAGGGCAATTATTTTCCCAGAAGTTAATTTTAATAAGACTTTCCCTTTTCCCGCAACGTTGGTGGCTCGAGAATCCCCTATAAAAACCTTTTCTCCATTAGTCACATTTTCGTAGTTGAGAATTATGTCTCTATTTTGCGCATGAAATGTAATACAGTAACTTGATATCTACTACTCATTCCGTGAAGTTGTCAACTAGATTTACTTCCGAGACAACAACAACAATAATGTCGTCGGATTCAACCAAGTTTGCTTGGGGCTTAGACTGAGAGTTATTATTTTTGTTGTCTTACCCCTTGCAAAAATGACACTTCATAGCAATATAGTCAGATTTTCCACATACGAAGCAAGGACCTTTAGTGAAAGGTAAAGGTTTCTGAATTTGATTGGAATTGTTGAACCTATTATCCTTTCTTCCCATTGATTTAGAATTTTTCCCTTTGTAGTTTTTGGACTGATAATTTTAGCTCTTCCATTGTGGCTTTTGTTCTACGAGATTAGTTTTAACAGTATGACTTGGAACTACGTCTCCCCTTTCTTTAGCCCTGTTTTGTTCTTCAATATGGATATGTGCCACTAATTCCTGCATAGTGAAATCTTTAGTTTCATGTTTGAGATTCATCTTATAATCTTTCCACGAGGGTGGTAATTTTTCGATAAGTACAGCCACTTGAAAATTCTCACATATTTTCAACAGCATATTTAGATTAGATTTTAAGGCTTCCCAAATCTTCTTAGCACTTTCATACGGATAATAAATCTCAAACAGCGAATTAGAAAAATAGTGCAACAAATATCTACGACATGTACAATTATCCTTAACATAATCCCCTTTTGCAGACTTGTCAGAATCAGACTTTTCAACAATTTCAATAGCAGCAGGAGTAATATCATTAACAGTAGGAGCATAAAAATAGCAAAAGCAATTGGGCTACACGGTGCAGATTTGCCAAGGCATAATCGTGGGATCGGCACCCTCCTGCGTGGGCGTATCGCTCACACACGCACTAAAGATTTTCTGGCCGAAAGTCCAAGAACCAAGTTTGGTCTAGCCCAATTTCTTAGTCGTCCTCATGTGCGCGAGTCTATCCTTATTTCCCAATCAAGTTATTCAACCCAAGCTAACATGTGCTAATATACACAAAGAATATTTTCAAGGTAACCAATGTAGGACTTTGAGAAAACTAATAAATTTGAAACATAACCAACAAAGTATACTCACATACAAGCCCAGAATTACACTAATAGTAAATATTAAAAATTACAAACCCAGAATTACATCTTCATGCGCATCCTCATTTTGTGAGGATTTTATGACTTTCTAAATAAGATAACAAGTTGTCCACATATTCGTCTTGCTTATCCATATTTCCGAAAACGCCCTTCATTTCTTTCACATTGTCCCGGTATATCTTCCCCTTTTCATCCACCATCACCAGCCTCACTGACTCGGCCACCGAGTCCCTGCTAAACCACCCGTCTCGTTCGTTCCTCGGTATCAAATAACCCATCTTCTTCTCCTCCACCAGCTTAGCGATCAGCTCCTGATCCACCAAAAGTGGCAATAATACCAGCGCTCTCCCGAACTGCACCGCCTCAATCACCGAGCTCCAACCCGAGTGAATCAACAACCCACCCACCGAGTCATGACTCAGTAACTTGGTTTGAGGCACCCAACTCGTGTAAACTAACCCACGTCCTCTGGTTCGCTCTTCAAATCCTTCCGGTAACTCAGTAGGCTCTGGATCTGCAGACCCTCGTTGCTTTCTTAAAGCCCAGATGAAAGGTAACCCACATAGCTCTAATCCTAGAGCTAACTCAGTGAGTTCGTCTTGATTAGGTTTCGTCTCGGCTCCAAAAGCTACATATATAACAGACCCTTTTTCCTGTTTGTCAAGCCAATCTTTTATATCGCGCCATAAATCGTTACTCTTACCACCAGTATCGGAATCGGTGGTATCGGTAGGTAGCAATCCGACTTGAACTACCGGTTTCTGGTAAATCTCGTCTAGTAATTCCAACCACTCAGGTTCAAATACTGAAGAGCTTCTTACGGCAACCATTTCACAGTCTCTAATGCTAGCTGCAATACGATACTGATCGGGAACGTTTTCTGTATCATCCTCTGTAAAATTAACAAACGTGCGTTGCATCTGATGAAGACTCATTGCAACAGTTGTTTCAAATCGAACCCACTTGGGTTTAATCGAGTAATCTTCCGGCTTCCGGCGATCTTCATCCCTGTGCATCAAAACCGACGGAGGACCCAAATAACCCAATATAGATGCACTGAAAATGGAGAAAAAAGAGCTGCGAACATTGAGTTTGGATGCAATAGGACCTACCCAGTAAGCAATTATATCGAAAAGTATCCAATTTGGTGAATTGGATACTAAGAATTGGGTTAACGGTTGTTGAAGCTGATCGTAGGCGATTTTTAGGTACTTGACCTTGTTGAATGGTACATCAATGGTGGCCTCTGCATTTTCAGGGAGGTTTGGGATTGAAGGTAATGGAAACTTGACTAGATCTATGTGAGGAGCTAGATTTGGGGGAATTTTTGGGAGGCGATCTATGTTTCTAGGAGTGGAGATGAAGGAGATTTTATGACCCTTTTTAGCAATGAGCTTAGAGAGCTTTAGGTACGGAAGGATGTGACCGAATGCCAACCATGGAAACATAACTATGTGTAATTTGTCATTGGCGGCCATGGATGAGAGAGTTAATTTCTTGTTTCCTTCTATCTTCAGTGCGAAGAAATGTGAAGCACTAAACTTTTAACAGGGCTCAAATTATGAGCACAGATCAATACTACCTCCATCACTTAGCAAAAAAAAATAAAAAATACTACCTCCATTCTTGAATTATAGAAAGAATTTTTTTTATTAATTATTACTATCAATGTATTTGTTAATTATTCTCCCTCCTCTTTCAATTATTTTATCTTGATGAGATAAAATAAAAAAATAATTATTTTTTCTCTTAACTATATATAAAACGTCTTATATATTATTAAAAATAATTAAAACATTCATATACAATGAAAAAGGATAGCGTAATAAATATTTTTATTCTGACACGAGTAATTGTAAGCTAACGGTGCATTCATCAGTTCTCAATAATTGTCCAACAATTGATGAAGTCAGCCAGTCACGTACCTATTGATTGCAGCAGGCCAACATGGATTCTTTTTATTTGTCATTTTAAAAAGAGATTTTTGTTATTTTTTATATATTATTTATAAATTAAAAAAATATATTAAATGTTTAATTTTTATATTATTTATTATGATTTAAGACTAATAAGTTTGTCTCTCATTTTTAATATATTTTAAAATTTTAATATTAAAATTTTATACTTAATTTAATCAATTAGATAAAATATTATTTATATTTTTTAATTTAAGTGTATTATATTAAAATGTCAACTAAAAAGAAACAAAGGGAGTACTGTGCAAATTCAATCATTAATCTCATGTGCCCACGGACCACCCCGCACCACTGATGAGACAAAGTTGATTGCGATAGTTTGGTCTTGGTATGGATTGCACATTTAAAGAAAGTTATGGTTTTATTTAATAGACTTGGAAATTCATTTTAATATAAATTAACATATTAACATGTTTTTCCAAAAAATAATAAAGATATATTTTTATTGTATATTTTTTATTTAAAAACAATAAGTTGTTAATTTTGGTAGTGGTAATATTAATGAAATTATGATAACAAAGTTTGAGATTATTGTGTTGATTTATTTTATCGATTAAAAGTAATTTTTTATGAAATAAATAAATTAAGGTAACAAAAATAATAATATAATTTTAATTTTTTTTTTATGTTGTATGAGTTTGTATTATACAATCATGAGCCCACAGTCATAAGAAAAAGTTTACACAATAGAGGAAGGGCAAATCTTAAACATTGACTGTTGAATACAGTTTATTGTGAAGTTTATAAAAAGAGGCATGATAAATTTACGTTAAATTATAATTATAAAGTTTATTTTAAAATAAAATTAGTAAGAATTATAGAAATATTTCATTTATTATCCATATCTCCAAATAAATTGTGACTAGACATAAAAAGTCATGTAAATATTTGTATTATATATCATTTTTCAGTGTCATTCATAAGTTGTATGTGTTTTATGTGTAGATGATATGGTTTCATTCCTTCTAAAGACTATTTGGAATTTTATGGAGAGATTGTTTGTATATATGCTCTTAAGTAATTTCGACTACCCATTAAAGTGATGCCTTTTTTCGTATAATAAGTGGATGTTATTGAATAGTGAATTAAGTTTTGTTTAAATGAATTTGGTTTGATTTAATTTAAATTGAACTCAAAACTTGTAATAATAAGTTGGCGACAAAAAATTGGATATAAAAATAGGCAATAATTTTTTCTACCAACTACGTAACTTTTCAATGTATGCTTTTGTAATTATGTAAATAAGCACACTTAGAAGGTGAGGTGAATATGTATAAGTTCCAAACGTGATCTACATTAGTTAATTTTTAAACTTTCTTGCTACAGGTTATAATCGGACAGGGACAAGTAACTCTGTCTGATTCTAGGTTTGCTTTAGTGTATATTCTTCGTTAATGATAATCAGACAGGATACCTTGTCTATTTTTAGTATATCTTCAAGTACAAACTAAAACTAATTATGTAGAATACAAATGCAAATTAAAGAAACGGACAGAACAGAAATCACACAAAAAATTTTATGTGATTCAGCTCCTAACCTCTAGTCTAGTGGCTTACATCCACGTTCAATACCAAATGGGACACTCTTTTTATTAACTTTAAAACTCAATTAAATACAATAAAAAGAACTCTTACTTCAAATAAAGCTTTCCACTGCGATGTGCACATTTGCCCCATTTGCACCCTGCAACTTTTGCATCTCTGCAACTTTTGCACCTTTGCAACCTTGAAAGTTCTATTTGAACAGACCATATTCACTACTGGATCAGAAGTCAAATTAGGTTTGAACTCAAAATTTGTCACAAGGAATTTTGAATACAATGAACTGATTTTCTAACTACAAAAGAATTAACAATAAAACACTGAATTGATGGAAATAGACTTTAATAGCTCTCTATGTAATGTAAGTATCTTTGTATAAGATTGATATTTGCTTTAAGTTCCTTGAACTGATGTATTCTTCCTATATCATGATTTAGCCGAAAAGAAGCAATATATATAATAAAAGGAACAACGGCTAAAAAAGATTTGTTAACTAAAAAAATCAACGGATATAATATATATTCCTCAAATCAGTTAAAGAGATGAAATATCCAAGTCAAACTAAAAGAGCTTATATCAAGGAATAAAGGATATTATCTGATAAGATTTGACTCATTCCAAATCAGTTTATATCTAAAACATATTCCTTATAAGACTCCCGTGACAACCTGAAAATTTAGAATATCTTGAATGATTAAATTAAAGATTAAAATCTAGACTTGGAAAAGAGGAATAATTTAAAATTTCTAAGAAAAACCTATATGGTTTAATATTTGAAAGAGTGTAGAGAAAATATGGGTTACAAAATTCAAAACCTAAAAATGGATTAAGATTATGGCAAGTCAAAATAATATATATGGCAAGCTATATAAAAAAGACTTATTGAATGTAGCAAACCGTATTAAGAGGTTTAATAGACATTAAATTAAATGTCTAGTCTAATATAAGAATATATAAATTATTTTATGAATTATGAAGAATATGTATGTTTACGTAATATGGTAAATATATTATATTATATTTGTTGTATGTATATAAATTGATATAAACAATTTATAATGTGAGAAAATAAAATTATAAATTATTTTCTATATGAGATGTGTGCATGTTTGGTGTAACTTTTAATTGGGAGTTAATAAATATTATATATATATATATATATATATATATATATATATATATATATATATATATATATATATATATATACTGGGGAAATAAAATTGTTGGGAACAATTTGCGTAATGAAACAAAAAGAGGCGGGTTACGCATATAATATTTATATATATACTTTACCAAGAGTATTAGAATAAATTCTTATATATATTATATTTATCGGAATATCTTAAGGAAGTAAATAAATTCTTAATTAAATTTATGATAATGAGGTAAGGATATTATATTATAATATCTTGGGTATGTAAATAATTGTATTTACATAATAAATTATGTGTAGCATATTTATTTTGCAATTATAAAATAAATATGTACTTTAAGTATGTTATGTTATGTTTTATAATTTATATATCAAAGATGAGTTCTATAAATTATATGATTTCATGAGGCTAAAATAATTTAAGAAAATTTATGTAGTAACTTATTTGATTAAATCTATTATATATACTAAATCACAGTATATGACACATTATTTTGACATCTGTCCTTATACATATATTAACATATGTCCTTCTAAACTTTAAACACATGTACTTCATAACTAATACTCCTAAATGTCCTTTACAAAAATAACCTTCAATAATTCAGTGCCCCACTAAACTAATTTCCAGCACATAAGCTTCGACCGGCTTAAACAAGGAAGTCTACGATCGACACATAACCTTCGATCGGCGAAACCCCAACCAATTTGGTCTTCCTCTCTGACTTGATTTATCTTCCCTTCCCCATTGTCAGTACCTTTTTGACTAAGTCATTATTATCGGCACCAAAGACATAATCTCGACCTCCTTGATCGTGAAACCCCAACCACCGGTCTTCCTCTCTAGACCGACTTATCTTCCCTTCCCATTGTTGTACCCTTTCAGACTAAGTCATTATTTTCATTCTTCTTTGTTAGGAAATAATTTTTTTCAAATCGTTCTTTCTTTGTTAGGAAATAATTTTTTCAAATCGTTTTCCTTCTTCATCTTTTTTTTGTTAAATTATTGTTCGTCTCTTCTGTAGACCTTCACATCGTTGTTTTAATTATGTATTTTGTGAAATTATTGGTTCTTTCTTGCTGTAGATCTGATGTATTTCATGCTTCTTTCTGATGACGTAATCTAAACAGTGTTTAGATTTATCTCAACTATTATGATATATCTAAACAGTGTTTATATTTATGTCAACTATTATAATAATATCATTTATAATCTAATTATGATATCATCCTTTTTAAATTTAATTGTGATAAATCAAAATAGTGTTTACATTTATCTAGGTTATTATGATATCATCCTTTTAAAATTTAATTATGATAAGTTTAGATTTATCTCAATTTATTATAATATTATCCTTTTAAATTTAATTATGATATATCTAAGCGTTGTTTATATTTATGTCAACTATTATAATAATATCATTTATAATCTAATTATGATATCATCCTTTTAAATTTAATTATGATAAATCAAAATAGTGTTTATATTTATCTCAAATATTATTATGATATCATCCTTTAAAAATTTAATTATGATAAATCTAAACATTGTTTAGATTTATATCAACTATTATTCCCAAAAAATATTGTTGTTTTTCATATGTTTTTACTGATCAGTTTTCTCTTATTACTTCTAAAATTAGATACTTTTTCATCTATTTGGCCATAATATTAGATCACTTTTACAGGATTCTTAAGTCACTTTTGCAGGATTCTTAAGTCACTTTTGCAAGCTTGATAAGGGTCCCTCATTCCCCTCACTGAAGGAAATCTTTGATAACCCTTCTAACGTTCAGGTTTCTTTCACCATTCCTCCTTTCTAAGTTCTTAATTTTTTTGTGGATTTATGTAGTTGTTAAATATGATTCAAGTGAAATGGGATTATTAATTGATTTAAATTTATAACCATCAGCTATATAGAAGCTTGATACTTTCGAATGATGGTGTATACATTTTGAGAAAAGTACAAGAACTTGCACAATTTATTCTGGTGAGCATTTCCTCTGTCATCTATTTACTATCTGTTTAGTTCCTTAAATGATTACCATTGATGCAGGATTTAATTCAACGTTGAGACAGGGTAACATCACACACCATGAAATACTAAAAAATGTTTGTGATGGTTTGCAAGTTTATGTTTTTGGTGAAGTTAAATATCTTGATGTTAATGTTTATAATGCGTTTTTCTTTATGTAGGTTTTATGTAGGTTGGAGGGAAGAGATGTTGGGTTGAACCAAATTGCCCTTTTTGAAGGAAAAGTATTTGGTGGTAATGGGGAACAAGTTCGAAAGGGGATGTATCTGAGTGATTGGATAGCTTTTGACTTTTTTTAGATGCTTCTCTTTCTATTTCACCACAGTTGGTTTTTATGTATGCACCATGGTATGCTATCCTTCTCTTCATTTTGTTCTATTTATTAAATATCCATAAGAATTTGACTTCTTTTGATGTTTAGATTTGATTTTCTGAATAATTATTTTGTTACGAATGCGAGATGACAATTCTTATCCTTTATATTGTATATTCGCATACTTGTATATATTTTCATATATTTTCTTAATTTTTCTTTATATCTTTCTTTTTTCTTTTCATTTTAACTAATCATGTCTAAAATGTTTGTCGTCATTTTATTATCATTTTAATATGATTTTTTGTTGGTCATTTTATATTATAAATCATTGAGTCGACATTGTCAAGATGAAGTACCATTTGGGTACTCCTTAGTCCAGCTTCTCTAATTAATGGGCAACTTGTGACTGTATCTTTATGCCTTTGATTGTACAGAACCTTGTGAACAGGGGACAATCTGGTTGTTCTGGATATGTTGAAACTGTGTTTTATGATTTGTGGCCACTGATTTCTCTGATCACTTCTTGACTACCCTTGAATCAGTCGCACAAAACATGCCTTACGAAATACAAAATGTGTTTAATTTAATGTAATAATTTGAGGCTATTCCATTATGTAATAGCTGAATCCTATAAAGGGATGTCCCTCTTTCCAAAGTATACTTTCAACTTAATAAACAGTACCATAATTGTGCCTCTACTGTGATTTTGTTTTCTGCGGTTATGCTCAAACATCAAATTCTGTTGAGAATCCTACTATGCAGTTTTACAATATTATGATTGTAGTTTTAGGACAAAGTAAGGTCAAACTGTTTAAGGATGCTATTGAGTTTTACTTTTGGTTTGAATTTTTCAATGGTTGGTTATGTTCTATCATATTTTTGTACGACCGACTACATGACATTATGCACACATTTATAGTACTTAGATTTCAGGCTACATTTCTAAAGGTGAATAGAGATTGAACATGTCTAGACGAAGAAACCTTCTTCCATTTCCATATTCTGTTATAAATATAGGTGAGATTTTAAGCGTTTAAGTTGAGGATTTGATTCTGTATTGTTAGCTACCAATAGTTTCAGTGATCTCTAACAAGCATGCAGTTGTATGAGTCATTATTTTACTCATTTGCTTTATCATATCTGAGTTGCTAAAAACATTGTAGAGCCCTTGCCTTGGTTTCCAACTTTCTGCCAGCTTTTTAGTAGCTTTTCTTTTGGAGTTGTTTTATGTTATGTGGTGGCTGTCTTTGTTTTTGGATAAAATTGGTTCAGTAATATACATAATTAGTAACGTGATAATTGCTTTTATTATTTGTATGCTTTTTGGTTGTTTTAAAGGTTTAAATTTGCTTGCGTGCTTCCTTGAAGAGTTATTCCCATTCAATTTGTTTGATCTCTAACATGGTGAATACAAGCTCAGATGATCTGACATTATGGGGTATGCATTCTTGTAACTCTTTGTTATTTACTTCTTACAAGCATTGTCTTCGAATTTGATCCTTTAAAGCGAATCCTTCCATTTATGGGCTGTATGTAACACTTATGGGCTGTATGTAACCAGAGAACTATCTTAGAAGCATTATCTAAAGTTCCCCAGTGTGTAGCTACTCCTAGTTCGAAGGCTATTGTAGATACACCAGGGTAAGCCCAAGTTTGTACCTTTCAATGATGATTTGGTGGAATCTACTATGCAGATATATAAGACATCATTTGCCTTTAGAAGCAGGTAGTTCTGAATTTTTGATTTTCTCGTGTTGTTGTTTACAAAGTCATTTTGCTTTGTTATGTCATTAGAAAATATTTCCTTCAATGGTTATATGATTTCACATAGAACTATCCCAAGTCCGCATTCACTCAGAATCAATATTTTTGATTTTTTTCCATTCTTTCATTCGCTTTTGTTTGGCATAAGAATAATGTATATTTTTGGTAATAACTGATATAACAAGCTTAAAGTAATTAATTAGGCACATTTTTCCAGACTTGGGAATTTTTTACTACTAAGAGGCTTCGGTTTTCAAGAGGTTCAAAGTTGGCTAATGGGCAAGTTTTTCTTAGAATTTTCTCCATACTCTCAATTGTGCTCTATTTTTTTAATTTTTTTAAATCAGTTTATTTTTCTAATTCTTTTGTTATGTTTTTTGAACTTATATGTCTTTTGTGTTTTATCATGTCTTGTAATCTTTTTGCCTTGCATGTGTTGTTAGTTAGTAATCAGCTGATGTGAAGAATTTCCTTTCTGCAGAGATTTTCCAATTCGAAATGGAAAGGCCTTGCAGTTTATCTATGGTAGTAAGCAGTTTAGAACCAAAGGGGGATTGCCAGCAGGAATTGCTACTACAAATGTGTACCTAGACATGGAGGAATACCGCCATATGTTCCTACAAGATATAACACTGAATACGGACATCCTGCAAAACCAAAATTAAAAAACCTATTACTCTGGCTAGACGACCATCATTTACAGATCAGGTTTGACACTCAAGGTTTAGTCAGCAATAATATGAAGCTTGGCACATACAATACAACTCGGGATACTTTATACCTTTGTCTTATGATGTTAATCCTTAGGTCTTTACTTTGTAGTTGTACACAATAACTCTTCCTTGTCACCCATTAGCTTCATCTACTTATTTTATCAACAAAAACAAGCACAAAAAACTTTAAGGTTATCAACTTCTAATATGAGAGAGAAATAGAAAGACTATGGCGATTATAGAAAGAGAGAGAAGAGGTGATGGTAGTAGTAGTACTACTATTGCTTTGCTTGCCATGTTTCTGCATTTACTGGGATTCCTCTGAAATTACTTCACTAAACCTGCATCATAAAATAAAATAAAACTCTTCAATTCATTTAATATTACAAATACACTTATATATAGAGGTTAGGGATATAAATATATAATATGTAAACAGTAAACTATAAGATATAAATATATAAGGGCTATATGTATATATATATACAAATAAGCATATATGACGATGGGTTTTTGGAAGAACATGAAGGTCTTACGTTGTGATGGAACATGTTTATGGAGAACATGCACATCTAATAACAACATGCACACATCAAACCCTGACCCTTTTCCTCTTTGTAATATGAACATATGGTAAATGTTGCAATCTAATTTTTATTTTTTTTGCATGGTTTTGAGGTCCCAATATATTGGTTTTTATATTTCAATAATTGTTTTCTCCATATTAAAGCCATTTGTCAATCTTTCCCATGTTTTCAGTATAACTAAAATAAGCACATTGAATGAGATACCGAAAATTTTGTGGGCAAGAAAATTATTGATTTTTATTGCCTTGTGGTTGAAGCAGGTATAGTAAATCTGAATGTGCTAATGGAACTTTTTTTAATATACCGAGATTGGCAGGAGGAGAAGTCTCAGAATATTAGTAAAAGATATGTTTTCTTTGCATTCAAAGCGTGCGTTTTAGAGAACAGTACTGGTGTATGCATGTAGAAAAATTTCCTATGGTCAGGGCATGGAATAGATCAGATTTACATCAAATTCTTATGAATATTGCTCTTGAACCTTTTTTTCCTGATATTTTAGATAGTTTTGGAGATTGGACGTGTCGACAAAGTGGTGTTATTTCTTCGTGGCAACTCCTTAAACATACGTGAGTCCTTGAACTAATTAGTTTCTTTTTGACCTTACAGTTATATTATGATTTGGCAAGTAATATTATCGTACCATGGTTTCAGTGTTTCATGAAGTTTGCTTTAGATGGTATCAATCACTCATGATCTTACTTTGTATCTTAAAATTTACATTTTTTGGATAAACAATTTAGGATCTGGTCTATGTTTGCCAACTTTATTTAACCTTCATGTTCTTCCTTTTCTTCTCTCCCTTATTCTTCTATTACCTGTTTGTGGTGTTAACTCTCACTACTGATCATCTACAAAGGCACAAGACAATGAGGAAGTATGCAGCGGCCAAGTGTCGTGTATTTTCTCAGATGAGGGACAACAAGATTGGAATCCTCACCTTTGGTACAGACCAAACTGGTTTCAATTAAATTTTAACATTTCCTTTTGGTTCAGTATGTGTAATGTGTCATTCGTTAATTTGTAAAACTATTTTTTCTTCTTAGGAGGGATATAAAACTAATCATTAATTTATAATAACAATGCCCATATATTGGAATTGCTCTTCAATTTATCACTAACATACTGAAATAGGCATTCTCCTCACATGGGAAGGGGCCTTGATGTTGACTCTTAAATTTTTTACACTAATTTTGAGCCATATGAGTTCAGGCGAAATTCATCAAAAGTGATGTGCTCAATATCATGCAGATATCTAATTTGCATATATTTAACTTTTGTGAATTTTTAAACCTTTGTGTTAGATTATCACACTTTTTTCTTCTTATTCTTTTTGCAGTATTCCTCAAGCCTCGACAACAAATTGAGATCCTTGGGTGGGGTGATGCCAAAAGGCTTTCATCACAATTGTTTTGATGATTTGACAAGAATGGCGAGGAATTTAGTCCAGAAACTATTTGTAATCAAATGGAGAGAAACGGTTGGCCTCCGAATGTAACAACCTATTGATGTGCTCATTGCTGGGTTTGCAAAATCTGGGGACTTGGTAGGTGCATTTGAGACGTGGAACGAGATGATAACCCATGGTTGCCATCCTAATGTTGTGGCATACACCTCCATGTCGGATGTTCTTTATAGGAATTTCATGTTTGACCAAGCTCATTGTCTTCTTGAAAATATATTGATGGAAAATTGTTCACCAAATACAGTTATGTTGAACACATTTATTAAAGGTTTGTGTGCTGAAGGAAGAATAGATTGGGCAATGAAATTGTTTGATCAGATGGAAAATAATGGATGCTCACCTAACGCTTACTTCTTTTAATGAGCTATTGAATGGTCTCTTCAAAGTGAACAACTTCACAAAGAGCATTTGAGCTTATTGCAGGACATGGAGAAAAAGGAGATTGAGCTTAATTTAGTAACTCATAACACCATTATAAATGGATTTTGTTGTCTTTGGTATGCTTGAGGAGACTGAAGCTTCTTGGGAGGCGGGACCCTTTTCAAATGGGACACTTGACCCCAGGAGGAAAGAGCTAGAGCTCCTATAATGGTGGCTTTGTTGCACGATGGCGCAGACCTTTCCGCCGTTACTTCCATGAGATGAAAGAATCAGATTACTAATCAAAGTACAAAGAATTACTTTTGATTAGCGAATGTGTAATTTCTTATTTGTCTCGGGAAAAATATGTAGTTGGTAATTGGTGTACAACATGCCATATTCTACTGTCCCAAAACAATTCTTATACTTTTGTTTATTTATAGTTATTTTTACAATTAAAAATAAGATTTATGCTCACTGTGTAATGTGTCATTCATTAAAAATAAGTATTGACAAGTAATCTATAACAAATGTTTTTTTTTTTCTTTCAAAAATTTGATACGGTTCACTTACATAATGTCTTGAATAGAAAAAGGAAGATTATAAAAATGATTTGTCCACAAGTTGAGTTCACTTACTTTCTTTATTAGCCTAAAAATAATAGTTCACATACTTAGAGTGTAATACACAAATCGGTAAAATCTCAACACTACTCCCTACAATGTATATTCATTTGTTTTTTTTCATGTAAAATTTGATCATCGCACAACAATCTACCATCCTCTTATTATAATTTAATTTATTAATCAGACGAACATATTTATTATTAAAAATCGAATAATCCCACCAGAACGCCTTGTGGGTTTGTATCTAGTTAAGTTACTAAGATTCAGTAATTAAATTACTTAACAAAAGCATTAAAAGAATAGTTGAATTAATTATTTAAAGTCAAAAACAAGTGGACTAGAAACTCTAATTAAATATATAGGGTTATGTAAACTAAATGTATTGGACCCATAATATTTTCATGGCCCAAACAAGTTATTAAGAGCCCAATCAATAAATCAAATGGCATAATTTTTAGCCCAAAAGGTGAAGGACTTTTTTGTCTTTTTATTAAGCAAATTAATAAAATGTAAAATTGGGTAATTACTTGGTACAATGTACCGGGCAAAGAGGGAGAATCGAGCATGTGGGATTATTTTTTTTTTAATCAAGTGTCCACCAAATCCTATCTCTAAATATTATGTTTAGATTCACAAGAGATATGGAGGAGATAGGAGAGAGAGAAGGAAGATTTTGGATAAATTTAGAGGAGATAAGAGAGAGAAAAATGAGATGTTAGGAAAGTGATGAATGAATATTATTCATTTATTTTGATTCCTTTATGTTTAGTTTTATTCCATGTTTCATGTGTATATGAGCTTATTAAAGTGTTTAATGATTTCAGGAAGAATTGAAGCTGAAATGATGGGAAAAAAAATTGCAGGGTTTTTAGCATTAAGTTGAATGCATGGTCTTGACTTGGGACTTGAATTTTATTTAGACATTTTCCTTAGCTTTATGGAACATCTTGAATCGTCCCAATCGAAGTTCATATGAAAAAGTTATGATCTTTTTACCAAACAGACGTTGAACCTTAAAGTTTGGAAGTTGTAATTTACATAGCAGTCTCTTGGAGCCCGATTTTGACCTTGATGCAGCCAGAATCTGTCAATTCTCAAAGACTGATCTCGTCAAGAACTTCGATTTGATAGGTAGCAGGCCCCGTAACTCCTTCCGGATAAAAAGTTATGACCGTTTTACCAAAGGACATCGTAGTAGGAAATAGGTGCGCATTTGTGAGGGAAAATTGGGAAATTTTGGATTTTTTGGAAAGTTTTCTAAAAGCATATTTTGGCAGACTTCTACATGGAAAGATATTGATATTGATATTTCTATTAGAATTAGGATATCTTTTAGACTAAGATTTATTTCCAAATTAGATTTTATTTCTTTATGGAAATTAGTGTGCTTTGTACTTTCTTTTAGGATTTGGATTTCTAATTCCCATGGGATTTAGGACTTTGTCTAGCACTATAAATAGAGGATAATAGTCAGCGTTTTATTCATTCAATTGTCAACTATCATCTATTGGAGTATAGACTCAAGAGCATGTCAGGCTAGTTCTTTTCATTCAGTTCTAAAGGGAGGTGGAACCTTGTTACAAGTAATTGATTAATTGAGTATTATTATTTATTCCTTCTTGTGTGAAATTTCTTCTGATAATCTGTTTTCATTGATTGCATGCTAATTGATCTAATTAATTTGATATGGCCAATTGAGTTAATTTGATCATTATCGTCTGCTAGATTAAGATTAATATTACGTGTAATTGATATTTGTCTTCATCATAAGTAGCAACTTGGTAATAATAATTGTGGATAAGCTTTTGTGTATTGTTAAGATTATCAGAAAATAGGTTAAACAAATCGAGCTTATGTGTTTGTTGTTTGGATTAGCCTAATTCTCTATTTCTTAATGCTTCTATCATATTAAATCTAGAGAGATTGTTCTAGGTTGTATGCTAGTTAAAATCTGGTGGAGAACTTGTTTCATACAGTGATTATCTATAGAGGATTTCGGATAGCAGAGCTTATTGTTATCTAGGGCTAATAGTTTCACTGAAGGGAAAATAATAATAACTTGATTAATTGATTGATGTACTTGGTGAAACTGAACTGCAGAACTGAAGTTTTTACATATTTTGTTAACTTCATCATTAATTCTTGTTCTCTTAGTTTAAAAACAATATTTAAAAAACCTCCCACCTTTATTTTCTATCAAAATAATAGAATAAATATAAAACAAATCACACTCTGTGGGATAAATTATTGCTTACTACTGTGCTAATTGTTTGAATTTGTAAAGTGAAAGTGAGGTTAATTTAGAAGTGTAAACGATAGCTCCCAGAAAGATATGAGAGAGAGAGTCGTATGGCTTGGTAGAGAAGGAAGAAGAGTCGCTTGCAACTTCATATCTTCTTCATCCTTGATCATTCAATGATCACCATCTTCATCTTCATCTTCTTCCATTAAAACTCCAACAAAACAAGTGAGAGAAAGAAGTAGGTTTAGTGAAGGAGGTGGGATGAAGCTACGTGAGTATAACAAATAGAAGATAAGAGGATTTTAGCAAGTCCTAGCAAGCTTCTAAGCATCAAGAAGGGATTTATGCTCATCAAGTAAGTCTTAAAACCTTAAACCTTCATATTTCTTCCATTTTCATGGCTTAGCTTTGTTCTTGATTGTTGAGTTGTAAACCTTCTTAAGAACGATTTTTAGAAGGTATATAAAGCCTTAACATCATCCAAATGCAACCAAAACTCACAAAATCTGAACCTATGCATAAAGGATGGAAAGATTTACAAAGAACCATGTTGGACAATTTCTGGGACTGAGCTTGAGGACCATTTGTGCTTTTGATTTATGTCTAAAAGCTTAGTTAAATGATTTTATGTTATATCCCTCTAAGTTCTGAAGATTTTCTAACTTGAATGAACCAAAATAGAGTTAAAACAAATCCGTGGTGAAAATTTTAGTAAACCATGTCTAGAAATGAAATCTGGATGAGTAGTAACTATAGTGTCAAATTCTGGAATAGCTATGTTGCCATAAAATTTCTGAGTTTCTGGGTAGTTGTAGTGCACTGAGTTAGGAAGCCATAGGATTTGGAATTACCTCATTTTGACCTCGGATGAGGGAGTTATGGTGATTGGAAGGAAATGGGTCGAATATGTCAAACTGGAAGTCAGTAGCGGAATGTGCTATTCAGAACACTGTTTCGATAAGTTAATGTTTCCAGAAAATTATGGACTTTTCGTATGTTATATTACACTGAATAAGCTTTTCATAGACTCCGTAACGAACTAATTCCGACTTTGGAGCAAAGAGTTATAACCATTCAAAATAGTCGCATCAAAACAGTCTAACCATTTCGGGGAAGTCACCTAGCACGAATTTTCTGGAATTCTGTGATTAGAATTTGGAGAAGGTCAAAGAAAAAAAGTTGTAGTCCCGGAAATTATCTTCGCGTGGGCTTAAGAATCGCTTAAAAATGTTTTGAAACGAAAAATTTATGACTGTTTTAGCGATAGAGGGTAAAGCTGGGAAAAAGGTGAAAACCGTAATGAACGTACACCTTTGGCTAATTATTTGGACTGCTTAATGAACTTGAAATGGGGGTTTCATATTTTTTAAAAATAGTCTCATATGATACGAAAAACATATTCAAAAATGGGATCAATCCGATTAACGAACAACGCGTACGAAATTCGCAAAATAAGCGGATAATTCAATAACTTAACGGGCAAGCGTCGTCATACATGACTGGCTTATATTCTTTGGTAATACCGCTTGACATGATTTTTGATGCGCTGTTTTGATGAGTTCTATGATCCGCTTTCACGGTTAGAAATTTTTCTAAAATACTACGCCGTAAGGTATATAACCTGCCAAAAATTTCGCAGTTATATGACTTATGATTTGAAAATTAAAAATGAGTGAACATGCATGTCAGAACTAAAATTTGAGCGTACGCCGAGCATCGGCGCGTCGAACGACTTTGACGTTCCGAATCGCTTTCCGGCAAAATAATAAGTTATAATAAATCTAATAAAGTCATACAGGGCGAGATTTGACTATAAGTGATATTTTATGCCGAGAAACTTCCTTTCGGGTATAAATAAAGCAATAAAAATATGTAATAAATATAAATTACATATTTAAGCGAAATAAAAACTATAGTTACCTATAAAATTATTTTGTGGTGCAACGAAGAACGTGAAACCTTTGAAAAATTGTATTAATCATAAAAATGATATTTTGAAGTTTTTGGGGTTCTAAATGAGAATTTTTAGCTGAGATTTTGTATACAAGGCAACAGATCGTGTTGACTCATGAACGGAGAAAATGATAAAAAAAATTATTTAAATTAAAGAAATAATATAGTGAATTGAGTCTTACTATAAAAGCTATGTATTAGCTGTTTAAACCACAAATTTGGGAGTAAAGGTAAAAAATATTTTTAAAACGGAATATAAATGGTTTAAGCTTCAAGATGTAAAATATTTGCATCTTAAAATGTGTGAGACCTTTATTATTTATGAAACAAGTAAAATATTATTACATGATTAATAATATTAGATAATGATTAAAATATTATTAAATAATTAATAAAATTAGTAAATGATTTGAATATTATTAAATGATTAATAATATTAGAAAGTGATTAAAATATTATTAAATAATTAATAATATTTGTAAATGATTAAGATATTACTAAGAAATTGAGAAGTAAATAAAATATTATTAAAAGATTTATAATATTAAACGAGAATTTAAGATGATGGTTATGTGATAATAATATTATCAAATGACGATAATATTACTAGTGAGTTAAAGAATTATTCAATGTTTGATTATGTGGCTAAATGTTAGCTAATTTATTATTTGAGTAATAGTGTTGTGTGATTAAATGTATTATGCTAATTGGAGGATCGATCTTATTAATGATAGGTCTTTCATAAGAGATTAAATTAGACTGCTTAGCTGTAATCAGCGGTACAAGCAAATTTACTAACTCAAACTCGAGTTAATAATTTTCCAGAATGCTAGTGGTTTAATTATTAACAATTATTTCACATCTATGATTATTGATTCGCACTTAGTGCACATTGGATATGTTTATCATGTATGAAAGGCTGATCACATTTATTACCAAAGTATTTGTTCATGGTTATTGTTGACCACTTAGCATTATTAATTCAATCATTCATGTATTGAGATTTGATTCATGCTCTTTCATAATCATTGTATTGTTGCAAACTTGAAAGCTTATTCTTTTTTTCAATCATGATATATCTTTATTGTATTTAAACTTGCTGAGTAAAGTAGTTGCTCACCCTTGTTATATCATGAATATATTTCAATTTAAATTTAACCCGAATGCTCAAAGAAGGACAAAGGCAAAGGAAAAGATGGAGATTATTTTTATAAGGACATTTATTTA
Organism: Panax ginseng; assembly: GCA_020205605.1. NCBI lineage: Eukaryota > Viridiplantae > Streptophyta > Magnoliopsida > Apiales > Araliaceae > Panax > Panax ginseng. The sequence goes on along the minus strand of CM035148.1, from coordinate 24,477,135 downwards.
TTATGATAATTGACGTAAATTGCTGATATAAACCTTGTAAATTATTAAAGATATATATATTAAGATAAAGGTTGTAGATCTTGGAAAATGTTACAGAACCATTCTGTAATAAACAATTTATGGTTATAATTCCGCATTAGTTTATAGAATATGTATGAAGATAATGTATCGTTACGCACCAGGTCTGAGATTCAAAGGGTCCGAATTTGGGGGCTCTACAGTTGGTATCAAAGTTGTAGGTTATAAACCTTAGGTCGGGATACCTTAGCCTATAACCGCAAAGATGAGGATAAGGAATAAACCCAGATCGAGTTTAAGTGATAAGAGATGAATTTATGAAATTCATCATAAAAATAAAAATAAAATAAATAAGATTCAAAGAAGAATCTAGAAGAGTTATAAAAGATAAGATTCTAGAGTTACTTGACTCCAGTAATAATGATGAAAAATGATAATAAATAGACAAGGTCTGTAAGATGAAAAGTGTTAATAAAATCACGATATGAGATTATTAAAGAGAAGATATAAGAAGATCGTAAAACAAGATGATCATAAGATAGAATATAATTGTAATATAACACAATTATAAGATAAGATCACGACGTGATCATATTGAATAGAAGATAATCTGTGAAATGATTGGAATGATATAGCCTGACGCTATAAAGAGAATGTACTATGAAATTGTACGATTTAAACTCAGGTAAGAGTGGTAAATGTTGAAATATGGATTAAATAAAATTCGTATAGAGTAAATTAGAAGCTAGGATTACACTAATAGAAATACGACATATAGCGACGAGCTATAACGGCGGTCGGCACGGAACCGTCGATATAGGGTATCTATAACAACGGTTGACATGAAACCGTCGCTATAGAGTATCTATAGAGTATCTATAGCGACGGTCGACACGGAACCGTCGGTATAGAGGTTTTTTAAAGAAAAACCCTCCCACTTTCCTCCAAATTATTTCATTATCTTCGCTCCAATTTTTTTCCCAAATTATCTTCATTCGTGATTTTGACAGAAGGAGATTCAGCTAAAGCAAAATGGAAGACAACATTTTGCAGCTTCGGGATGACATTTTTGACGAAATAGGTGTTCCCACCACCAAAGTATCTCCTCCTCTCTCCCTCCTTTCTGTTGCAATTTGTATCATTTTTCATATACTCCTACGCAAAGGTAGCTCCCCTGCTTTGCTTTGGTTCATACTCTCCGCATGGAAGGAGTAAGTTTTTTGCTCTTGATCTTTCTAGATCTGCTAGATTTTTTTTTGCTTGTAGTGTATAAATATTTGAGAAATTTGTTTTGTCATATACCTCATGCTATCTACCATTTCGAGGTTTGTGTTTATTAGTAGTAATTTTAGTGCAAAAACAATCTTTGTGCTAAAAGTATCGGATCTGATTATTTTGAGAGTGGGTGTATTTTTTTTTTATTAGATTTTAGCTCGAATCGTTCAAATACTGAGTGTAATTTTTGCTGTCTTAGTAGTTTTCTGTTGGTTAGATACATGCCTATTTTGTAGAATTTTGTGATTGACTTTACTTTTTCCTGTCACTACCTATTTATTCTTCTTCTTTTAGGAATATGTATGTGTCTGCTAGCTTTAATTTTGTGAATATGTTTAATTATGACTGAAAGACGAGTTCGTTTGTGGTATATATATGATTTGTTTTGTTTGCAAGTAGCTTATGGTACTTGCCATATCTATAACTCAAAGTGATTGATCTCTGCTTTATGTTGAAAGTAATGTAAATCACCTTTGTTTGTTTGGAGGTACTATTTTTAAAACAAACATCCAAGCAATATACACCATCCAAGCAATTAATATTTACTTTATGTGAAAGCCTTTACAACAATATACACCATCCAAGCAAGCCGACTCCGGGGGCAGATTTCCATTGTTTCAAAAATCAAATTGAGCCGAAGTGGGAGGACCCTATTTGTGCTAATGGAGGGAAGTGGACTGCTACCTTTACAAAGGGAAAATCAGACACCGCTTGGCTGTATACGGTATGTGTAGACTATAATAATACAATATGTTTCAACGTCAGATTATGAATGCTTATGTTGCTTTTAACTTAGATTCTACTTTTTCTTATTAGCTGCTAGCAATGATTGGAGAGCAGTTTGATCATGGAGATGAAATATGTGGAGCTGTTGTCAATGTCAGAGCTAGGCAGGAAAAAATAGCTTTGTGGACCAAGAATGCTGCAAATGAAGCAGCTCAGGTGGTTTCTTTAAAAACTTAAAATTTCCGTTCAGGCTAATCAGTTAACTTTTTGTGCATGAGTTTTCATTTTTATTTAAGCCAACAAGTGGCAACCAATCAAAGTTCACCATGCACCAGTCAACCCCTTAAAAATAGCCTTATTTGTTGAGGAGGTTTATAATACAAAGTTAACCATAACTAGCTAAACAACCCTATATTTATTTTAGTTAGTAGTATGTGCACGAGTTATGATTTCATTCTACAATCATAAATGTAATTTCTCCTCTGCAAGTCATGTCAGATTATTATGCAGAATTGTTATCTTTTGCTGCTATGAATATGAATGAACCCTAACTATCCAGGTTTTAGTGAATCCATACATGTTCGTAAGGCATTGACTGGAGAAAAGAAAACATAATTTTTGTTCTGTTTTCATATATATTTCATGCGAAAGATAAAAAATATTTTCATAGACAATTGTGAACATTTAGAAATAAAGTTTCACAAATAATATTTTGACTCTAGTGAAATACTTGCATCTTACTAGGAAACATATTACTCCTGGCTGGCAAAGAGTTGCATGATCAAGAATCTTCTGCAAATGACTTCTATTCAGAGATGGCTTCGAACGAAAAAGGTAACAAAATTTGAGGTAAAAATGTCAAACGATCAATATTAAGTGGATGTTGAAATGTATTTTTTTTTGCTCGTAGGACATTGAAATTCAAATGGTGCTAGTGAAAAGTGCACATATCAAAAATCCTGTAGTAGCAGACATATAATGTCCAACAATGAGGGATGAAAGCAAGAAAGCTACTCTACAGCTAGTTGAAATGGAGTGTTGTTACCTGACCGTTGATTTCTTCCGGAAGGTAATTGCTCTTGTTTGTTTAATTTTTAATTTATTTTTCTTGTGTTTCATCTTTGTTGGACATATTACTATAACAAAAACAGTAATATGATAAACTTAAATAAAATAAAGCATATTAAATATTACTTTATTTTGTTGGACATATTACAAAAACATTAAGTTACATTAAATGTTACTTTATTAATATTACTGTTTATCATATTACTATAACATTAAATCAATATTAAATGTTACTTTATTAATATTAAGTGGACATATTACTATAACAAAAACAGTAATATGATAAACTTAATAAAATAAAATAAAGCATATTAAATATTACTTTATTTTGTTGGACATATTTTACAAAGTTTATTAGTTTGTAAAATATGAAATTCCACAATGTCTAAAGCATATTAGTCGTTGGAATTTTGTTAACGAGCACTCGTATTCAGATAGTGTGAAAGCAATTAAGCCTTCAAATTCTTTCTATGGATATCCTCACCTCATATGAGTTATTATCTCGAGCACAGTATGTTCATGTAGACTAGTACTTATTTATAGAAATAAATTAATATACTAATTTATTTTACAAAGTTTATTTTACAAAGTTTAAGAATATACTAATTTACTACAAAGGCTTTCTTCCATCTTGATGGCAATGCACACAGAAACATAATGCTGAATTCAGTAAAGTAAAATGACAACTAAGGATGAGTATGGTAGTCGGTAGATCAATTTAATAGAACAGAGTAATTTATTTTTGTTACAATATATTAATTTATTTTTCTTGTGTTTCATCTTTGTTATTGTATTTTTTTACAATATATTAATATATAAACATGTAATTGTATTTCGGCATATTGTATTTTGTTAGGAACAGTTATGCTTTTTTCTGATTTGAAATCGCATCACTTTCATATTACTGTTTTTGTTATAGTAATATGTCCACTTAATATTAAATAAAGTAATATTTAATAGAACATTTTACATTTCAACATCCACTTAATATTGATTTTGTTGGACTAACAAGGTAATATATAAATTACTAATTTTTCATGTATACTAATAAACTTTGTAAAATAAAGTAATTTCTTCCGAAATAACAGAGTTATTTTAGTTTTTTTTTTGGCAGTTGAGTATTGGGAAATAGTGGAAGGAGTTCCTTGATTACAAGGACATCACAGGTTTCATATTTCATGTTAAGGAAATCCGTTTCCTCTATGTGAGACACAATTATATACCTATATTTGGACAACTGTTCCTTAAATCTTTGGAAGTTAGTTATTAGATTAAATACACATACTGCTATTCTATCTCAGGAGGATGCAAAGAAGCTCGACAGAGGTGCCAAGAATAAATACACAGCATGAGCTAAAACATTGTTTGAGTTCGAAATTGGTGCAATATATAGTGCATATATGCAGCAAAAAGCTATAAATCATTCTTAGGAATTAGGAATCTAGGATTACATCTAGTGTCATTTTGTGTCTCCTGCATTGCCACCCTGCAAGTTTCATAGTACTGGAATGCTTGGTTTTTCTGATTTGCTAGTCCATTGTGCACAACTTGCTCAAGTAGTGTCATTTTCTTCAAGTCTTCCATCTTTGTCTGAAATTGGATGAAGTTACTATTCTGTAATAAGTTTTCTCCTTACAGGCAGAGCCTTCCCTCGGATTATCCCTAGGTAGCCAGGAATTTGAAGGTCACAACACTGTTTGGTGGTTATGGTAGAGATTCAAGTATGTGGTTAAAGTAGAGATTCAGAGGGAAAAGTAAGGACAGCAACAAGAAGCATCTGCGTACTAATGCAGAAAATGAAAATATAGTGCCCAGTTCCATCAAAGTGAGTGAGCAAGAGATCACATCTCCCACTATTATACATGATAACATGAGCAATTCTTTGTGTTGCATTTCACTGCCAGGCCAAAGTGAATCATAGTGCTGTGATGTTGCAGTGGATTTCAACAGTAAATTTTTATCAAAGGATGTCATGAGAAAGGAGGCTTGTCCAATCGATTTTGGCGATGGAACTGCTGCAGGAAGCTGTTTGCTAAAAGGCGGCAGTGGTCATACTGAGAAGAAATATGGAGGGTTGATGGAACATTTGTATTGTGAAAGATTGTATTGTGAATGATTGTAATGTAGTAAAATATCTCTTCTTATATTGTAATGTTGTATTGTGAATAATTTTAAATGATGTGTATAATATTTTTTATATTTTATTTTATATTATATTTGTGTTTGTTGAATAAATGTGCATTATTAATTGGGGATTTCAATTGAGGACTCATGTGATAGGTGAGTTGTACAAACCTTTGTATGGGCAGAGGTTTTGTGCTTGGTCTATGACTACTCAGTTTGTCACATTGATAATCATTGAAATATTGGTGTCGTGCTATCGATATACATATGAATAGGACTGATCATTCGGTTATAACCGAACCGAATAGGCTATTCGGTTATAACCGAATACCGAAATATTCCTATTTTTAATATCCGAACTAATAACCGAATTTCAGTAATAACCGAATACCGAATTACCGAATTGTAAATTCAGTAATTCGGGTAATAACCAAACAACCCAAATCCTGCTACTTGCATAATCAACCCAAATCAACAATCCTGCTCCTTGCATAATCAGCCCAAATCAACCCAAATCCAAGACACAACTCCTTGCATAATCAACCCAAATTAACCCAAATCCAAGACACATCAAAATCCAAGACTCGCCGTATCCACAATCCTGCTCCTTGCATAATCAACCCAAATCCAAGACACAACAACAACCCCTTGTAATATTCCCCCTAAATCCCCTGTAATACCTATAAATCCAATAGGACCAAGACACAAACCAGAGACAGCAATGAAAAACACGGTTCTGACCGCCGACCGGGACCCAAATCGGGCTCGAAATCAGAATCAATGGGGGTGAAGAAAATCAGACCCAAGAGTGAGGAGATAGAGTGAAGGCCCGAGGGGAGTGTGCAAGAGAGAGAGAGAGAGACTGAGAGAGTGAGGGGTTTGGTTGAGGTTGTCAGGTTGAGGGGCACTTTGTTTTTTTTAATAATGCTGGAATGGGTTGAAGAATGGGCTAAAGAATGGGCTAAAGTCTGTAGTCTGAAATTCGAATGTATGGGCTTACGGCTGAAGAGTGAAGATTACATTATAAAATTATTTTTTTTAAGCAATAAATTCGGTAATTCGGATACCCGAATAATATATTTTTTAAAACCGAATCTGAAACCGAATACCGAACAATAAATCGGATATAACCGAAATTAGAAAAAAAACGGAAAAACCGAAATAATTTTGTTAAAAAAATTCGGTTGTGTTTGGTTATTCGGTTTTATCCGTTTCTTGCTCACTCCTACATATGAAGACAAGGTGATTCTTTTCTCATATTTATATTTGATAGGTAGAGAATATTAAGATTAGGTATGAGTTCTTAAAACTCATACTTATGGTAAGTTTGTGACTCATAATCGTATGGTACGTTTTGAACCCCTAAGCGTATGGACAGTTCTTGATTTAAGCCTTGATATATTTCTTCATATTATATTATCCAAAACAGCTATAGATAATATCTATACTCAAATATAAGGCTGTAAATCGAACCAAACAATACTCGATTCGAGCTTGACTCAAAAAAATTTGAGTGAAACTTAGATTCGTTAATAATATGATCCAAATCTGAGAATAAAAAATAGTTTGAATAAAAATATGAGTAGAATCTGAGTAAGGTTATATTCGACTTATTTAGAATTCAAATTACTCGAACTCTTTATTGTGATTTGATACAATTTCGATTGATAAATATTCGAGTAGATACTCGATATATTCTCTTATAATATATACAAAGTTAAATAAAATTAGAATAATTAATTATTAATAATTTATTTTATTTTTATTGTTAACTATGATTTATAATTGTAAAGTGTAATAATAAATATATTTTTTAATTTCTAAGTAAAATAATAAGTTCAATTTATAATTATATCTATTATAAACGAACGTAGTTTCTATGAAGAGACTCAAATTCGAAGCTCGCGAGTAGTTTGATCAATATAATTATATCCGAGTTGAATCGATCAAATTCGAGTCGAGTCGAATCTGAGTAGAATTTTTAAATGCAATTCGATTCCGAGGTGAATTTGAGTATGAATTTAACTTTTTGAGTCAAATCTGATCAACTCTTTATTCGGTTCAGTTCGACTCGTTTACACCATTACTCAAATGTTATAAGTTGGATACGAATACAAATATTTCATATTATATATTCATCGGATACATATACGAATATATATATATATATATATATATATATTTTTTTTTTTGAATACGAATACAAATATACTTGTATCAGTGTAAGACCCCGAATTTTATGAAATAAAAATATTCAAATTTTCTTATAATTACTATTCATGAGTTACTATTAATGAGTTACTATTCACGAGTACTATTCACGAAGCATGATATTTTTTTTTACGTAAGAAGGCACTACTCAATAATTATTACAGTAATTACTGTTCAATATTTTATTTTATTGATTCAATAATTGCTACGTTGATATTTTATATTACTATTGTTTTAATAATTGTCACTACACAGTATTTTTCATTATCGGAGCAATAATTCATATTATCCGAATAATTTTATTAGATAACATTATTAGCAATGTCTAGAAAATTACGTGTAAGGAGAGGTTTGGTCACCTAATAATTATGCAAGAAGGAGAAATCCTTATTGGAAAGCCCCTCTTTCCGGGAATGTACACGGTTGTCAATATTGTGATTCTGTAATATTATTTGTGAATAATTAATTATTGATTTATATGATAAGGAAAATATTTATTTTATGTGGATATAGATGGAGAAATTTTTTAATGTGATAATTGTTGAAAATTGATATTTTATCTTTTCTGATAAAATAATTCATTTAAATATATTATTATATTTTAATAATATAATAATGGTGATATTTTTACAATGAATGTGTGATATATGAGTAAATGAGGAGGAAGAGTATTTTTGTTACAAAAAATGTTTAACACATGTTTTGTGTGTTTCATGGACCCCATTTCTCGATCGAAATTTAATTATACTTTGTAAAATCGTCCAGATGTATGTGAATTTTTCACAATTTTCGCATTTGAAATTTGGAAAAACTTAAACGTACAAAGTTATATAGAATTGAATTTTCTATAGAAGGACATAAGATTCAAATTTTTCTGATAAAAGGGCTATTTATTATGAATTATTGAAGTTTCGGAATAATTGATTTTTGAAGTTGTAAATATTTTTTAAAAGAAAAACGTTTTTTTCATTATTGGTGGGCCCCACATGAGTGGTAAACATGCTGAATTCAGAATTCAAGAGGTGGGCGTGAAATTTTTTATATAAATATATTATTTTATTAAATTTTCTACTTTGATGTTCTAAGCATTTTCCTATAAATAGGGTGCTTAGGTTAGAATTGAAAATCACACCAGAAACTGAAGTTTTCTCTCTCTATATTATCGAGCGTATTTTGTAAGTATTTAGATATCTTGAGTGTTGCTATACGGTGCAAGTTCGTTCAGCGTTATATCCGACATTCCAGTACTGCTCTTTTGAGGTAAGGGATAGTAAGGGATTTTTAGGGTTATAATATTTTTCAGTTTTGAAATTTTTGTGAACCTTCAAAAATTCTGGAAAAATTGAAATGATAATTTGATGAGTTTTGTTGATTGTGTCCAAAAATGGAGATTTTTGGATGTATAGATTAAGAGTTATGGATTTTATGAGAAAAGACTATTTTAAAAGTAAACCCTTATAACTCCTTGTGGTTAACTCCAAACTTGATGAAATTTTTATTGGGAGTACATATATATAATATCAGTATACCCTGTAAATTTTGGAATTTTCGGACAAAAGTACGATTTATGATAAATGTCTAAATATTCGGCAGTTTTGGCCATATGAAAAATAGAAATTGAATTTTAAAAATTCTGAGAAAAATATATGTTCAATATGGGACTATATTATGCTAAATCCCTGAAAAGAAATATTTTTGGAACTAATTTGGTATTTTTTATAAAAATGGTCTAGTTATGAGTAAATGAATTAAATATGTTATGTGAAGTAAGAAATTTGGAAAATAAGATTTTATGGCTTAAGAATCCTATATAAGGTATATGTAGATTTTTTTATGAGGATTTTGGTTATTGGTGATGAAATTTTATGAGTTTGGCATTTTAGAATGATTAAATGCATTAATTAGTAAAGTATAAACAATTAAAATAAATTGTTTATAAGTTTAAGAAATGATTAAGATATTGTGGTAATATTAATAATATTAGATTATGAGATTATTAAGTGATATATAATATTTGGATTAAGGTGTTATGAAATCATTGATTTATGAATCTTGCTCTTGAAATTAAATGTAGTTGTTGATCCTATTGTTTTTATTATCATACATAACATTTTTATAACCCTGGTGATGGAATTTCTCTTTGACTTGAGTGTAAAGATGGGTAAAGTATTGGTATGATCGTGACTATGGGTTCTCTTTGGCCAGTAGTGCAAAGTTGAATTGTTGACTAGTATGATCATGACCATTGAATTTACAATGGAATATTTTTAACTTAAGTGCAAGGTGAATTGATCAACATGGTTATAATTATGGTTTATATAAATTCTAAAATAATTATGTATTTCTTTGAGATATAAATATCTTTGGCCTGTAGTGCAAAGATGACATGTTGTTGAATATCTTTGGCTTGTAGTGCAAAGATGAATTGTTGATGAATATCTTTGGCCCGTAGTGCAAAGATGAATTTATTAGTATGATTATGAACAGGAACTGTGATTTGGTATAACCATAATCTTTGATGTTTCAGGTAAAGACAATGATGAAAATTATATTCGTCCTGAATGCGAAAAGGAATTTAGAACTACAATTATGATTATGAGTTATTCACATGATTGTGGACAAGAACTGTTGATTGATGTTACAGGGTTAAAACATTGTTGGTGGACTTTTAACATGGGGAAGATAATAGACTTTATGGTATATTTGACTCTTCTAATGGATTGCTTGTTCCGCTGCAACTATGGTTGAAAATTTTTATCATCTACCATATGTTCTAAATCTCTGATTTATTTTTGACGAAGGCTATTGATAATTTAATTATCTTTAGTTATGATATTCTTTACTGAGCTAGTTGTGCTCACCCTTTTGCTTCACAATTCCTTTCAGGTAATAAGAGTGTTCACGGTCGAGCGAGGATAACAAGGAATAGAATCGGTGGTCTATATCATTGAGGTTCTCCCTAAATAGTATGGAAATAATTTTATTGAGAACTTTAGATAAGTGTGTCGATTGTATACGTCATTTGATATTTAATTTTGGTGAACCGAATAGGGTGAGCGAACCTAACTTTGGAAGGGTGTTTTGTCACTATCATACAAGATGTCTAATGACATACAACCTCGAAAGTTATCATAAAGACAGTGGTTGTGTACATCCACTTTCTCGAGTATATCTATGAAAGCACTACCTATATGATCTTCGAGTTTGCTTAAAATATAATTCTCAATTGCGCAGCGGTGGAGATAATCATATGTCAAGAGAAGACTCATCATTGGAAGGAACATGATAGTAATCTTCTCGTTTTTCTTTGGGGTCTATTGGGTCAACCAAGGATAATTCTGTGGGCATATGATATCTATCATAACCTAGACGCATGGCCTCCCATATACGAAGGTTTCCTTGAGCACTTTTCAAAGATTTTAATTTCTAAAACTGTTATTGACTGTACCTTCATGTAATGTATCAATGTGTGGTGTTGTTCATAGTTGGGACATAAGTCGCAGTTGGTATTAAAACTCACAGTATATGTGTTGTATTTTGCACGACAATTATAGTAATAAAGTTGTAGTTGTTTTCTGTACCATGTATTTGGCAACTCATAATAGGTTGGGTTGATTGGACCTATTTTGGGGGCGTCACTGTTGGTATCAGAGCTTAAGGATATGATCTCTGGCGGAGATCCGGGATTAGAACTAGGAAGGGAGAGACGAGTAATATCCTTCGCTAGTGTGTGTCCTACCTAAACTGATTTTTCTTACTTAAGTTGACAAATTGTGATATGTTAATTAACCTTTGTTTTGAAGCTGTATTCTAGAATGATATCTGAAATACAGGAGTAAGCAATGGAGAAATCATGATGACAGGGAAGATGGAATCTGAAATGAAAGCAAGGTATTCTCAACTCTGTGAAATACCAGGTACGTAAATTTCGGGGACGAAATTTCATAAGGAGGGGAGATTGTAAGACCCCGAATTTTATGAAATAAAAATATTCAAATATTCTTATAATTACTATTCATGAGTTACTATTAATGAGTTACTATTCACGAGTTACTATTCACGAGTTACTATTCACGAGTACTATTCACGAAGCATGATATTTTTTTTTACGTAAGAAGGCACTACTCAATAATTATTACAGTAATTACTGTTCAATATTTTATTTTATTGATTCAATAATTGCTACGTTGATATTTTATATTACTATTGTTTTAATAATTGTCACTACACAGTATTTTTTATTATCGGAGCAATAATTCATATTATCTGAATAATATTATTAGATAACATTATTAGCAATGTCTAGAAAATTCTGTGTAAGGAGAGGTTTGGTCACCTAATTGTGCGCCAGTAAGGAGAAATCCTTATTGGAAAGCCCCCTCTTTCCTGGGAACAGCCTGGTTGTCAATATTGTGATTCTGTAATATTATTTGTGAATAATTAATTATTGATTTATATGATAAGGAAAATATTTATTTTATGTGGATATAGATGGAGAAATTTTTTAATGTGATAATTGTTGAAAATTGATATTTTATCTTTTCTGATAAAATAATTCATTTAAATATATTATTATATTTTAATAATATAATAATGGTGATATTTTTACAATGAATGTGTGATATATGAGTAAATGAGGAGGAAGAGTATTTTTGTTACAAAAAATGTTTAACACATGTTTTGTGTGTCGGTGGACCCCATTTCTTGACTGAAATTTAATTATAGCCTGTAAAATCGTCCGTATGTGAATTTCGGTCAATTTCTGTTTGAAATTTGGAAAAACTTAAACGTACAAAGTTATATAGAATTGAATTTTCTATAGAAGGACATAAGATTCAAATTTTTCTGATAAAAGGGCTATTTATTATGAATTATTGAAGTTTCGGAATAATTGATTTTTGAAGTTGTAAATATTTTTTAAAAGAAAAACGTTTTTTTCATTATTGGTGGGCCCCATACATGAGTGGTAAACATCTTTGAATTCGTAATTCAAGAGGTGGGCGTGAAATTTTTTATATAAATATATTATTTTATTAAATTTTCTACTTTGATGTTCTAAGCATTTTCCTATAAATAGGTGCTTGGGTTAGAATTGAAAATCACACCGTAAATCAAGTTTTCTCTCTATATTATCGAGTATTTTGTAAGTATTTAGATATCTTGAGTGTTGTTATATACTACGGTGCAAGTTCGTTCAAATTATATCAAACATTCCAAAGATCTCTTTTTTTGAGGTAAGGGATAGTAAAGGAGGGATTTTAGGGTTATAATATTTTCAGCTTTTGAAATTTTGTGAACCTTCAAAAATTCTGGAAAAATTGAAATGATAATTTGATGAGTTTTGTTGATTGTGTCCAAAGATGGAGATATTTGGATGTATAGATTAAGAGTTATGGATTTTATGAGAAAAGACTATTTTAAAAGTAAACCCTTATAACTCCTTGTGGTTAACTCCAAACTTGATGAAATTTTTATTGGGAGTACATATATATAATATCAGTATACCTCAGTAAATTTTGGAATTTTTCGGACAAAATTACGATTTATGATAAATGTCTAAATATTTAAGCGCTTTTGGTATATGAAAAATAGAAATTGAATTTTAAAAATTCTGAGAAAAATATATGTTCAATATGGGACTATATTATGCTAAATCCCTGAAAAGAAATATTTTTGGAACTAATTTGGTATTTTTTATAAAAATGGTCTAGTTATGAGTAAATGAATTAAATATGTTATGTGAAGTAAGAAATTTGGAAAATAAGATTTTATGGCTTAAGAATCCTATATAAGGTATATGTAGATTTTTATGAGGATTTTGGTTATTGGTGATGAAATTTTATGAGTTTGGCATTTTAGAATGATTAAATGCATTAATTAGTAAAGTATAAACAATTAAAATAAATTGTTTATAAGTTTAAGAAATGATTAAGATATTGTGGTAATATTAATAATATTAGATTATGAGATTATTAAGTGATATATAATATTTGGATTAAGGTGTTATGAAATCATTGATTTATGAATCTTGCTCTTGAAATTAAATGTAGTTGTTGATCCTATTGTTTTTATTATCATACATAACATTTTTATAACCCTGGTGATGAAATTTCTCTTTGACTTGAGTGTAAAGATGGGTAAAGTATTGGTATGATAGTGACTATGGGTTCTCTTTGGCCACTAGTGCCAAGTTGAATTGTTGACTAGTATGATTATGACCATTGAATTTACAATAGAATATTTTTAACTTAAGTGCAAGGTGAATTGATCAACATGGTTATAATTATGGTTTATATAAATTCTAAAATGATTATGTATTTCTTTGAGATATGAATATATTTTTTGCCTCAGAGTGCAAAAAGATGACATGTTGTTGAATATCTTTGGCTCAGTAGTGCAAGAAGATGAATTGTTGATGAATATCTTTGGCCGTAGCAAAAGATGAATTTATTAGTATGATTATAAACAAGAAGCGTGATTTGGTATAACCATAATCTTTGATGTTTCGAGTGTAAAGACAATGATGAAAATTATATTCATTCCGAATGCTAAAAGGAATTTAGAACTACAATTATGATTATGAGTTATTCACATGATTGTGGACAAGAACTGTTGATTGATGTTACAGGGTTAAAACATTGTTGGTGGACTTTTAACATGGAGAAGATAATAGACTCTATGGTATATTTGACTCTTCTAATGGATTGCTCGTTCCGCTGCAACTATGGTTGAAAATTTTTATCATCTACCATATGTTCTAAATCTCTGATTTATTTCTGACGAAGGCTATTGATAATTTAATTATCTTTAGTTATGATATTCTTTACTGAGCTAGTTGTGCTCACCCTTTTGCTTCACAATTCTTTTCATGTAATAAGAGTGTTCTAAAGATTGACGGGGATAACAAGGGAATAGAACGGTGGTCTATAGCTGTTGAGGTTCTCCCTAAATAGTATGGAAATAATTTTATTGAGAACTTTAGATAAGTGTGTCGTATTGTATACATCATTTGATATTTAATTTTGGTGAACCAAATAGGGTGAGGCGAACCCAACTTTAGAAGGGTGTTTTGTCACTATCATACAAGATGTCTAATGACATACAACCTCGAGTTATCATAAGACAGAGTTGTGCACATCCACTTGCTGAGTATATCTACGAGCACTACCTATATGATCTTGGAGTTTGCTTAAAATATAATTCTCAATTGCAGACAGTGGAGATAATCATATGTCAAGAGAAGACTCATCATTGGAAGGAACATGATAGTAATCTTTTCGTTTTTCTTTGGGGTCTATTGGGTCAACCAAGGATAATTCTGTGGGCATATGATATCTATCATAACCTAGACGCATGGTCTCCCATGTACGAAGGTTTTCTTGAGTACTTTTCAAAGATTTTAATTTCTAAAACAGTTATTGACTGTACTTTCATGTAATGTATCGTGTAATATAATTGTGCATAACAATTTATATTCTTATATCTAGTACAATGAACAAGTAAGAGATAATTTAATCAAGTAATTTAAACAACTTATCTCAAAATACTTGTGACCAATTTTCTTTTCTTTAAATAATCATAATTTTGAAGTAAGAGAGAGAGATTAAAACTTTAGAGAGAATGTAGGCAAGGAGTAAGTTTTTTCTTTAACAGTAAATTGGTAAGTTTGGAATGAAGAGAAAGCTTCCTATTTATAAAATTTTCATGCTTGAGGCATAATGGGGTTTTTGAAAAATCAAAAGCTGAAATTCATTTATTTGAAATAGAGGGTTCAGATGAAGTTTAGCAGTTTTAAGCACATGGATTGCCCAATTAACAAGCTTGCCCAATTTTTTCAAAGTTTGGTCCTTTTAAAAAAATTTGACTGCCTTCTTGCATTAAATGAGCACATGCTCATTTGTTTTTCAAATTGTACTTCACAGCACATGGACGAATATACCAAATATTTGTCCAAAATAAATGTCTCATTTCTTTTGGTCAAGTAGACATTCATCAAAAAATATTTGCTCCTTTACGAATTGATTTTTAGCCCACTCAAATATTGACTACTTTCTTGTATTAAATGCATTAAATAAGCACATGCCAATTAATTATTCGAATCAAATCTCTAGCACATTGGACGGAGGAAACAAGGTTTGTCCCAATATAAATGTCTGAAGCATTCTTCCTTCAGTCAAAGACATTACAGTATGTTTAAATGTACAGTGTTAATTTTTATAGTTTATAGTATTTTTTCAATAAAAAATATACTTTTTTTACAGTTTTTTGTTCAAACTTACTCTATTATTTTTTATTTTTTTTTCTCATAATTATGGTTTAAAAAAAACAAAAAAAAAAGAGATGCACCGGTCATACCGGTCGTTAAGGGTACCGTACCCCCCTCCCCTCCCCTCCCCTCCCCTCCCCTCCCCTCAACCTTCTCTTTGTATACATACAAGCATGTATGCACACAAATATTTTAATGCTCCAAGCATTAATTCAGTCAAGGCTCCTTTAATGCTCATAAACATTTTCGCTCAACATGTATTTTTTTTAATATTTTATATTAAATTATCAAGATTTATAAAATTATAAGATTTAGAAAATATTTTGGTCAAAAAAATAAGATAATTAAAATAATTATAATACAAATTATACGGAGAGGATGCATATAATTATTATTCTATTGTTATTCCATTTTTTATTATTCTGTTGGAATAATCTGTCTATGCGGTCTATCGCATGCATGGTGAATTCTTCTGTTATTCAATTCTTTATTAATCTGTTGGAATAACCTGTCTATGTGAACTACCGCATGCATAGTGAATGATCCTTCGTATTCATTCCTTATTAAATTGTGGAAATGATCTGTCTACGTGGATTACCGCATGGCGGACAAAAATTCATTTGCAGTTTCATATATTCTATTATACTCAGTTGGTTAAAGTTTTGGCTTCTATACTCCATGAAATTAGTAGAATATTCTAGATATTTGCGCTTCATCCAATATCTTTTCATGTAAATATTCTTCTGAGCATTCTTGAATTTTACTCTACAAAACAGTATCATGTTGACAATTTGGACGTTATTGATTTCTGGATAAATTAAATTATAAATCTTTAAAAATTTATCCTTGAACTTGTTTTATTGAATTCTTATACCATTGTCATCATCCTCATGTTTATAATATGTTGAAAGTCATTTGTGGCCTGTAGTGCATAGATGGACTTGATATGATTATGACTAAGGATTATTCGATATAATCATGACCGTAATATTACAAATGATGTGATAAAAGCCCTCATTGGCCGTAGTGCATTGATGGACAGTTGTTGGCATGATCATGACCATTGATGAATACACGAATATCCTTGGCCCACAGTGCATGGATAATTTTGGTCGTGATACTAATGAATATCCTTGGCCGTAGTACAGGAATGATGTGGTTTATTTATTAAGCTGAGTCTCAGCGATAAAAGTGATGAAAAACCTTTTAAATCATAGAAGATAATAGATTTTATTTTATACTTGACTCTTCTAATGGATTGCTTGTTCCGTTGCAGTTAAACTTGATGTTTATTATATTTTTTCAGTTTAACACTGTTGAAGGCTAATGATAAATGTTTCAACTTGCACCTTATCAAGTTTTTACAAACAAACTAGTTTTTACAAATAACTTGCACCTTATCAAATGTTTCACTTAAGTCATTGATAAACAGAAGTCATATGATTCCAACTTGAACGAAATGAATTACTCTCATTCTCCACATATAGGACATTAAGTTACACCTTTTATACTTACTTAAATTACATCCACAAATGTGAGACCCCAAATTTTATGAATAAAGATTTAAATTTCTCGAAATATTTTTTTTAAATATTATGGTGTGGATTTGATATAATGTTATAGTTGTGGGTAATATTTATAAATTTTACAAAGTATGCAAGTTGTTATAAAATATTCGTTTGGGTGGGAATATTCTTTTTGTAGGGAATATCCAGATGCATACCGGCACAATCATTAGTGGACCCCATAATGGAAGTATTGTCGTAGTTAGAAAAGCGACAAAATTATCTTGTTATAAAAATAACTACGCCGAAAGTGTTACCGTTAAAACCGTTGAACTACTCGGTAGTAAAAAAGTGCGATGAATGGCGTGGTTGCATAGTAACAATACGGTATTGATTATTGATGCTTACGTAAGAAGTCACTCAGTTATACTCAATTATTGCTACAGTAATTGCTACATCATATCTCTCATATTATTGATTCAATTATTGTCACAGTATCAATATTTTATATTATTAAATCAATAATTGAGACGACAAAGTTATTCATATTATTATTTTCAATATTGATAATGTCTAGAAGTTCTGTCAAGGAGAGGTTTGGTCACCTAATTGCGCGCCAATAAGGAGAAATTTTTATCGGAAAGCCCCCGCTTTCCTGGGAACGACCTGGTTGTTAAATATTGTGAATTATAATATTAATGATGAATAAGTTCGTGTTGATTAAAGATGAAATGGATAGTTTCACTGTGTTGGGATTATTAGTGTTAGTGGAAATCGACATTTATTTTGATAATAATTGATGTCTAGAGGTTATATTGACCAATCAGGTAATTAATCGGATTAATGAGCAATTAATTGCTATTTCACATGCTTATAACTATTTATTCACATGTGTGTACTATTGATTCACATTCTTGTACTATTAGGGGTAGTGGTGCAAGATTGATAAAACTTGTATGACTAAATTAAAAATGGAGGTATAGACGGAGGTACTATACTGTAATTAGTTTTTTCACATGATTATACTATTGAGTCACATGATTTTACTATTGATTCACGTGATTTACTATTAGGGGAGGTGGTGCAAGTTTGATAATACTTGCAGGACTAAATTAAAAATGAAGAAAAAGAGGAAGGTATTATACTGTAATATTTCGAGCCCCAAAACGTGCAATTATCGAAACTATATTTTCCTATAAATAGAAGCTCATTCTTCCTTCATTTCTCACCAATTCACTAAAGCTATAGAGAAATTATTATAGAGAGAAAGAAGAAGAGAAGTCTGCTACCTCACTATTATAGTATCTAGTTTTCTTCTAAGGTAAGGGGTATTATTTCTTTCGTATTCATGAAGAGAGTTATTTTCTTTCAATACTCGTAAGGGTTGTTATTCCATTCTTTATTAATCTGTCGGAATAACCTGTCTGTGCGGTCTATCGCATGCCTGGTGAATTCTTTTGTTATTCCATTTTTTATTATTTTGTCGGAATAACTCATGCATGCTGCGGTCTATCGCGATGCCCGGTGAATTCTTTTGTTATTCTATTCTTTATTATTCGCTTCGGAATAAACTCGCCTGCATGCTATTCTATCGCATGCTCGGTGAATTCTTTTGTTATTCCATTCTTTATTATTTCATTGGAATAACACATTCGTGTGGTCTATCGCATGCATGGTGAATTCTTCTGTTATTCCATTCTTTTTTATTCTGTTGGAATAACCTGTCTATGTGGACTAGTACCGCATGCATGGTGAATGATCATTCCTATTCATGCCTTATTAAATTGTGGAAATGACCTGTCTACATGGATTACCGCATGGCGGGCAAAAATCCATTTGCAGTTTCATATATTCTATTATACTCAGTTGGTTAAAGTTTTGACTTCTATACTCCATGAAATTAGTAGAATATCCTGGATATTTGCGCTTCATCCAGTATCTTTTCATGGAAATATTCTTTTGAGCATTCTTGAATTTTACCCCACAAAATAGTATCATGTTGACAATTTGGACGTTATTGATTTCTGGATAAATTAAATTATAAATCTTTAAAAATTTATCCTTGAACTTGTTTTATTGAATTCTTATATCATTGTCATCATCCTCATGCTTATAATATGTTGAAAGTCATTTGTGACCTGTAGTGCATAGATGGACTTGGTATGATTATGACCAGGGATTATTCGGTATAATCATGATCGTAATGTTACAAATGATGTGATAAAAGTCTTCATTGGTCGTAGTGCATTGATGAACAGTTGTTGGTATGATCATGACCATTGATGAATACACGAATATCCTTGGCTCGCAGTGCATGTATAATTTGTGGTCGTGATACTAATGAATATCCCTGGCCGTAGTGCAAGGATGATGTGGTTTATTTATTAAGCTAAGTCTCAGCGATAAAAGTGATGGAAAAACCTTTTAAATCATTGAAGATAGTAGCTTTTATTCTCTACTTGACTCTTCTAATGGATTTCTTGTTCCGTTGCAGTTAAACTTGATGTTTGTTATATTTTATCAGTTTAACACTGTTGAAGGATAACGAAAAATTATTTTGCATTATCTTAGTCATAATATTTTTTACTGGGCTAGTTGACTTCACCCTTTCTTTCACTGTTCTCTTCAGGAAATGAGAATATAGCTGGGACGAGTCGGGGAAAGGATTGATGGTCCAGATGGTTGTTTTAGTAGTCCTCACTATTCTATAAAATAGTGTGACAATAAATGTAATGAGGACTTGAGTGTGGATATTGTCTAGATGACAATATTGTTATTAAAACTCTTAGATTATGTTTTGTCGTATTTTACACGACTGTTGTATAATTAAGTTGTATTTAAATTTTGTACAATGTATTTGGCGACTCAAGATGGGTGATGTATACATATTTTGGGGGCGTCACAACAAATGAGTTTTATCAAACTCAAATATGACAAACAATAAGTCTTAAAAGTATAATAAGGTGCAATATATAACAATCCCCCACTTCTTTGGAAATTTTTTTTTTCTTCCAAATACTTTTCTATCAAACAACTCCAAGGCTTGTATATATGCATAAAAGAAGGTGTGATGAACATTGAACATTCCATTAGTGTAAACAACTCAAAGTCACATCAAAGTTGATGGTGTTCGTAGATTGAACCTCTACTTCTATATGATATGACCAGAATTGTCACACACACAAAATCCTTCTACCACGGTATGTATTCTCAAAGCA
The DNA here is from genome assembly GCA_020205605.1 of Panax ginseng. Taxonomy (NCBI): domain Eukaryota; kingdom Viridiplantae; phylum Streptophyta; class Magnoliopsida; order Apiales; family Araliaceae; genus Panax; species Panax ginseng. Next base: position 24,456,724 of record CM035148.1, on the reverse strand, counting down.
TTGCGCTATTATGGCTATGCACAATATCCTGTTTCATGAACCTCTAAGAGAGTAAACCACAACCCTCTATAAGAAGCGGCTCCACTTCTAGTACATATAGGCAAAGTGTTTCATATGTGTTTCTGTTGCTAAGAACACAACAACTTTGTTAAGAGTATAACTCACCTTTATCACAAGCATAACAGACGTTACTATCTTAAACTACATATGGAACCACATCGATAGTAACACAGTCAGCAACTATGACTTGTTATTCCCATTGAACCTATAAACTAGGGGTAACCTAGGAATAAGTTGGGTTCCCATCACCCCCGACTCAAAGTGGTTTTAGTTCCATATCACAAGTAGTTAAACTTACTAAGTTCTTGTCAGAGTCTTAGTAACAAGATAAGTCAAGTCGTCACTTGACTTCCTCATAAACAAATATTATGATACCTTCTTGTATCATTTGTGTGACAAAAAATATGTCTATGACCAACATGTCAAGACCTACCATTAAAGGTAATCTCATTTACTTTATACAAAAATAATTTCATTATCATAATATAATGAACTAAGCAATTTTGGAAGTGGCCACAATTTGATGTTACGTTTCAACAACAAATTTCGATTCCAATTGCTTTCTACATCATATAAAGCAATAGTATTACTTGCTACTCCAAGTAAATTATACCCTTCACAAAGAGTAATAATATATCCACCTACTTGTGGAAATATAAGAATATATTCACCTACTTGTGATTATTTTCTTACTTAATTAATCAAGATCACAACCAACTATGAAAGATTAATAACATTAGATCTATATTGTGAAATGAAAAATACTCATTTGTTTCTTTCTCATCTAAGAAACAATACACAAGATTGGGTGAAAATTCACCTACTTGTAAATTTATAATTTCCCCCACTAAAATATAAGTGACATTTATGTGATCTATTAAAACATTGAAAAATCTAGCAAAAACAAATTTTAAATCATTAATGTACTAAGTTTAAAATTGTAGGTAATATTTGATCTCGTGCATTGCATATCAAACATAAGACTCCCACTAGCATATGTGTACTTCAGATTTACAATAGCTATATCAGAACTAACTTCCAGTATACCACCACTATTAAAGAATTATTAAATTCTTCAATCTCAAGGTTTACAAACTTAGTTCAATATTGCGTCTCAATACTATTAAACTAGTTTAGTTGAAATTTTTACTATGTTTTCACATGATACTAAGATAACATCTATTTTACAAGTCCTTCAACATAAAGATAAAAAATAGATGTCTTAAACTCATTTACGTTAACAATTCTATGTAAAATAATCAAACATATCATCGATATACACAAAAACTATCACATTATAGTTTATTCAATTATATTGTTAGTGTAAATATATAAATAATTATATATCCGATAGAATCTCAAGGTAAATATACACATATTATCACCTAATATGTATCCACTTTAATATTTATAACTTTGTTTCAATCTCACTATTGAACTAAATCACAATAAATATTTTGGATCATATTTAGGCTAATAAAATAGGTATTTTATTTACCAAATTATTATATTGATTTCCTTCACCAAATCAATATTGTTCTTTCTAGGTTCAGTTTATAACTTTGTTGAACCTTAGATAATTAATTAAGTGAAATAAGTTCACACTTCAATATTATTCAAAAGTTTGTGTTTCAAAGACTTTCATTTCACAGAACTGCAAAATCAAATTGAATTTTGCAACAATAAATCCATAAGTCTTACTATTTCTTACATAAATAAAATTATGCTCCAAATAGTTCAAAGACCAAAATAAAAATCTTAAAGAATCACCCCCACACTTTTAAATAATTGATATCTCATTGAATAATTTCACTTCACAATATTATGCTCACTACTTAAAATAAATTTTAGATTAATTGACATTTTATGTGACAATGTTCCTATAAATATTACTTCCACATGAGAATATTAAGGAACACTTCTCAAAATAAAAAATAAGTTCTTATAAATTTTATGTATTAATTATTCATATAAAGATGGCTTCAACTTAAGAATCTTTTAGAACACCCCCACATAAGAAAACAAGCTCTTATTATCTGAATTACATAAAATCTCAATTTTTTTTTTTTAATATAAGCACTTAAAATTATACATGTACAATTTTCAAGTATACTAACACATAACACTTGACTATGTAAATAGTATAAATTCATTATATACAAATTATAGCACAACTCATCATATTGCACAAATTTATTTGCATATAAATTATAAAATAAAAAAATTTATATTTACTTTCTAAACAATTAATTTATCACAAATAAAATTAATTTATGTAGAAAGCAAATAAAATTTACACACATGAATTAGTATATCCTCAAGTTTTTTCTTATCCCAAATACCAAGTAATATTACACACTAAATATTACCTCAAATTTATATGTATAATTTTGTTCAAGAAGAACATAAATTTACTTTATTCTCAAAATAAATTAATTTACAACTAATTTGTTATACATAGAGAAAAGTAAATTTCACAACTTTTACTACAAACACTAATAATAAATTAATTTCAATTAGTTTATAAGAAAAATAATTTTCTTAAAACTTATGCATATACACATTTAGCAATATTATCTACTTAAAATATTACTAGTCAATATATATGCACAAGTTAAAGTTTGTTCCACCATGAAAAATTATCAAATTATCTCCAAATCAAATAAAACTAATCAAATTAGTTTGTTCCACCATGAACAATTATCAAATTATCTGCAAATCAAATAAAACTAATCAAATTAATTTATTATATATGATCATTAGCAAAACAATACTCACACATACAAATATCATCAACACATGATATAGTACATCACATATATACCATTCATGTATATATACATGTAAAATGATAAACAAATATCATTTTTCAAAATAAAGAAAAAAAATTCATGACACCTTTTTAGATAAAATCCTAAGAACGCTGTATCAACTATGGTGTTTTCCATGATGACTCTTTGTCTCCTCCATATCAATTTACAAACTTGTAAATTGTAAATATTTTTCACTTTCATTTTTCTCCACAATCCATCTTCTAACAGGAATTATCAATAAAAATAATTAGCTTAATATATCAATATATTACTAATTATCATAAAAAGTCCATTGATAAAATAGATACAAGAAAATATCACTTATCTTTGAAAATTGTGTTGTCTTCTATCTCACCAAAATCATGACTCCAACAAATACAATAAAGACCTTAAGATTGTTAAAATTTTTTCATAATTGAAAAAATAATCAGAAACACATGCATGACACGGGTAATCCCTGTTCTTAAGGTCTTTATCACCCTCACCACGAATGGTTTGCTATGAGTTACATGTGATATACCTCCAGAATATATGCCAAGTTTCTGAGTTGAACAATTTTTTGATAGCAATTCACAAATGTTCTAGTCGAATATTTCTTTGTGATAGTTATATGTTTCTAGAAAAAATTAACTAAAAAAGAGAGAATTTCATGTGCAAGCTTTCTTCTTCTCTTGTAAGTATACTCCATTCCTCATATATGTATATATCTTCATATATCTACACATATAGCTATATATGTATACATATATAATAGTAACAACTATTATATATCTATTTTAATTACACATTATTATAGATATAATGTTGTAAGTTATACATTAGTCATAATGATGTAAGTTACAAATTATTAATAATAATGTAATTTAAATAGAAAAATAGAGAGTTTCTTTTGTTTCACATAATTAAATAAGATTACACCTCTTATGCTTATAAAACAACTAGTAATCATTTATTAATTATAATGGAACTAAGACAAACTAGTTTTTACAAACAACTTGCTTATTATCAAATGTTTCACTTAAGTCATTGATAAATTAACACAAGTCATATGATTCCAACTTGAACCAAATGAATTACTCATTCTCCACATATAGGACATTAAGTTACACCTTTTATACTTAGTTAAATTATATCCACAAATGAGTTTTATCAAACTCAAATATGACAAATAATAAGTTTTAAAAGTATAAAATAAGGCGTAATATATAACCGTTAAGATTTTGTTTCCATATTTTCAAGAAGTTTGTTAGGATTTTTGTTTCCGTAACTCTAGGAGGATTTTATTTTCGTATCTCTATGATTTTAGAGTGACTTGGAGAGAAAGTTTTTGTTAGGTATAAAACCCGACTTGTGTTTTTAATGGAAGATAACTTTGATTTTGATAAATATAAACTCAAGCATTAGAAGAAAAGTTTCTATATTTTTTCCGGTGAATCTTTTGTTTATTTGCCTGTGAATTTATTTGTTACCTAGCCCGCAGGATAATCAATATCTCGCTCGGCGTTAGAATCACATCAATTTTGAATATGAAAATATTTTAAATTAACTTTAAAAAATCAAATTTGATATTACTTTGTTTGAAACAGATAGAATACTTGTTATAAAAAAAATATAAATAGTGCCATTAACTTTCTCAAGTTTGGAGCTTAATGATTGTGTTAAGGTGGCTAAATTCTCGACATAATTTTTGCCAGAATAATTCACACACCTTAATGACCTGTTTGGTTTGAGGGGAATGAAACGAGGATTTCAAAAAGAAATACTCATTTTTATGTTTGGTTATTTAAAGAGAGGGATTGATCATTCTAATGAAATGTCTAATCATATATTTAAATAAATACTTATTCCATCAGGATGTATAATTAAAGATTAACCATTTCATTCCAAGCGATAAATTTTAAAAAAAATCTAGATCGATCAATATCGTGTAATTTCTCATGTTGACCAACATATGAATAAGAATGTCTATTCCATTCCATTCTCATTTCAATATTATAACCAAACAAACAGTAAGAACATTTGTAATTCTTCCCGATAACAAATTTGTCAATGTTATTGAGAACATGAGGTGTGACGCCCCCAAAATTAGGTATACATCACCCATCTTGGGTCGCCAGATACATGGTACATAATTCAAATACAACTTACTAATACAACTGTCGTGTACAATACGACAAAACATAAACTATGAGTTTGAATACAAATATTATCTACTAGAGATTATACAAACTCAAAAGGAGTCCTCATTACAATTATTATCACACTATTTCACAGAATAGTGAGGACTACTAATGCTATCCTCTGGACCATCACTCCGTTCCCCGACTCGTCCTAACTATATTCTCATTTCCTGAAGAGAACAGTGAAAGAAAGGGTGAGTTCAACTAGCCCAGTAAGAAATATTATGACTAAGATAATGCAGAATAAATTATCATTAGTTTCCAACAATGTTAAACTGATAAAATATAATAGACATCAAGTTTAAATGCAGCGGAACAAGCAATCCATTAAAAGAGTCAAGTAGAAAATAAAATCTACTATCTTTTATGATTAAAAAGGTTTTTCATCACTTTGTTATTCTTTGAGACTCAAACTTAATAAATATTCCACATCATCGAATCACCCCTACACTACGGCCAATGATATTTCTTTAGTATCACGACCATAATTATCCATGCACTATGGGCCAAGAATATTTGTGTATTCATTAATGGTCATGATCATGCCAACATCATCCATCAATGCACCATGTGCCAATGAGAATTTTTACCATATCATTTGTAACATTACGGCCATGATTACAATCGAATAATTCCTCGGTCATAATCATACCAAGTCCATTTATGCACTATGTGCCACAAATGACTTTCAACATAATATAAACATGAGGATGATGACAATGATATAAGAATTCAATAAAACAAGTTCAAGAATTAATTTGTCCAAGAACTACTAATGTCCAAATTATCAACATGATCTTTCTTTTGTAGAGTAAAATTCAAGAATGATCGGAAGAATATTTCCATGAAAAGATCTTTGGATGAAGCGCAAATATCAAGGATATTCTACTAATTTCATGGAGTATAGAAGTCAAAACTTTAACCAACCGAGTATAATAAAGAATGGAATAACAAAAGAAATCACCATGCATGCCAGACTTCAGACAGACAAAGTTATTCCAACAGAATACTAAATAACGGAACCGTGTCGTGCAAAATTCATGCACCGATGGGATGTTCCAACAGAATAATAAAGAATGGAATAACAATGAAATCACCATGCATGCGGTGCCCAGTATAGATAGGTTATTCCAACAAAATACTAATAAGGGCGGAATCAGGTCCGGCAGAAAACGCATGCATGTGATATTCCAATGTAATAATAATAAAAAATTTTAACCAGTCGGCACAGAAAACGTCTGAGACGAGGATATTCCAAATGTAATAATAAAGACGGAATTATAGAAGAATGTCACCAAGTATATGGTAGACCGCGTATACAGGTTATTCCAACAGAATAATAAGAAATGGAATAACAATAGTTCTCTTCATGAATAAGAAAGAATAACACCCCTTACCGTAAAAGAAATTGGATATAGAAAAAGAAAAGTAGCAGACTTCTCTTTTTCTTTCTCTCTAAAATTTTCTCTCTCTGGAGTTCAGTGAATTCGTAAGAAAATAATGAAGGAATGAACTTCTATTTATAGAAAAATGGACTGCATATTAACTAACTTATGAACGGTCCAGATTGATTTACTTTAATCTGACGGTCCATATTTAAAGCAAAATCTTATAAATAAAATATAATATAATATATATATATATATATATATGGCATGTGTTAACGCATTTCACGGGATATACTCCTGTGATTGAATTTTGATTCCTCCCCCATTTAGTCAACAAAGCTATACCTATTTATATATATAATAATAATAATAATGGTACTCCCACGTGAATACCAAAACCTTCCCCACCCAAATTTGACTAACTCATTATTATATATATATATATATATAAATATATAATACTTATATATATATATATAAAATAAAACTGTGATAATTATCATATTAACAACTTCGTCATTTCAATTATTGATTTAATAACATATAAAATATCGACAATAATTGAATAAAACTGAATGACTTCTCACATAAGCATCAATAATCAATACCGTGTGCTACTATACAACCACACGTATTACTGTACTTTTACTACCGAGTAGTTCAACAGTATCAACGGTAAAACTTTCGCCGTTATTTTCAATAAAATATTTTTGTCGTTTTCTCAATCCGACAATAATTCTGTTGTGGGGTCCACCAATGATTGTGCCGTTGTACGAATATTTCCTGTTAAAACGAATATTCCCCGACCAATCGAATATTATATGACAACTTGCATACTTTGTAAAATTTGTAAATATTACCCACAACTATAACATTATATCAAATTTATTCCATAATATTCAAAAATAATATTTATAGAAATTTTTTTTTTATTTCTAAAAGTTGGGGTCTTACAATCTCCCCTTCTTAAGAAATTCCGCCCTCGAAATTAGGGTACGTACCTGGTATGTCGAAGAGGTAAGGATACCTTGATTTCATTTCAGATTCTAACTCCCAAGTCATTTCCTCAACATCGTGGTTTTTCCACAAAACTTTGACTTGAGGTATAACCTTGGGGCGTAGAATATGTTCCTTCTTATCCAAGATTTGAACAGGAACCTCTTCATACGTCAAATTTTCCGCTATTTCGTCCGGTTCTCACTCAATAATGTGGTTCAGGTCTTCCACATATTTACGTAACATGGATATGTGAAAAACGTTATGAACACGAGACATACTTGGCGGTAAAGCGAGTCAATAGGCCACAGTTCCTACTCGATCAAGGATTAAAATGGGTAGATGAATCGAGGATTGAGCTTTCTCTCTTTCCAAATCTCGTAACTCCTTTCCATGGAGCAACACGTAACAACACATGATCTCCTATATCGAATTCCACGTCCTTTCGATGAAGATCAACATAACTCTTTTGTCGATCTTGTGAGGTTTTTATACGTTGCCGGATCGTTTGAATCTTTTCCGTAGTCATATGTACCAACTTCGGTCCCAACAACGTTGCTTCACCTACCTCATCCCAGCATACTGGAGAACGACATTTTCTTCCATACAACGCTTCGAATGGAGCCATGCCAATACCTGCTTGATAACTGTTGTTGTAGGAAAACTCCACCAATGGTAAGAACTTGTCCAAACTTCCCTTGAAGTCAAGGACACAGAGTCTTAATAGATCTTCAAGAGATTGAATCGTCCTCTCCGACTGCCCGTCTGCGTTTGAGGATGATATGCCGAACTAAATCAGAATCCGTGCCCATAGCTTTTTGTAAACTAACCCAAAATCGTGAAGTGAATCTTGGGTCTCGATCAAAACTATGGATCTTGGCATACCATGCGATCTTACAATCTCGTTTATATACATACTGAGCAAGACGTTCAAGTATATAAGTTTTCAGATTGGTAAGAAATGAGCGATTTGGTTAATCTATCAACAATGACCCAAATTGCATCAATGCCTTGAGAAACCTTGGAAGAACCAAAGAACGTGAAATCCATGGTAATGTGCTCCCACTTCCATTCGGAATTTCAAGTGGTTGCAATGGACCTTTTGGTACTTGATGCTCGCCTTAACTTCGTTGACACGTTAGACACCTTGAGATAAACAAGCCGCTATCTTCTTCATATTGCCCCACCAAAGATGTCGAAGATCATGATACATTTTGGTACTCCCGGGATGGATTGCAAACGGTGTGTTGTGCGCCTCCATCATAATTTTATACTTTAAATTAGGGTCGTTAGAACACAAAGTGGAGTTGACTCAAGTATTCCTTCTTCATCGATTCTTGCTTCCCAAGATCGCACCTTCTCGCACTTTCTTCCTCATACGCATCATTTCCGGATCAGTAACTTCGAAAGCGACTTTAATTTTATCAATTAAAGTTGGTTCTACTCTCGTATATTTGCCATCATCACGTGGGTCCCCAGAGTCTTTATCTCTATCTCCATCCTTTGCAAGTCATACAAAATGGGCCTTCATTGACAATATTGCACTTTCGCACGCGATATGATCTTCTACTCAATGCGTCACTACCACGTTCACTTTTCCAGGATGGTATTAGATGGTATGATCATAATCTTTCAACAGTTCAAGCCAACGTCGTTGTCGCATGTTAAGTTCCTTTTGATTGAAGAAATATTTGAGGCTTTTATGATCCGTAAAGATCTCCACTTTCTCCCCATACAAGTAATGCCTCCAAATTTTAAGTGCGAAGACAACAGCTGCTAACTCTAGGTCATGAGTAGGGTAATTCCTCTCATATTCTTTGAGTTGTCGTGAGGCATAGGCTATGACTTTCCCATGTTGCATGAGAACACATCTTAACCCTTTGCCCGAAGCATCACTGTAGATGACAAATCCCTCCGAACGGATGATATTTTTTCGAATAGGTCTTTGAAATGAGTCTCTCTTGAGTTCTTGAAAAATCTTCTCACATTCCTCGCTCCAATCGAACTTTGTATCTTTCTCGAGTCGGTGAGTTAGTGGAGTAGCGATTCGAGAAAACCCTTCTACGAATCTCCGATAATAACCAGCTAAGCCGAGAAAGCTACGTACTTTGGTCACTGATTTAGGTTGCTCCCAGCTTTGAATAACTTCAATCTTTGCTGGATCAACAGATATTCCATGACTTGATACCACGTGCCCAAGGAATGCTACTTCCTCAAGCCAGAACTCGCATTTCTTTAACTTGGCATAAAGCTTGTATTCACGAAGCTTTTGGAGTATCAGCCTCAAGTGTTCCTCATGATCTTCACGGCTTTTGGAATATATGAGGATGTCATCAATAAAGACGACCACAAAGTGATCCAAATATTCCTTGAATACTCGGTTCATCATATCCATGAAGGCAGCAGGAGCATTAGTCAATCCAAAGGACATGACTAGGAATTCATAATACCCGTACCGAGTTCTAAAAGTCGTCTTTGGAATGTCATTGGTTCTAATCTTCAATTGGTGATATCCGGAACGAAGATCAATCTTTGAAAAGAATTTGGCTCCTTGCAACTGGTCAAACAGGTCATCAATACGTGGCAATGGGTACCTATTTTTGATGGTGACATGATTCAACTCCAAATAATCAATACAAAGTCAGATACTCCCATCTTTTCTTCTTCACGAATAGAGCAGAGCACCCCAAGGAGAAGTCATTGGGGACGAATAAAGCCAATGTCTAACAATTCCTGCGGTTGAGTCTTTAACTCACGAAGTTCAATAGAGCCATTCGATATGGGGCTTTGGAAATGAGTTTGTGTCTTAGGGCTCAAGGTCGATACAAAATTCAATTTCACGCCTGGGGTAGGCCGGAAGTTCTTGAGGAATACGTCTGGGAAATTCATTAACAATAGAAATATTATTCAAAATCGACGTATTTTTTTAGATCCGTGGCGTGGGCTAAGAAAGCTTGACATCCGATTTTTCAATAAACGAATAGCTTTTATGGCTTGAGATGACGGTGATTGATTTTAATGGTTTGGTTGCTTGAATTCGCATAATAGGTTGATTAGGAATATGAAAGCTAATAACCTTACGAAAACAATCAATTTTTGCATGATGCGTAGTTAACCAATCAATCCTAGAATCACATCAAATGAAAGTATTTTCAAAGAAATAAGATCGACGAAGTAACGATGCGGTCTCGATTTGAATCAAACAAGACTTATAAACCGTGGATGTAATGAAGGTTTCTCCCAACGGAGTTTCAACAGATAAATCAAAATCCAATTTCTCCCGAGTCAAATTTAAACGTTGGCGCAAGTAGGAGAAATGAAAGAGTGGGTAGAACCAGGTATCAAATAAAGTATAAACTTCATTAGAGTTTATGATTAGCTTACCCGTGATGACCTCGTTCGGGTTCCTTGCTTTTCGGAGGTCACAACAAATGCTCTCCCTCGCACCACCGGCTTTGACTTTTCTCGGGACGGCCTTTGGTGCCTCCATCCTAGCTGAACTTTTCTTCGGTGAACGACAAAATCGGGCTAGGTGACCTTCTCTTCCACAATTATAACACGCTATGGATGGCATCGCACAATTTGGACTGATTTGTCCCTCCCCTCCGCATTTGAAGCATATGATAGGTGGTCTTTCTCCTTCCTTAACAACGGGTGCTGGTGCTGACGTCTTTCCATCATTGTTGAATCTCCTCTTCTTGAAATGTCCCTTCTTATTATTTTGGCCCGATTACCCAAGAAGTGGTTACCATTTCGCCCGTTGATTCCCTCCACGCTTGTTGTCACCGCTTCGACGATCGCTCACTTGGTATTATCATTTTGTCACCGCTTCTCTTTTGGTTGCGTTGACTCGTTATCGCACTCCACCAACTGAGCCCTATTTACAACATCTGAATACAAACACAGTTTATGAGAAATAAGATGTTGATGTATCTCCGACTTCAAACCTCTTAAAAACATTCGCGCCATTCTCTCTTCATTATCCACCAAGTGGGACGCAAACCGGGATAACTCCGTAAATTTTGCCTCGTATTGCGACACGGTCATATTGTTTTGCTCTAATTTGATAAACTCCACCTCCTTCATGTGACGAATACTTTCGGGAAAGTATTTGTCGTTGAACAGATCTTGGAACTTCTCCCAAGACATCTTCAAGACTGACAGTTGAGTACGCTTTTACCGATTCTCACCGATGAATCCTCTCCACGCAACATAAAGGCGGCAAAGGGAACCTTTTGCTCCTCGGAGCATCCCAAGACATCAAATATCTTGGTGATCTGCTTTATCCATGCTTCCGCCATAAGTGGTTTTGGTTATCCCTTAAACTCCGGTGGTCTTTCCACCTACATTTTGGACAGGAGCCACTCTCGCCTGCTGTTGCATGAATTGCATAAAGCCTCTGAACAATCCATCATTCATCATTTGGTCAATGTTGTTGTTTCCATGAGGATTGTCGCCTTCCTGATGCACATTCTCCGATTATTGATATGTGGAGACTCAGCGGTCTCTTGTGCTCCATTGCTATTCTCAACATTTTAGGATGTCATTTTGAGACATCGCCACAAAACAAAGGTTAATTGACATATAACATAATATCTCTAAACTACGACCAACCAATTTAAATACAAAATAAATTTAAGTAGGTCATACTAGCGAAGGAATTTCCGTCTCTCCTCCTAGTTCTAGTCTAACATCTTAGCAGGATCATATCCCTAAGCTTTGATACCTGTTGTGACGCCCCAAAATTAGGTATACATCACCCATCTTGGGTCGCCAGTACATGGTATGTAATTCAAATACAACTTACTAATACAAATGTAGGTGTGTACAATACGATAAAACATAAACCGTGAGTTTGAATACAAATATTGTCTACTAGAGATTATACAAACTCAAAAGGAGTCCTCATTATAATTATTATCACACTATTTCACGAATAGTGAGGACTACTAATGCTATCCTCGGACCATCACTCCGTTCCCCGACTCGTCCCGGCTATATTCTCATTTCACGAAGAGAACAATGAAAGAAAGAGTGAGCTCAACTAGCCCAAAGAAGAAATATTATGACTAAGATAATGCGTAATAAATTATCATTAGTTTTTCAACAATGTTAAACCGATAAAATATAATAGACATCAAGTTTAAGCTCATAGCTTGAACAAGCAATCCATTAAAAGAGTCAAGTAGAAAATAAAATCTACTATCTTTTATGATTAAAAAGGTTTTTCATCATTTGTTATCACGAGAGAAATTTTTAATAAATATTCCACATCATCGAATCACCCCTGCACCGTAGGCCAAGGATATTCTTTAGTATCACGACCACAATTATCCATACACTATGGGCCAAGAATATTTGTGTATTTATTAATGGTCATGATCATGCCAACAACTGTCCATCAATGCACTACAGGCCAATGAGGACTTTTACTATATCATTTGTAACATTACGGTCTTGATTACACCGATAAATTCCTGTTCATAATCATACCAAGTCCATCTATGCACTACAGGCCACAAATGACTTTCAACATAATATAAACATGCGGATGATGACAATGATATAAGAATTCAATAAAACAAGTTCAAGAATTAATTTTTCCAAGAACTACTAATGTCCAAATTATCAACATGATACTGCTTTGTAGAGTAAAATTCAAGAATGATCAGAAGAATATTTCCATGAAAAGATACTGGATGAAGCACAAATATCAAGGATATTCTACTAATTTCATGGAGTATAGAAGTCAAAACTTTAACCAACTGAGTATAATAAAGAATGGAATAACAAAAGAAATCACTATGCATGCGGTACTTCATGATAGACAAAGTTATTCCAACGAGAATACTAAATAACGGAACGGTGTCAAAGTGAAATCGCACGCAAGCTGGGATGTTCCAACAGAATAATAAAGAATTGAATAACAACAGAAATCACCATGCATGCGGTACTTCGCATAGACAGGTTATTCCAATATAATACTAATAAGGACGGAATCAGGTCCAGATTAAAACGCACAGACAGGATATTCCAACAGAATAATAATAAAGACGGAACCGTGTGCGGCAGTAAAACGCATGCATGAGGATATTCCAATGAGAATAATAAAGGCGGAATTATGAAGAATGTCACCAAGTATAGGGTAGACAGCACAGATACAAAAGTTATTCCAAAGAATAATAAGAAATGGAATAACAACAGTTCTCTTCATGAATAAGAAAGAATAACACCCCTTACCGTAAAAGAAATTGGATATAGAAAAAGAAAGGTAGCAGACTTCTCCTTTTCTTTCTCTCTAAAATTTTCTATCTCTAGAGTTCAATTGAATTAAGTAAGAAAATAATGAAGGAATGAGCTTTATTTATAGAAAAATGGATACGATAGTAATTAACTCATGAAGCGGTCAGATTGATTTACTTTAATCGTGCGGTCCATATTTAAAGCAAAATCTTTTAAATAAAATATAATATATATTATATATATTAAATATATATATATATATATGGCATGTGTTAACGCATTTCACGGGATATACTCTCCCGTGATTGAATTTTGATTCCTCCCATTTAGTCAACAAAGCTATACCTATTTATATATATAATAATAACAATAATGGTACTCCCACGTGAATACCAAAACCTTCCCCCACCCAAATTTGACTAACTCACACACATATATATAAATATATAATACTTATATATATATATATATATATATATATATAAAACAAAACTGAGATAATTATCATATTAACAACTTCGTTATTTCAATTATTGATTTAATAACATATAAAATATCGACAATAATTGAATAAAATTGAATGACTTTTCACATAAGCATCAATAATCAATACTGTGTGCTACTATGCAACCACACGTATTACTGTACTTTTACTACCGAGTAGTTCAACAGTATCAACGGTAAAACTTCCGCCGTTATTTTTTATAAAATATTTTTGTCGTTTTCTCAATCCAACAATAATTCTGTTGTGGGGTCCACCAATGATTGTCTTGGTCGCATTTAATATTTCCGTTAAAACGAATATTCCCCGACCAATCGAATATTATATGACAACTTGCATACTTTGCAAAATTTATAAATATTACCCACAACTATAACATTATATCAAATTTATTCCATAATATTCAAAAATGTTATTTATAGAAAATTCATTTTTATTTCTAAAAGTTGGGGTCTTACATGAGGTTGTAATTTAATACCACCACTGTCTATGGTTAATCCTAAGAAGTCAATCTATTCTTTATTCAGGTCAAATTTCTTCTTATTTATGTTACGTTTGGATTGAAAAAATAAAATTGGTGAAAGAATGAAATAAGGAATAGAATGAAATAGAGAGTGGAATGATTCATTCCATTCTTAGTGGAATGAGTCATTCTATATCATCAATAAAATTTATAAATTTGACAGAAATGAGAATAGTTTATTTCATTTCAATAAAACAATCAAACACAATTTTTTCTCATTTCATAAGAATTAGTCAATCTATTTTTAACTTCATTCCTACAATCCAAACGTAATATTAAAATAATACCATTGTCTCGTAGCTCAATTGCTACATTCTACATATGTTTAATATGGTCATCTTCATTCTTACTGAATATTAAGATTTCATCAATATAAACCATACATTATTCTGTATGAGACTTCAGAATTTTGTCCATCTTTCTTTGGAAGATTGATGGGGCTTTCTTTAATCCCATGGATATAATTAACCAACCATTCGTAACTCCCTTGCGGCGGGCAACTGAATGTTGTGTATGGAATGCTATCTTCTTCCATTTTTACTTGGAAAAAATCCAGATTTGCAGTCTATCTTGCTAAATCTTTTCACGTTATGTTCCTGAGTCTGAGAAAGAGTTTGTCTTTCTGAGGAATCTGAAAGGAATCACGAACAGTGATGTCGTTAAGAGGGACATAATTAATCACCACGCGTGCTTTTCCACGTTTGATCTCAAGAGTGATTTCTCACCATGAAAGCTCGAGTACTACTCCATGCATCTTGATGAGGAAGGTCTTATCACGTTCAATTTCACGAGTTCATGATTTGTTCATCAAATTCTCGAACATCCATTGGACTTGCGAAGAAAGCTTTTCAAATTTTATAGAAATTTTGATTATCTTTTCCTTGATCAAATTATGATCGAGTTCTATCTTGCAACGGGAGAATCTTCTTTCCATAATTTTTTAGGATTATCAGGAATATTCCATGCAATAGAATTTCTCTGTCTAGTAGTTTTTGAGTATTTGTCTTGGTATAATTGTCTGGACTGGAATCATACTATGAATCTCTTCTTTATTTATCTTTCTGAAAACGATGTTTAAAAAGTATGTTGGAATATTAGCAGAAATTAACAAGACTAATTGCCAAATAAAATCGGAATAACTTAGCTGGAAACTGAAGAATGTCGAAGCGTAGCAAAGCTACTGTCCTAAAAAGTGATTCCACCCTCACTGGTTACAAACTTCGGTACAGACGAGCTTCTTGGCGGTCACCCTCCAGGATTCAACGGCAAAGCTTTCAATTGCGTGTACTCGCAGAAGAAAGCTGTGGACTTGTCTTTGTAGATTGCCCCAATTAACAGGATATATATATATATATATACACGAATAACAGACTATTTAGAAAGGAGAAGAAGAAGCTAAACTGCATATACTGTGTTTTTCCCAAGAAGCAGTTTTGGTATTTATACAAGAAGAAGAAGAAGAAGAATGTTGCAGAATGGAAAGAATAACGTCACTACAAGAAAAAAACTTAAGTCCGACGGATTTTTCTGTCGGAATTACTCTTATTCAGTCGAAATTACGTTATTATCGACAGAAATATCCGTCAAATATTCGGTCATAAATATTCGCGTCGAAAATAACGTCCGTCAAGAATTCTGTAGAAAATTACATATCTTCGACGAACGTATCTCCGACGGATGTACGTCGAACATTATCTATCTTCGACCGAATATATAGGACGAAACTGTTCGTCGAATATAAAAGTAACTAAGTTCGATGGATACATTCCCTCGGAATTCCTTATTCCCGATTGAAAAATAGAATAACCCATCAAACATTAAAATTGGCTGATTATTACCTTCGACGGACTTTACGTCGGAGATAGGTGTTTTCTGACGGATAATTTATGGCCGAAGATAACGTATCTTTCGATTGAAATTAGGATATTTCGGTATTTATTAAAAATTACTTATTTTTTATTTTCGAGGGAAATTTCGTCGCAACTATCTTATTCCGTCGGAATTAACTAGCCTTTTTTTTAAATACAGATTTAAAAGTTCAGTTTCCAGGTGTTTAAACCTATTAATGTACCTGTAACCTGTCACAACCCAATACACAGTAATATAAACTTGTATCTCACATTCAAATATGCAATGTAGCACTAAAACTTAATCTTCAACTCATTATCATTCACATTCACATTCAAATATCCACCAAAACGTATTATAAGCTAACCAATTACAAATATAATTAATTGACCATAAATGTTAAACAATATAATTTACAATAGTTGTACAGAAGTAATTAGACAATACAATATATACAAAATGGTCTACCAATAACATGAATATATACAAATGAACTATAAACTAGTAAAAGTATAATCATCATCATCCAGGAGGTGAACGACGCGCTCGTGTATGGATGTCGGACTCGTGCTTCCGCTTCATCATCGCCTTGACTGAGTCGCCATCGCCACCATGTTGATAGAATCAAAATATAAATCATTAGTCCATATATATATATATATATATATATGAGAATTAACAAACTAGCCTTAATTGAAAAACATAAACAATAAGAATACACGAGTAGGTGGGGCGGACGAAAAGCCTCCTCCGAGAGGTAATCACCATCCCAGAGCATCTCGGCGCTCCAAGCGTCGAATCGCTCCGTGGTAATCCCGTCTCTCTGCAGAGGCCCTCGCTATAATATCTTGAGCAACTGGGAAGGCAAGAATTGGAAGGCAAGCTGGCGACGCCGAAAAGACCGGATCGTTATGGAACTATCCGACACGGCCCCTATCACCGTAGGAAGATATCGTCATCCAAGCCGGTAGCCAGTATGAGATTGTCCGATATGTGTTTCCTGACTCGTTGGCTGGTGGTGGAGCCTATAAAGAGATACAAATCGATTACTAATAATAATTTATATAATGTGATAAATTCGGATAATTTCGTGAAACATTAAAAATATTACCTCCGGGAAGTGTATATACGGGTATCCTCGATGGACTCCAACACTCGATATCTGCTCGAAATCTCGCTAAGTAGTAGGGGATCACGAGATGCGACCCATAGTCTCGGCTCCTCATCCGATCTAATACAATATCAGGAAGAGGGGTGGCGGAATCTAACAGCTCAGAACCCCTCCTAATAGTCTCCAGCTCAGCTATACGCTCGTTCCAAAGCCTCTAAAATCGGTCCTGTAATGTATTTCGTATACGTATGTTAATTATATCATTTTAGTTACGATTGAATATTATTAAAAGATAAATAATAAGATGAGTTTTACCCGTATAGATAAATCTGCCTGAGACAAAGCACGCTCGTCCTTAGGCGTGTGGGCTCGATCCCAAAACTCTAGAATGGTAGGATCACGGCCCAAGGTCCTCCCCAATGCCTAATACAAACAATCATAAAACAGGTCTTAAGTATTTGTGTGAGAACTTGACACATAAATAACTAAATACAACGCACTTACCGTCTTCGCCTCCTCGAACGACTGAGAACCAGTGATGTGTACTATCCGGAGCTGACCACAGTTCTTCTTCACCGCTTTCATTTCTTTTTCTTGAAGTCATCGCCTCGGCGCATACATAGCCTCCCAAGTGCTAAATCGAAGACTATCGAGGTGATGATCTTTGATGGTGGTCCCGGTCCGTGGTCCACAATCGCGCCGGGCGCTTCCTTAGCATCTCATACAACCATCCAAAGTAATTCGAAGCAACGTGATGCTCGATCCACAAAGATCGCCAAATAATCGAGAGATGCTCGGGTAAAATCGATAATAAACCTAAAACAAGAAGATTATTTAAAATTAAGAACATTTGACGAACTGACCAATACAACTATGTGGTGATAATATGCTTAACTTACGTGGAACTTCTGCAAGATGGTCTGTATAAAAGTGGCATCGCATCACAAGATATCGGTGAACCGCATGCACCCTCTCGGGAGATGCGTCAAATAAATCGCATATAGGGTGTGCTTAGCCACCGGGTCTAGTATACTACATAGAAAAAGTATAACAATATGTGTTATGTGAATTGTGTTTTGCAATAACTGATAGAAATAGTGCCAAAAATATTAACACCTCCATCTTTGGGAAATGACATCCACGAGATTGTAAGTGTAATCCGCTTGCATGACGACGACCAAAGATACCGAGGTTCGTCCCTCGGTGTCATCGACGAGGTGCATCTGTAATAATTGTATTTAACATAGTACTTCAATAATCATTATAATTAATGCAGCTTGAGATATATTTAAATCCTAGTTAAGATAACTTACTCGCGCCTGAAGAAGAGCCTCCATCGTGGCTACTGTCTCGATCTTCGGATCGCCCACCACCTCGGCGACCTCCACCGCTATATGTTCAGCCATGAATATCCTACTGCAATAACAAAATTGGTAGATTATGAATATGTAAGGTTTAACAATATGTGGTAAGGACTAATATGAAAGCTCATTTTTAATTACGCACGTCATCAAACCCATCAGAATCAACGTATATATCATTCTTGGATTCGGTATCTTCCTCATCCTCGGTTTGAGATCGGCCATCATCGTTATCATCCTCAAGCGACTACATAATCATTCATGTGTACGGTGGCCTCGACATCTTCTTCATCGCTAGGTATGCCCAATGACATCGATACTCACCACATCTTCAAAGATGGAACACTACGGACAATGGGTTACTCACATCTTCTTCGCAACGCCTCATCCATACCAAACATGTTATCAAAGCATTAAATGGCGTGTTTTAGTAGTGACTCACGTGTACCGAGGGCTTCGAGTATTTATGACATTAGGGCGTAATACACTTGAGTCACTTGACTTGCTAACACGTACACATCATCAGAATTTAACACTGACTTAATATCCACGGTTGTGATTCTATTACGATTAACTTTAACCCCCTTTTCAGTATCAAACCAGATACACTTAAATGTAACTACCTTTTTGCCACCGTGATAATTGAGCACAACTACATCCTCGTGAAAGCGACCATAGTAATTGGACTTAGAATCTTGATAGCGACTTCCTAACACCACAAACCCTGAATTGGCGATGTGAGTTCATGCAAGTCATCGACTCTAAATCTATACCCATTCACGATGCAACCAGGAAAAGAACTAACAACTTTGTAAGGTCCTTGGATGACATCTATAAAACGCCGTAAATACTCTCCGCTTCAACCCTTTTCTTAAACCATTGTTGGAAATTAGCATTAGTGAATGTTTCCAAGTCTGCTGCAGTCAAAGTTGGGTTAGAAGCATACGCTTCCTCTTGAATGAAGCTGCGATATTAGTAAAATGTCTTTAACATATATAGAGATGACTACACTTGTAAATTGTACTAAGCGGAGAAAATAAGCTTAGACTTACGTGATGTATGATGATACTTGGGCATATTTAGAAACACACGATGTAGATACAATCTTCAACTCTTTGTCGCTTAAGTAAGTCAGAGTCTCAGGACAAAATGGTTTAGCCGGATATGTGAATACAGCTAACTCATCATCAACATGAGTCATTGGACCAACAACCTCATTCCTTCCTAAACGGTTGTGCTTCGTTGAGACAACATCGTTAAAATATAATGAGCAGAAGTTGACAAGCTCTTCCTCTGTATATCGTTCAACAATAAAACCCTCTACACGAGCTTTGTTCTTGACCTTTTGTTTTAATCGGCGCATATACCTACGATAAATAATATGCAGACTTAGTGAAGTATTATTAATATGAGCAGGATAGAGCAATATATAGCAGTTTATGTATTACCTCTCAAAAGGATACATCATTGCACCGGTCCTCCAAGTTTGAGTTCATACGGCAGATGAATAGGCAGATGTTCCATCGAGTCAAAAAATCACGGAGGAAGATCATTTCAAGTTTGATACATGGTAAGACAATATTCTTCTCCATATGCTCGACATCATGTGCTTAATTATAGTTGAGCAAATATCTCGAAAGAAATTTGTGATTAAATCGATGCATCCATAACTTTTTCGGGTAACATCTCACGAAATGCAATTGGAATCAACTTCGCATGAATACATGACAATCGTGACTCTTGAATCCGTAAATTTTAATTGCTCAAACTTACAACAACGTGTTATGATCGACGCATATCCATCTGGGAGTTTCAACCCACTAACCCACTTATAGACGTCTTCAACTTGTTGCTTAGTAAGACTAAATGGAGCTTTAGGTTTCGTAGTGTTAGGGCGAAGCCATAATTCTGGCCTAATGCTCAATGCCTCCAAATCTTTTCGAGCATTGTCATTATCATTAGTTTTACCACTCGCATCTAACACGGTGTAAAACAAGTTCTCGAAAACATTCTTTTTTTAGATGCATGACATCTATATGTTGATTTAATCGAAAGTGTTCCCCAATACTAACAACTCAAACCATATAGGCAAATGTGTCCAATTATGAGTCTTCCCGCACCTGGCTGCTTTCAATTTATTGTGTTCCTTCCCCGGTAAAGGAAAATCAAGTTGATTCAACCACTCCAAGACCTCACGCCACTTGTACCACCAGGCCAATGACCCCCCTTCTTCACTATCTTTTCGTTGAACTGTGTAGACATCTTTACGTAATTGTGATCAAGAGGAAAAAATCTACGAAAGCATAGCACTAAAGAAACTACATTTCCGCCTACGTCGCAACGTTGGTTGCCTTGCACATCCCCCATACATACTGGACAGGACAGCTTCCCGTGAGTTGACCAACCACTAACCATCCCAAGAGCCGGAAAGTCAGTGATAGTCCATAACAGGGCTTCTTTCATCACAAAATTCTCGCATATCGATTTATCATACGTCCGAACCCCTGTCTCCCCCAACATCTTTAGTTCATTCACTAACGGTCGAAGGTACACATTAAGATCTTTTGTAGGACTTTTATCCCCCAGAATGAGTAAAGTCAAAAACAAATACGGATCCCTCATGCACATTCTTGGGTCAGAGAATATTATAGCGACCATAATGACCGGCCAAACCGAGTACTACCGACTAAAATTATTAAAGGGCAAAAAGCCATCAAGAGCCACGCTAAGCCTAACATTCCTAACTTCTTCCGCAAACTCGGGATAATTTTCATCAAATCTCTTCCATTCATCTCCATCCTTTGGGTGAGTCGGTGACGACTGTGCACGACATCCTTTGTTCGATGCCAACTCATATGTTGAGCCAGTATAAGGCGACATGAATAGCATTTGAAGTCTCGGCAGGAAATGAAAGTATCGTAAGATTTTCACGGAACATGTTTCTCCTTCCCCCACGTTTTGTAACCTTGTAGCGCGATAAACTTCATATATCACTTCGTCTCAGTTATCTCTGTCCTCCCCATAAGTATAACATGCAATCCTCGCCACAAGCATCGATTTTCGATACCCTATATTTAACCCCTCGACCATCTTCTTCACTTCGTAATAATTCGCGAGGAAGAGTATGATCCTTGGGTAATCATCCAATTATAGCGAGCAAATCGTTGAAACCTCTCTCACTACAGTCGTGCTCATTCTTGAAGGTAAGAGCTTCGTCACTACAGAAAGCTTGGTGTTTGTATCATTTCTCGGATACAACGCGACCCCAAATTCAGATAACAACTTGTAAAAGGCAACAGCTGTAGCATTTGGCACTTGCCCGCCTTTGCTTGAAGAAGGTTCATATTCATTGTCCAATATAGTAGTAGGGCTATAAGCATCAACCAACATCTCAACTGGATCATAGTTTTCGACGTATGAATCCCGTGGAATTGGTTGTTCCACAATATTTTCAATCACTTCTGATTCCCCGTGATGAGTCCATACGAAGTACCCATCTATAAATCCACGAGAAAATAAGTCGAATTTAATCTCGTCGACTTTCTTCCAAATCAGATTTTTACACTTGACACACGGGCATCGCATCTTCCCGTGCAAATCATCCGTATGTTCTAGTGCTTTGGTTAAGAAATCTAAAACCCCAATACGATAAGCTGAGACTAATCCCCTCCTATCCATGGGCGGATCTATTTAGAGGCGGTTAATCAATTGATTATTACTTCAATTTTTGGGAGTTAATTTATAATTTGATTTTGATTTTATAAAGTATTTAGTGAAAATAAAAAATTCAGATTAAAAGACTATTAAATGTCTCAAATTTCTACTAACACAAGCACTCCACTCTTTTATATTGTTTAGTAACTTACATTGAACATGATATTTTTGCAGCTATTGAAATGAGACTACATTACGATAGTTTTAAACAATGAAATCTCAAAAAATATTATTATAAATAATATTTTAACAATATTATTTGGTTTTATAATTTATTTTAGAGGACACAAGAAGTGTCTCTTATAATAACAGTGTTTTAAAAAATTATAAAATACTACATCCGTCCCATAATAAGTGCTTTTTTAGCTTAAATCACACGTACCAATACACAAGTTAAAATGACAAAAATATCCTTAATATATTTTCTTTGAAGTTGAAGAGTTAATGAGTATCATTTAATTGTAGTGATTGAAAAATGCAATAAATACCATTGAATGCATAAGGGCATATATGAGAAAATATTGTAAAAATTATATTGGAGTTCTAACACATCACTTATTTTGGAAAAAAATATTAAACCTAAAAAAACACTTATTGTGGGACGGAGGTAGTATCATTTTATATATAACATAAGATCGAGGATTCGAAGTGTATTCAATTACATAAAACATTATCAATTTTATATGATAGCTCACACAATTATTTGCAATATCCCTCGCATTCTGACGCTTTTATTTTATTGTATTTTATTTTTTTAATAAATTTTTGTTTTAAAAAAATTGACCCCACTGAATTAATGGGCTGAATCCGCCCCTGCTCCCATCAATGGGTATCCTACGATACATCCAACTCCGGTCAGCTGACATTTTTAACTACACAGAAGTACACATTAAGTTAATTTGGAGAATTAGATTTACCTAGTATCTCTACAGGACAGGGGTAAGGCTTTTATCCTGTTATTGGATGTGTCGCGTCACTAGTGCAAACACGTTGAGTATGTTTCATGAGTTTCAAGAAAATTTCAAGAAGACCTCTCATGGTCTCCAAGATTACCTAAATAGATTAAGATAACTTAATCTAAGTATGCACTTTCGGAGAACATATAGAGATAACAATCGATTAATCCTCAAAATAACAAAAAATGTACCGCTTCAGTATTTGCACCTACTAAGTGAGAGACATAACATCCAATAACAGGTCCCAAAGCGGGACTGCTCGACATTCACCCCTATTGAGTGTATTTCAAATGGGTTTCTAAGTTTCAAAGTATAGTACATAATTTATGAAAATTTATGTGGAATCTACTTGAGTCTAAGTATGGGCATCGCAAAAAAAAAAGATTCGTAGTTCTGTTGTGTTTATATCGAATAATAAAGTTAATTCAATTATCAGAACATTCATCGTTTCATCATAATGAGATGACAACATCTCCAAGGAGTTCCATTACGCTATCAACAAAGTTCAATAACTTCATCGCACTACTTAGGATGTTGTCATCTCATTATGATGGAAATGATGATGAATGTCTCGCAGAATTCAATTACCTTTATTATTCGAGTATAGATGTAAAACAGAACTACGAATTTTTTTTAATAATTGTTGCCGAGGAACCGGTTGGAGTACTATTTAGCTGCAACTGCTATGTCCAAACCTGCATACAAGAAAGAGTACATATATGTAGGGAGAGTATTATTACATTTATATATTGAAAATTGTGGCAAACTAAGCAAATGCTACTTAGTTTATTTTGTCAATGATAAAACTAAGTAAGTGGTACTTAGTTTATGAGAATTGTTAATTATATGGAATCTATAGAGACTACTGTTCGACATTCACTTCTAGCTATTCTTAGTTTATTTTGCCAATGATGATAAACTAAGCAAGTGGTACTTAGTTTATGAGAATTGTTATTTGGAATCTATAGAGACTATTGTTCGACATTCACTTCTAGCTATAAACTGCTATTTTGCCAATGATGATAAACTAAGTAAGTGGTACTTAGTTTATGAAATTTTTTATTTGGAATCTATAGAGACTACTTATATAATTTATTTTATTTTATTTATTAAACTAAATTAAATTAAATTTTTTATTACTTTTTATTTTATTTTGTATTATATATATATATATATTATATAATTTTTAATGTTTTTTATTAAATTAAATTAAATTTATTTTAAATTTTATTTAAATTAAATTAAATTTATTTTATTTTATTATTTTTTATTTATTTTATTTTTTATTGAATTGTATTTTATTTATTAGATTAAATCAAAGTTTTTTTATTTTATTCAAATTAATTTAATTTATTTTTTATTTTATTTTACTTTTATTTTGTATTATATTACGTTATTTATTTTATTTTTAAAATTTATTTTATTTAATAAACTAAATTAAATTATATTTACTTTATTTTATTTTAGTAGTAAGAAACTAAGTAAATGGCACTTAGTTTATGATTTATTAATATTGGGAAACTAATTACTAATACAATACATACAAGTTTGTAATTTCATAATTCTGTCATAAATTCAGTCGTAAATAACAAATATATCAAGATTAAAAACAGTCTTAAAATCAGTTACATTATGATAAGGAACCCAAATTTGATATCAATATTCTGTAATTTCCAAATTCCAAATAATATGCACTTAAATAATAGGCAGTCCACAAACCCAAAATCAAAATTCCAATTTCAGCAATATACAGTCCACAAATTCACAACAACAAATTCATAGCAACAACATATTATCCAAATTGGGTTAATCTCATATTCAAACTCAAATTAAACTAAACCTAAAACAAATTAAGCCACAAATTTCACAATTTGCAACAAATTAACCCTAAAAATCTAATACTTAGCAGAAAACTAACCTTGAAATTGAATTAATGTGCAACTAACCGACGGTGGTGGCTGCTGGTGATGTCAGTGATGGTGGTTCAACCGACGGTGTTGGTGGCGTCTACTGGTGGTGGAACCGATCGACAGTGGTGGTGGTGGTGGCAGTACGTGGTGGTGGTGGTGGTGGCAGTACGTGGTGGAACTGGTGGTGTACGTGGTGGAACCGGTGGTGGTGGCAGTACGTGGTGGTGGTGTGAGAGCGGTGAAATCTCGGCGAAGAGGTGGTTGAGAGCTAGATCTAGAGAAATGAGAGAGAGAGAGAGAGAGAGAGAAAGAGAGAAATGAGATTATATTAAGGTCTACAGAAAAGAGGGGGCCGAGAAGACGTACCGATTAATTAGATTTTAGGATTATCTTCGACGGAAAGTACGTCGTACATACATTCTTCGTACGTAAGGTGTCTTCGACTGACTCTTTCGTCGGACTACATCATATTCCGTCAAAACTAATATTCGCGCTGGCGGGAACATTGGCGCCAATGGGATACATAAATGTTCGACGAACATCAGTCGAAATTAAAGTATTGTCGACTGACGTATCTTCGACTGAATACTCCGTCGGAATAAATGTTATTTTCGAGGGACTGTGTCCGTCGAACATATATCCGTCGGATTTATCCGGCTTTCTTGTAGTGCGTTGGAGGAGAAATTAAGTACGCGAACGTTGGAAGTAAATAATATTTACGCCACATAAATAAGGTTTACGTTTGGGAATTAATTATGAGAAAACGGCTAGGGTATCGGCACCCCCCTGTGCGGACGTATCGCGCGCACACACGCACTAAGGTTTTCTGGCCGAAAGTCCAAGAATCAAGTTTGGCCTTGCCCAATTCCTTAGTCATCCTCATGTGCGCGAGCCCATCCTTATTTCCCAACCAAGTTACTCAACCCAAGCTAACATGTGCTAATATACACAAAGAATATTTTCAAGGTAACCAATGTGGGACTTTGAGAAAACTAATAAATTTGAAGCATAACCAACAATCTCCCACATGATTCAAAATTATCAAAGATAGAAAAATTAAAAGGAAGTAAGAAGGGCAATGGATTTTAGATACATAAAGTCGATACCTTGTGGGTTTGAATCGACACTTAGTGGAACAAGCTCATGATAGTAGATTATAGGTGAATTATATTCTTGAACCCATTATCTATGATACAATCAATTGAACTTGCACACATATCTAAAAATCCTGAATTCACACAAGTCCGTGGTTGGGCGCGTTCTAGGCCATGCGCCATATCCCAGATTTTCATAAAGGCTCTAAAGAGTTTGCCAAATACTCTCATAGGAAGCGTCCTACAGTTCTACCTTTATATAGGTGAACCCATCAAGTGTATACTGACATACACCACCCTTTAGGGCTATGAGTTTCATTAAGAATCTAAATGATTCATCCTATCACAATTTGTCAGTAAGCACCACATACACACAGGGATATATAGAAATAATTGTAGTGCTTTAATTAAATAATTACATGACTTGTTGTTACCCATTGAACCCAATTCATGGGATCTCCAGTCACATGGGTTGAGTTTCCATCACATATTATTTACTCAAATTATTGGCAATAGTCTCATTCCTCTGGATGCTTCTTGGACTACTTTTTTACTCAGATTTGCAGTCTATCTTGCTAAATCTTTTCATGTTACGTTCCTGAGTCTGAGAAAGAGTTTCTTTCTGAGGAATCTGAAAGGAATCGCGAACAGTGATGTCGTTAAGAGAGACATAATTAATCACCATGCGTGCTTTTCCACGTTTGATCTCAAGAGTGATTTCTCACCATGAAATCTCGAGTACTACTCCATGCATCTTGATGAGGAAGGTCTTATCACGTTCAATTTCCTGAGTTCACGGATTTGTTCATCAAATTCCTGCACATCCATTGGACTTGCAGTAAAGCTTTTCAGCCTTATAGAAAATTTGATTTTCTTTTCCTTGATCAAATTATGATCGAGTTCTATCCTGCAACGAGGAGAATCTTCTTTCCATAATTTTTTAGGATTATCAGAAAAGTTTTCATGCAACAGAATTTCTGTCTAGTAGTTTTTGAGTATTTGATCAAAATATGACCTTTTCTTTTGATGAATTCAGTTTTGGATAGAGGTCTTTTGCGTAGGAGTTTTGAGTATTATGTAGCATGTACTTAGAAATGACAACATGCTTGCACACGTTCACTTGCCAGTATAAAATTTTCTTTTGATGAATTTCATTTTTGGATAAAGGAGGTTTCCCCTTCAACTTAATCATATTTGTAATTCAGATCGTTCTAATGATTAATCTCCCTTGGTCTCTTCTTTCTCAAAAAAAAATGAAAAAGAAAAAGAGACCAGGGTACTTGTAAGAAATCAGTTGCAGCTTAAGCTAGATATATAACAAATTAATTTGATTCTACAGGGGAAGAAATTGATGTTAGTGTTAGTACTAATAATTTATCTGATGTATAAAGAATTTTTTGATTATATTAATTTGTTCATTTTAAATTGATATTCATAATTTTTCTTTAAATTTGTGAATGTTCGCTCATCTTATATTTTACATGTAAATGATGTGATATCTCTAATTTTTCATTAGTTTGTTTTAATATAATTTTTAATATTACACCACCAATAATGAATGCTTATTTAGTGTTAGGGATATATTTGAGTATATATAATTATTTGATAAGTTATCGTTTTAAAAATGTATTTTTAATTTTAGAACCAATTGAGATGCCATTATATAAAGGGAATGTTTTATAGTCAAAGGGAATTGTGAAGTGTGTAGTATCTAATTTGAATCATTTATTATAAGATTCAATTGACACGATTTAAAAAAATCCCCTCCATACGTACTGTTTTTTAAAAAAGGTGTTGATATATGCGTATATTATAGTGATAGTTGAACACCCAAATATGTTAAAATGATTTTATTGCCATTGAAAAAAAAAATTAATTAATAGTTTTTCCTTAGATAGCTATGATATACATACACCATTAGCTAGGGCTGGCATCTTTTTTTATTTTTATTTATTTATTGTTGAAGATGAGGTTTTATACAGGCCTAGAAAATATTACATAAATCATTAGTCACTATACATCATTAGGTGTTGGTGAATGTCTCCGTTGACGTGGATATTTGCATCATCGTAAAGGGCTTTTTTGGTGGCCAGATTCTCTTCCCTTACTGGAGTTTGTCTGAGGTGAATTAAGCAGTTGATGTATCGCCCTTGCCTGAACATATTGGTACAGTTCTTTCCATCGGTCTAGGTCTGCAAATATGGCTGGATGTAAACTTGCTCTCTAGAATCTCCTGTGGGATGATGTCCAGTAGTGTTTTGTCTAGTGCGTCTCCTTGGGGCCTAGCAAATTGGGCATTCCAAGATTCTTCGGTCGCAAGTTTTTGCATGATGTCATTACTCACCATTTCTTTGCTGGCAACTCTTGATGAAGCTTTGTTAAGCTGGGAAAATTCTCTTTCAATCTTCTTGACAATGTTTGGGTCCATAGATCCTGCTCGAATATGCCTGAAACACATTGTCAAAAGATCCTTTTGGTTGTCTGTAATTTGGTTGTGTGAGTGAACATGCCAATCTACAGTATCTTTTTCAACACTATACCTAGGCTTCGGTTTGATTTTCTGTGGGTTACAGTGTCGAGGGTTTGGCTTTTCAGGGGTAAACTTCTTTGGTTTATGGGCCAGGTCAAAGATATTTTCATGGTTTGGAGGGTACAAGGGTTTCCCTAAAGAAATCATGAGCTTGGACTCTTTTCTCTCGGTACTAGGTGCTGATGAGGCATAGCTCTTTTTCATAGGCCTCTCCTCTATGGTTTTACCAATCTCAGCCTGTTTTGCCTTTCTCTTCTCACAACGACTGATCTGATGACACTACTGATCATCTGCCACCGACCGCAATCGTTGATAGGTGTCGCATAAAATTTGGTCGCTAGAATGCACATCAGCGACCACTATTAACGACCGATCTATCTGCAACCGATATTAGCGACCGAAATCGTCATTTCGGTCACTAAGATGAGTCAACATGGTTCAGGGCCACAGGCTGATGTGGATCACGTGTCGGCCGATCAGAATCAATGACCGCGCGCGCGATCATTAATAGCCTCATGTGATTAGCGGTTGCTAATACTTATCAGCGACCGCATGCGGTCGTTGATGTAAAAAAATCTGGAAAATAGATTTTTCCTATTTTGCAAAATTCCCAAAAAATTGTACCTGTTTTGTACCTGCTTTATTCGAACACATAAACATGCACAACAATATAACATACATCGTCCATATACCGACACATACACTAAACTAGTATATAAACTATATAAACCTTTAAAAATCAATATGAATTGAATAAATATAAACAAATCTAATGTTTAAGTAACATACAGACATCCAAAGAATGAATATAAACGTACA
Source organism: Panax ginseng (assembly GCA_020205605.1). Lineage (NCBI taxonomy): Eukaryota > Viridiplantae > Streptophyta > Magnoliopsida > Apiales > Araliaceae > Panax > Panax ginseng. Next base: position 24,426,676 of record CM035148.1, on the reverse strand, counting down.
AGATTCTCAAATAACTACAACTAAATCACTCGTCAAGCATCATTGTCCAAATTAGTTTCTGCTTGATCTTGATCACCCTGTAATTAACAAAATAATAAAACAAGTTACATATATGTTGATATTTGTGTTACGACAATATACAGTTGTTTTTAAACACAATGTACAATATATATACAAATATATAATTCACTACTTTGATTGTAATAAATAAGATTGATTACCTCGTCGTCGTCCCCATGTTGTGTTGCTGCTGCTGTCGCCACTGCATCAGCTAACTCATCAGGACTCATAGCCACCAGATGCCCGCCCAGTATCTTTAAAAAATCGCGATCTCGACATATAGCTCTCACACAGTCAGCAGGAGTATGAACAGTTGGATGACTCGATGATTGTGAAGACTGGGTAGCAGAGCTGCCTGAGCCACTGAAGGATGGGCGTCGTCGTTGTCCTTAACCTTTAATGTAGTTCTTCTTCACAACAGACGCCCTCTCCCACAACTCTTGATCAATTGGCGGACGTGGAGTGCCTTTAGGATAGCGTTCATTCAATAAACTATAAGTATCCTGTCATCATGTTAACAATTAAATAGTTAAAAATAAATTATGTAAGCATTGATAAACAAGATCAAGTTGTTAAAACTTATTACCGCTATCTGGATAAGATCGCGTGACTATCACGGGTGGTACGTACGTACATCCAAACCCAATGGATAAGGTGACCTTGAGACTGAGAATCCTATACAAAAAATATTCCAATATTACTAAGTAAAAATGTGATATATATTCTACAATTCATGATTGTAAACATATTAAAACTTGTAAATCACTGCCCTGGCGTTGATATCTGCAGATTGTGAAATAATGCCGCCCTTGTACGTTCCTTTAGCCTTTTTGCCATCAGGTACACCCGATGATCTGTTGGTGGCGGTAGTTTTTCGTCTTTTCATCCAGCTCTCAGCTCTCCAATGATCGCACATCTCAGCCCATATGGACTGGGTGCACCACCAGGGGCTATGCTCGTGCATGTAATCCTCTCCCTGGCCTGGATGGTCGATCGATGCATTGTGAAGGGCTTTTTGTCGTTCTTTGTTCAAATTGTCTTTGGTGCGGACGACGCACTTCTGCCAGAATAATGTTTGTATCACTGAAGCTTGTGCGTCCTCCCATCTATACCGTTTCTGCAAATAAAACAACAATAATAACATTACTAAATAATTATCCTTAGAATATTATATTATCTCTCATAATTAAAAAAAACATACCTGAAATTCAGCCCAAATAGCATCCTGGACGATAGGTGTGCTCGCCTACGTAATCATAGATGTAGGCTAATTCTGTAATCACAGCTGTGATATGCACTTGACGATCTTATTATCTAAAAAATCACTATAATATACAACAATTTACATCAACGATAAGTAGATATATTAAAGCAATTTACATCTAAGTTCTATATATCTTGTATAAATAGAATCTAAAATGCTTATATATATATATATATATATATATATATATATATATATATAAATGATGCTTGAACGCATCGTCTTTATTAGGAGGAGGAAGAATCTAAATAAGAATTCAATCATCCGGATTAGTAGGGGCCTTGGGCACATGATTAGGCCCCCTACCCAAGCTGCGTTTTTTCTCCGCTGCTTCAGAAACCATCTACATATTACAAATTTCAAGATGTTATTATGAGTTTTATTTGATTACATGTGTATATGAATATAAAATGACAATGACGACATGAAATTGCATTTAAATAGTAAAGTACATAAACATGACAGTGATATAAAGATGTTGGTATGAGTTATATTTGATTACATGTATATATATGAATATAAAATGACAATAATGACATGAAATTGCATTTAAATAGTAAAGAACATAAACGTGACAGTGATATAAAGATGTTGGTATGAGTTATATTTGATTACATGTATATACATGAATATAAAATGACAATAATGACAAATTGCATTTAAATAGTTAAGTACATAAACATGACAATGATATAAAAAACATGTAATGCTAATCATACATTTCATTTGTTCAAGTGTCAATGTCTGATTCAGAATCATCTTGTATACGTATTGCAGATTCATAACCATCATCTGCTTCAGATTCAGTGTCAGATTCAGTCAATAACTCTTCCTCTTCAGTATCAATGTCATCTAACACAAGTATTGACCCATGATCTAATTCATGCGGTTCATCTCCACCATCTAACTGGATTACTTCATTATCATCTTCTACATTTATTATAGTTTGACTATGAAGCATCTGCTCTTGGTAAATCTCCCCATCAACTCATCGCTACACAATCATGCCAGCAGGAGTATGAATTACAACTTTCCAATCAGAGAGGCGGTCTATCCCTTTTCCTAACATTACTAGGAGTGTAGTATATTTGTACTGTTTGAGTTGGTAAAACAAATGATTGGTTGGAGTGCGCAGACCTATGGAGGTTAATATCGACGATTCCATGTCTGTCAACATGTATTCCTTTTTTTGAATCAAACCAATGCCACTTGAACAAGTTAATATGACCCCCATACGTGCCCTTGTACGACAACTCTATGATTTCCTCCAACTCCCCATAAAAGACACGACCAAGCTCATTGTAACAATCTCATTGGACACATACTTCAGAGTTCGTTGTTCTTTTACCGCGCCTATATGCCTTTGTATGAAATTCACAACCATTTATTTTGTAACCATTTGTCACGACTTGGTCCCCTGTCGGTCCCAAAGCTAGGACTTGTACACTAGCAAAGGAATCGTTGATCCTCGGTCAAAGCCTACAAAAACTCCATCTTATTAAATGAAGTCATAGTTAATATGGAGTATATATATATATATATATATATATATATATATATATATATATGTCGTGCTTAAGAAATTGAACTTACTTTGTTCTTTAGCCAAAATACAAATTTTTTTATCACGATTGATTTGAATATCTTTATCAGTTATGTTGGGATGCTTCACTTTTAACTCGTCATCGTACAATCTATACAATGTTATAAACATTAGCATATTGGAATAAATTTTCAAGTTAATAGATAAATTATCAAGTTTACATGTGTACCTCACAAATTCGTCAATCTCCTCGAAATTGAGAAGAATGTAAGTATGTGCAACATGTAATTCTTGCTTAGAGAGGAATATGCGCTTCCCTTTTCCATAAGCGCGACCCGATAAACCAAATATAGAGAGCCGACCATTTAGTTCAACATTTCCCCCATCATCATGTCTCGATACCCGATTGGCCTTTGTCAAGACTTCGTCCGGAAAATAGAGTTAAACAAACGTAGATATCTCATCTAAACTGTATGCCTCACATATCGACCCCTCGACATAAGCTATATTCATCACATTCTTCTTAAGGTTTTCCATCACCCTCTCGAAAGGGTACATCCATCTATATTGAATTGGACCTCCAACACGAGCTTCATAGGGAAGATGGATTTGCAAATGCTCCATGGAGTTAAAAAAACCATGTGGGAATATTTTTTCTAGTTTACACGTGATCTCTATGATGTTCTTCTCAAGTACATACATGTCCTTCTCATTTAATGTTTTTGAGCATAAGTCTTTGAAGAAACGACTAAGATCCGTCAAAACATCCTATATTGGTTTATCAAGAAGATCCCGAAATGCTATAGGCATGAGTCTCTCCATGAACACATGACAGTTATGACTCTTCATCCCTTGCAATTTCCCACCCGTAACACACCTTGCAATGTTTGACGCATATCCATCTGGTAGTTTCAGACACTTGATGTAATACGAGAAAAAAATAAATAAAAATAAATAATAAAAAATTACTTTGTTTTAAAACATATTAATTGGACTTTGTCATTTATTTGAGTCAAACTGATTATTTAATTTGTGTAGACTAATAAATATTAATAAGGGATGGATAAATTAATGTAGTATAATATGAGCCTTAAAATTAATTGGGTTTAATTTATGTGAGTAATATTAAAATTCTATTTAAATTAGGAGAGTTCATCAGCTATATAAATAAAAAGTTAAGCGTAATCTATTTCACGTACCTCTGATAACTAACTGAAAAAGGGGCGCAACCACTGTTACGAAAGGGAGAAAAAAAAAGGAAGAAGAAAACAGATTACACTTTATAGAAGAAAGGGATTCATTTAACAAAGGTAAGAACTCAAATTAGTTGTAAAAGATTGTGTGTAAAGAAAACGTTGATTATTTTTTTTTATTCAGATCACGGAATGTGTTTGCACTATTATATATATATATATATATATATATATATATATATATATATATATATATATTACATGATTGTTGGTACATATTATTTGAATATATATTATATATATGATCGTTGGTGCATGTTGCTTATATATATATATTATAGAATAAAATACACTGACACCCCCTGTAGATAATCATAATAACACTCACCACCCTTCTAGTTTTTCAAGTAACAGTCAGTACCCCTCAAGTCTACAATATGTAACATTCACTATCCCTAGTGTGGTTGACCAACTAATAATTAAAAATATTTTTAATATAATGTCTAATACACCCTTCAAGTTATAATGTTTAATTTTTCCACTAAATATAAATTTATATATCATAATTTTTACTTTACTTGATCTAATTAATTAAATTATGAAATTATGCAATAAATAGCATAAAAGTCAAAAAATAATAAATATTCATTTTATCAGGAAAATAAAGTCATACAATTTTTACTAATTAAATTTCTCAACTATTAAAATTTATGTGATATATATTCAAATATATTTTTTTGTAATTAAAAAGTATAATGTTAATACCCATAAAAATTACAAATTAAATCAATAAAATAATAATATATTTTTTTTCAAATATTAAAATTTACGTAAAACAAACTTATTATTACAATTTAAACGAATCTTATTACTCATATAAAAAAAAGTATTAAAATTATATTAATTATTTTTCTCATATATTAAACTAAACATAAGGCACACTTAAACATAATTATTTACAGTAAAAATGACAAATGTTGTTTACTCAAAAAAAAAGAAAAAATATATTAAAAGAATTTTTTTACAAGATAGAGGTAGTAATAAATATAATTATATTTTTTATTTAACATTGCATAAAAACAACGTCAATCAGTATACTAAAAAATGTAATCAAAATCATAAACATCCCAATTTTTTATATATACTCAATAAAATTTAACATATAAAAATTGTAATATGAAACTAAAAATTCAAATAATATTTTTTGTTGTTAAGCACCAAAAACTAAACTATAAATATACTCAATCACTCTAATTATAATAGCTTCATTAATAATTTAATTTAAATTTTTTAATATTTGTATCACTTATCCAAAAATATGTGTTAATTAAACTAAATTAGTTTTTTATAAGTTACCAACAATTTAAATGAGATAGTTTTAATTACAAATAAAACTATAATTAAAATGCATTGTATTAAAAAAAGAATAATTAAACACACACACACACACACATATATATATATATATATTATTTAGTAATTAAAATTTAATAAAATACAAGGGTAAATATGTAACTTTATCTATTTAGTCAACCCTAAAAACTTGTAGGGGTACTAACTGTTACTTAAGAAACTAGAGGGGAGGTGAATGTTATTATGATTATCTAGAGGGGGTGTCACTGTATTTTACTCTATATTATATATATTTGATCGCTACAGTATTATATATATATATATGATCACCAGATGTGTTGCGGTATTTATATATATATATATATATATATATATATATATATATATATATATTATTAGCATATTCTTGATATGTGGAAGTTTTTTTTATTTTTATTTTTTAATGATTTCTGCAAAATTGTCTTAATCTAAGCAGCTTGGTCAAGTATGTTTGGTAATTGATTAATAAATTATTTTGGAAGAATTAGTTTTAACCAAATGTTATAAAATTAGGTATTTGCATATTATTTAATAAATTATTTAATTAGTTATAGCTTAATGTAAAAACATAATAATTAAAGAAAAAAATAATATTTTATAATACCACTTATAAATGTATTATTTTGGTGATTAGTTCGAACGGAGAAAGTCTAAACGAGTTTTTGGAATCATTTTGGGTGTTACATTGCTTAATCCAGGTACAGATTTCGTACTCCTTCAGCGACACTCTTATTAAATTTAATTTGTTCATTTTGTTTCTCATTTCGAAATTTGCTATTGTTTCCCAAAAATATTCTTTCTCAAATTCATGTGAAAGTTTCGCCTTGGTATTGATACTTAGAACTCATGTTGTACTCTTGATCTAGTGTATCATGGTTAGTATTTTATTTTGATCTTTGTAGAAAGTACATGTTAATATTTTTGGAGACTTTGTGTTGATAATTCGTTTCAGTTTAATATATACATATTAGAACCCTTTGTGTTAATATTATGCCGCATGTGTTGTGACATGATATTTTGTTAGAATACCGTAGGGTATACCTGAGCTATAACCACCTGTGGGGGTACCACATGCATGTCCTCTTGGCACCGAGGCATGACACTTTTTGTGGCAGTGTGATCAGTCCACGACGTCTCCGTTTTGTGCTTCGGTATGAGTTGGCCATTTGGTATTTTGTTGTGGGAGGCATATAGGTCAACCCTAGTTTTTCTGGTATGTTCTGCGGATTGGTGATGTTTGTGCCAAACACACCTTCCGATTTTACATGCATTGGATTCGCGGTCCAACGTGTGTGACTTACCTGTGTAGCATTATTTGATTTGCCTGTGTGACATTATTTGACTTGCCTGTGTGGCAAGGTATATTTTGTTTTGTTCTGAGCTCGGTATGAAATAACACCCAACCATTTGATTCAGCATATCATTTTGTGGTGTTAGTTTTGTTCATTTTATTTCAGTTTGTTTCGTTTCATTTAATTGAGTTAGTTATTTCGGTTCATTATTTGTATTCTATATCCGTACTAGGAATTTGGCTCATGCTGTATTTTTCTTCCGGCAGGTAATCAGGGGGATCAAGGGCAAGTGTGACGAGAACTCCCTTTTATCCAAATGATTTAGATATATTATGTTTAGGTTGTGATACATTAGTTTGTTCGGAATTGTAATAATTATTTTAGATTGTGGTTTGAGACAATTTGATATTTATTATGGTTGACTTGTGGTATTTGTCACATATTAAGACTATTCTTTGTGGCTTTGAGCCTTACTATTAAATTCATCAGTTTTGTTGTGTTTTAAGTAACCTCTTTTTCTATTTCGGAAAGCGGGTGTTACACTTGACCCATGTGCACACATCTTCAACTTACTTTTTGGACAATGTGTACTTTGCATGCGGTTTGACAATCTTACCATTAAGAGATTCATAAAGTTCTAATTCAGGACGCTTACAAATATCTTTCATGTCCAAACGTGCTTTATCATTATCTTTTGTCTTCCCCGTAACATTCATCACGGTGTTAAACACATTGTCGAACACGTTCTTCTCAATATGCATCACATCTAGATTATGACGAATCAAATTTGTAGACCAATAAGGCAATTCCCAAAAGATGCTTCTCCGAACCCATTTATGAGATTCGCCAAACCCATTGATTATGTTTGTGGCATCAATCTTACCAAATGGGATGACCGGAAATCTCATCACACGATCTCGCATCTCCGTTCCCGATAATCGCGGTGCAGGCATATCATTGTCTATTTTCCCTTTACTGAAGTGTTCTCTATTTCTTCAAAACGGATGATCTACCGGCAAGAACCGACGATGAAAGTCAAACCAGCAAGGCTTTCGACCTTTTGATAGATTGAAAGACTTTTTATGCTCCATACAATACGGACAAGCCAACTTCCCGTGTGTACTACATCCAGCTAACATACCATTAGTTGGGAAGTCACTTATAGTCCACATAACCGATGCCCTAAGGTTGAAATTTGTTTTCGTTGCAACATCCTAAGTCTGTACTCCATCCTCCCACAATACCTTCAACTCGTCTATAAGCGAGGTCTCAAGTAAACATCTAAGTTCTTTCCAGGACTCTTAGGACCAGGAACCACGAGTGAAAGAAACAAGTATGGTTGTTTTATACACATCCAAGGAGGCAAGTTGTACGGAGTAACAATCACAGGCCAACATGAGTACGGAACAGCTGAGTGGCCAAACGGATTGAAACCATCGGTGGACAATCCAAGCTTCACATTTCTAGGTTCCAATGCAAACCCAGGATGTGCTAAGTTGAAATCTTTCCAAGCCTGCCCATCTGCGGGATGATTTAGTTCTCCATCTTTAGCTGGAGATTTCGCATGCCAACTCATATGTTCAGCTGTTCTTGAAGACATGTACAATATTTTTAGCCGATGTGTTATTGGAAAATACCTTAGAATCTTAAACGATATACTTGATTTTTTTGTAGTCACACCCTCTTTATTAGGCCTAAACCGATCATGACTGCAAAACGTGCACCTTGTCATATGTTCATTTTCCTTATAAAACAACATGCAATCGTTGGGACGTGCATCGATCTTTTGGTATCCAAGACCCAACTTCTTCACCATTTTCTTACAAAAGTAATAGTTACCAAGTAATTTCTCACCGTCAGGCAACATACTCTTAATGGCCTTCAAGAGCGACTCAAAACACTCATGGCTCATGTTGTGATCAGCCTTGATGTTAAGTAATGTCGCCAATACAGACAATGTAGTGTGTTGGGTAAAACCATGCCACAATGGTTCGCTGCCCTCGTCTAACAAATTAAAGAAGTCTTTGGCATCAGAATTCATAGGTTGCTCTCTGCCTTGTTCCCAATCAAAATTTGGCCCTGCAATATCATGAACCATTTCATTTATACGATGAGTACTACTACCCGAATTGTGTACTTCTGTGATGCCACCATCTCTTCTCTGCCCATGTTCCCACCAATATTCTTCGTAATTTTTCATGAACCCAGAAATAAGTAAAAGATAGTTTACCACGTCTCTGTCCATATAATTTACATTCTTACACTTCAAACATGGACATCGATATCATGATTGACCACCATTACATACATTCCGGGTGACTATATGCATACTCCAAAAACACTTGGCAACCAACTCTAAATTCAGTTGTAGCATCTATCTGGGCACTTAACTTTCGTCGTGCCATCCAACTACGGTCTGAATAGAGGTCCATGATACCACGGTACCTACTACAGACGACATTATAAATGTTAATATATGACTTGAGCATACTTGTAACCATATGACTTGAGCATACTTGTAAGCATGTATATGATTAACATTTAAGCATACTTGTAAGCATATGACTTGAGCATACTTGTAACCATTTGACTTGAACATACTTGTAAGCATATGATTGACATTTAAACATACTTGTAAGCATACTCCTTGAGCTTCGACATAAGCATATAATTAACATTTAAGAATACTTGTAAGCATATGACTTAAGAGCATACTTGTAACCATATAACATGAGCATACTAGCTAGTAATCATATAAATTGAGCAGTCTCAATGTCATATGATTAGCTCGTTAAACATTAGAACTACTCATTTTAGGTTGTCTCTGTTTCTCAAATTACAACCATGTTGTAGTTATGTATAGTTCAGGAAATTGGTAGTGATAATATAAACAAACAAAATAATAGAACTATATGTATATATACAATAATCTCATATCAGTAATCCTTGTTCACAGCTAGTTCTTATGTTTCAAGTGCTTTTCAGGAATGCTATTCTTACGTTTCACAGCTATATGTATAAATTAGTAATACTTTCATTTCTTTTTAGGAATGTTATTATGTTATAAACACTGTATTTGGTTTTTCTTCTTATGGATGGTGTTATAATCTTCTTTTGAAAACTATTGCTGATGACGAAACCTTTTGGGATATTAATGATGCTTAGTTTGTTGTTACAAACTTTTTCTACTGATTTGTTTTGTTATTGATGCTTTACTTGGATCTTAATTTCATCCCTCTTTTTTTTTCTCTAATTGACTACGTACTCTTATAAACTGCATATTTGGTTGTTACATATACAACTATTTTTGGGAGATTAATGTTGCTTAGTTTTATTGGTTCTATTCTACTCGTACAGAGGTATTCAGATGCATTGAAATGTTTCTTCTTAAGAAAACTACTACCATCTAAGGCATCACGCCAAGAGTTGAAGAGTCCACAACTACCCGACCAACAAAAAAAATTCGCCAGTCTCCCCTATAATATGGACTAGCCACATGCACGACGGCATGTATATATTGTCATTTCTAGGCACCCAAGACACAAACTAAGAGAAATATACAAATTTCCAATATAATAATACAAATTAAAGCAGTAAAAATTTATATACAATGGAGTTTGTAGGAAAAAAATTGCAAATTTAGAGTTTGTTTGATAGGTATGTAGGAAAATTTTATAATTTTATTTGTATAAGTGGCCAACTAGATTATATATATATATATATATATATATATATATATATATATATATTTGTACTTTTCATTTTCTTTATATTCTAAGCTAAGTCATTATTTAAAATTTTACCTAATTTTTGGAGTTCAATTATGTTATCACATTGTCAGTCCCACTCCCATTGTTTCTTGTAATTTGCAGTTCAATTTTCAAAGTTCAATTTGCAACAGCGGAAATTACTTACAACCTCACTTTCCTAAATTATTATCATGTCAATCCAACACTGCACTAATTAAATTAATGAACATGCAAGTGCTTGTTAATCCAACACTGCACTAATTAAATCCAATTCAGTATGTAATCTAATCTATCATAAGATATAAATAGTAGAAATGTAATATTGGGAAAAAGAAATAAAAAATGAGACTAGTGATTGGTGGTTGCGGTGACACGCCGGTGACGGCGGCGATTGCTACCCCTTTCTTCCTCTTCAATTTCTTCTCTTCACCCCATTTCTCCATCTTCTCTATTTTGAGCTATCCCCCTCTTTTTTTCTTCGCTTGCTGTGTCGAGCGAATGACCGAAACTGGTAACATTAAGTTTGATCAGTGACCAGTATCTGCGACCGCATGCGGTCGCTAATTTTTAATGACATGGACTTATCAGCGACCGCATACGGTCAGTGTTTATAAGTAGTCGCACAAAAACTTTGCGCCAACATTTCCTGTCAAATTTTGGGAGGCAAATTAATCGTAGTGATCGATCAATGATCGCGATGTCATCGCTAATAAAGATATAAAGAATCGGATTAAATCACGATTCGTAGATATCGATTATTTATTACTAATATCTGCGACCGCCAGTGCGGTCGCTGATACAATTGGTCGTTGATAGGCTTTTTTCTTGTAGTGAAAGGTATAGAGGGGACAACCCCCTAGGTGGCCAAGCCCTATAGGGGCTGAACCCTATAGGGGTGCTGAACCCTAGAGGCTTTTTTTTTCCAGGTACCTCCAATCTTTATTTTGTCTTTCGAGTCTCATTACCTTGATTACATCTTGGTTTTTTCCCTCGGATCATAAAGAAAGATTTGGCCTTTTTTGGACGAAAACATGAGGAATCAAGGTTCAAGTTTTTTATATATTGTTTAAATAATTAATTATATGTATGTTATGTCTGTTTGATAGAGGTATTATAGATATGATCCCAGCATCACTGAGGCAGATGGTGATGCCGTTATTATTACACACATCTCAAAGAATTATTCTGATCGGTTGTACGAGATGCGTATGAGGGCAGTCCGGGCAGTAGAAGAATCGCCCGGAACTACTATACGACAGCATCAACTGCCGGTAGTATCAGATGCAACATGGGCTGCCATGTATACGTATTGGGATGATGTTGCCTTCAAGACCAAGTCTGAGAAGATGAAAAAGAATCGAGGCCAGCTACGGGTTGTACATACTTTTGGCTCGCAGTCATTTCAGGAGGTTAAGTCGGTATGTATTTATATTTAGTTTAGTTTAATATTAAACTACAACTATAATAAAGTAATATAATATTAATTAATGTACATGATTTAGGCCATGCGGAGTAGCTCGGGCCGACCTCCTACTATGATAGAGTCCATACGCCGAAGGATTCTACTTCGGGGTCGACAATGTCTCCAGTAGCACTAGCTATACGGGTAATACATTTACTATAATCTCTGTAATTTACGATCGTATTACGTAATTTATAGGATGATACAGAGTTACCTCACATGTACATATATTAAATTATTGGACCGGTTTGAGAAGCTCCACAGCCAGCATATAGCAGAGTTGCAGGCTGCTAGGGGCGATCCTAAGACGGCTGATTCCACCATCCCTCCGCCCGAGATTAGTTTATCTCAAAATGAGGAGATGGCTCTTTGGGTCACGTCTCAGGATACTCCCACTAGCACTATCGGCCGCTATCGAGTGCTAGGGTTGCCGAGGATACCAGCCTATACACTGCCTGGAGGTATAATATTTTAGTTTATTTCTTGTTTATGAATAAAGTAAACTTAATTATAATATTATTCATACATGTTATATTTAGTTTTGTAGGCTTTAGCCAGCGTCTGCGTCCGAGAGCCCCCGTGGGACCATCATATACAGGCGCTGGCTTAGACGATGCTTTGTTCCAGCGGGTTGTAGATGCCTGCTTGGAATGGTTTGAGACGGATCCGCTATTTCGTCATCGGGACTCGCCTTAACCGTTTCGCCTCTATCGAACTTGCAGGACATTCAAATTTGGTGCCACCGTCGATAAGACACGGTATCCATCCGGAGAAGTTCACTGCGATACACGATGAGATTGTTCGGATGGTGGTTATCTTACTACTAGATGCGTTTGGGTCATTGCTGAGTTAGCCCTCGACTACTCAGGTATACTATTCATAATATAATTCAAGTATATATTCTGCATGTAATTTTCATTTAATTAGTTATTTTTAACTCATGTATTATATATATGGACTAATGAGTTCCATTATATTGTCTAAACAGGGTGACGATCGGGCTGACGATGTTGAGCGGTTGGACGACGACGGCCCGTGACATAGTTTTGTATATGATTTGTATATATTTACTTAGTTTTTAGCTTAATGTGATGTAAATTTTAATAGTTTAGCATATTTTTAACGTATTGTACCTTTTATTTATGACTACTTTAGTTTGACATATCTACGTTAGTTTAAATGCATATTTGATATACTTTAGTTGATTAGAACTTTAGTTTAATGTCATATTCATGTTGGCCTTGGTAATTTATATTCATGTTGGCCATTATTGTTGGCCTTGGATTATATTTATGTGTTATGTGTTGTTGGAAAAAAAATAGATTTACAGGTACAAAAAATGTGGGTATTATTACCCCAGATATTGCCAAAACAGGATAAATATTTTAAAAAAGGGATAACCTCGACGGAATAACACTATCCTTGACGGAATTCCGTCAAGAAATTAAGCCCCTTCTATTTTTTAATGTGATGCCACATGGCAGTTTTAGACCCGACAGAATATGCTCGACGGATGTAATTCAGTCAGCCATATATTAAGCTCGGCCAAATATTCCGTCGAGGTTAGTTCGGTCGAGGATAGATATCTCCAACTGAAATATCAACGATCTTAATTTTGACGTGATTATATTCGACTGAATCCATACCTAATATTCCGTCGGAATTAAGCATAATCTCTACGGATGATGCTTAATTCAGACAAAATATTTCGTCGAAAATAACCCTTTTTGTTGTAGTGTTGCTTCTCTCCACTTTTTTCCTCGCCTTGCCTTCTCGAGCTTGTCTGCCTAACATTCGTTGGTGGTTGATCAGCCATGTATGGTGATGTTGAACTTGCTTTCGAGGCATCTTCCAGGATGGGTTGATCGAGATCTAGATTCACGCCTCGGAAAACTTGATTTGCTTACCTTGGAACTGGATCCGGTGAAGTAATGTTCGTTGTCGGTGAAACTCTTCCGGTAGTTCTCTAACTTTGAGTTGTGGGCATACCCTTCACGAATTCTATACCTCCCCAGCAGAGTCGCCAAAGAAATATGGGTAAAGAAATCGTGCCTTACTAGCTAGGGTTTCGTGTTGGCTGAGGAGGAGAGAAATCCATGAAGAGTACGGAATTGATTGAAGAGGGGAGAAGAATAGGTGAGCACAATAACATCAATGACGCGTGGCAGAACTTCTAGAATCCGGAAACCTTGTTATGGTAGCAGGGATTTAGGGAGCCTTCTTGAGTGCTTTGGGTTGAGAGAGAATGTCCAAGAACTCTTAGAATCCGAAAACCTTGTTAGGGTAGCTGGGATTCCAAGAGATTCAAGATTCCAAGTCCAAAGAAAAGGTCTCGGCTCAAAAGTCTCAAAAGAGGTCCCCCTTCGTAGAATGGAAGGGTATTTATAGAGTTTCCTGGAATTTAAGTAGTCACATGTCAGGCACATGTTTTCAGGAAAATTCCAGAAGTACCCATTAGTCATTAGAATAATACTCATATCGTCTTGTCCTTCTAGCCATCAATTCAATCCCTCAATCAATTCCCAAAATGAGCTGCCTCCACGAGCCTTCTGTCTCAGGACCTGTAGAGGCTTCTCTCGGGTCTAGTACATTTTTTTCCGTATTTTCCGCCTTCATTCAATTAGGCCATGCGAACTCTAATTTGTACATTTAATGAGGTCGTAAAACCCTAATGTGCATGAACTCTAATTTATACTTGGGCCCACAATTTATAAATATTATTATATATTTTTCATCTGTAATATGAGTTGGTTAGCTTTACAATTGTTTTGGGATTTATTGGCGTTTCTTAATTCCTCTAATTCTTGTTGATATTGCATGCTAAATAACTTCAATCATTTGCCATGTACATATAATGCTTATTAATATGTATAATATCCAATTAACTAAAGTTGACTCCTCTCAATATATATATATACAGAAATGGTCAAGTAAGGAATCTCTTACTTTCTTAAAATGAGAGACTTTTTTTTTTGCTTTTTTTTAAAACAACTAAAAAAAAAGTTTAATATTTTATGGAACTGAAATTTTTCCATAATATAATATTTTGGGTGTAATTTGGATACCTATACCAAAAATGTATATACGATTGCAGTGATGTATACATACATTTTTGGTATAGGTATCCAAATTACACCCAAAACATTATATTATGGAAAATTCTGGGCCCATAAATATTAAACTTTTTTTTTAGTTGTTTAAAAAAAAGCAAAAAAAAAATCCTCATTTTAAGAAAGTAAGAATCCCTTACAGGAGGATCCTAGTGTATATATATATATATATATATATATATATATATATATATATATATATATATATATATATATATATATATAGTGTAGTTGTGTGCATATTATATATTTATGTATCCCTTCAATTCAAAGTCCTATTTGTTGTTTTTATCCACAAAATAATTTTCTTTTTATTGATAATAATATAAAATGATACAATATTTTTAAATTTATCGTTATGATCATGGCACTAGTTTGAAACTAATAATTTATTACTTTTAAGGAGAAATATATATGAAACAAGGGAAATTGTATATTTTGCGGGTTTAGGCATTAACTTTTTATCGACATAACTATTAGCGGTAACTCTGTGATATGACGGGTCATCTTATAATCTTATTTAATCCTATATAAATATACATTGAAATTATAGTTCAAAGAAAAAAAAAAACTTTTGTGAAAGAGGAAGTACTAGTAATAAAATCAGAAGTTTAAACCAAACTTGTTAACTATTTTTAGGGTTTGTTCAACAGCGGAAGCAGCATTTTGCAAACACAACTTAAAGTACGTTTGTGGCGGGAGTAGCGTTTAAAAAATTAAAAATTCGTTCGGCTACTACCAAAAATATAATTTTTGTTCAATTAAAACTGTAATTGTTGTGACTAGATCGATGTTATAAAATGATGGCTAAAAGTACAAGAATTAATATATGAGATCATTTTTCATTTGTAATAATAATAATAATAATAATAATAATAATAAATAGAACAATATCTTTTAGATAATTTATAATATTTATAACTTTTATAATCAAAATATATATAGTATATATAAAATCTACAATTTATATATAAATAATTAAATGTTAAGGATAATAGGAAAAGTGGCCAAGTGGGTTTGTGTGGTAAATTAAATGGCCACATTGGTATGCTAAATTGACAAGTCTCAAAGAGTTTGAAAAGATAGATTAAAGAAAATAAGAAAAGAGGATTTGACTATATTCGTCTCTTCGTCTCTCTCAAGTGCTTCATGGCCTCTCACTCATCTGCTTCAAAGTTACAATTAAGGCATTAAATGTTTGAGTCAAACGGTTTGAGATTGATTTGAGTTCAACTAAAAAAAATGAGCGAGACTCAATTTTATTAATAATATGATCCAAATTTGAGCAGAAAAAATAATTCGAATAAAAATATGAGTATAATCTGAGCAAAATTATACGTACTCAACTCGTTTAAGATTCAAACTATTCAAATTCTTAATTGTGATTCGATACATATTGATTGATACATATTCGATTAGATACTCAATACATTCTCTTATAATATATACAAATTTAAATTAAATTAGGATAATTAATTATTATTATCTTGTTTTGTTTTTAATTTTAATTGTGATTTTATATTTGTAAAGTTTAATAGTAAATATATTGTCTCATTTCTAAGTAAAATAATAAATTTAATTTATAATTTTATTTATTATAAAACTAGTTATTATGTGGAGACTAGAATACAAGCTTGAATTTGAAGCTTGCGAGTAGTTTGAATATAATTCGATCCGAGTCGGATCGAATTCGAGTAATAAATATTCGAGTCGAGTCGAATATGAGTAGAATTTTTTAAATACAATTCGAATTCGAGTACGAATTTATCATTTCGAGTTGAATTCGAATAGCTCTATGTTCGCTTCGGTTCGACTCGTTTACAGTCTTAGTTACAATTCCGAGTCTTATACCCCTAATTGTAATTTCTAAAAATAGATCGTTCAATTTTAAAATCTAATTTTAATTTTTTGGAGAGAGATCACTCAAGCTTCAAGTAAATATCGCCACAACATGATACTCCATTCATTTCTATATATAGGTCGTTTTAGACTCTCTTTTTTATTCCTAATTATTTGTCGTGTGTGGTTATCTAGGAGAATTGATTACTATTTTTTCCAAATTGCCCCTTATTACTCCACCTAATTTTTTGATCTATATTTATGAAATAAGTGAGCATAAGGGTATTATAGACAATTGATAATATAGTTAATAATTTTCAATCATTTCTTTAATTCTTGTGCACATGTCTAAAATGACCTATATTAAGGAACGGATGGAGTATATTTTTAGTGCGTTGACTGCTGGGATTTGTGATGCGTTGCGTTTTTTTCTCCAAACGCATATCAAATGTCGGATTACATGCGTTTGAATTTCTGCGATTGGTAGTTGAAGAAGAAATCTAGCTGCGTTTACCTCCCAAACGCAATAAATGCGGCGTGCGTTTGGATAGTAGCCGAACTTGCACTTAAGCGACAATTTCAACTTTTAATTAATTAATGAGGTCACTTATTGTTTTGATATAAATAATGTACTACAACACAAGAGTTGTGTAAAATTATTCATTTAGTGAAATGATTGTTTGTTGTAAGCTACATACACGAGCTTTAGAAAGCCATGGAAATGGCCTTAAGATAGGTTACCTTACCTAGTAACCTTCATATTAATTCCCTCTTGATCTTTCTAGTAGTTTCAAGATAACCTAACAAATTATCAACGTATTCTTCTTGTCTATTTTTGTCCACAAATACATTCTTCATTTCCTTAACCTTGTCCCTATATATCTGTCCTTCATTCTCAATTATCACCAACTTGAGTGACTCGGCCACCGAGTCCCTCGTAAACGATCCGTCTCCATCATCCCTCGGTATTGAGTACGCCATCCTTTTCTCCTCCAAAACTCTGGCATTTAAACCTTGGTCCGCCAAGAACGTCAACAAAATAAGAGCTTTCTCAAACTGTATGGCCTCCACCACCGAGCTCCACCCCGAGTGAGTCAAGAATCCCCCCACTGAGTCATGATTCAGTATCTTGAGTTGAGGCGCCCAACTCGTGCACACCACCCCACGACCAAAAGTTCTCTCTTCAAACCCTTCCGGTAACTCAATCACCTCTGTATCAACCTTCCCACGTTGCTTCCTCAAAACCCAAAAAAAAGGCAACTCGGATAGCTCTAACCCGAGAGCAATCTCCGTGAGTTCGGTTTGACTTGGTTTCGCCTCGCTCCCGAAAGCAACATACACCACCGTACCTTTAGGTTGCATGTCAAGCCACCCTTTCATCTCTCCCCAAGCAACGTCCTTCACATCGTCACCACTTTCAAACGACGTGGTTGGCAGTTGTCCAACCGGTATAAACCGTTTCTTATTAAGCTCTTCTAGAAGCCGAAGCCACTCCGGTTCAAGCTCGTAACAACTCCGTATCGCCACGAAATCGCAGCCTTTAATTGTCGCTCCCATCCGATACAGGTCCGAAACATTTTCATTATCCCCTTCTATGCTATCACCAAATATGCGCAATATCTCACAAAGCTTAAACCTAACCGTGGACTCAAAAGTAACCCACTTTGGCAAAACTGTAAAATCCTCTGGTTTCTTCCGGTAATCGCCAGCAATCATAGATTCCGCGGAGCCGGAAAAGCCTAAAGTGGCTGCAGTAAAAATGCTAAAATAGGCACTAGAAATATTTAGTTTTGACACTAGAGGGCCTAACCAATATGCCGCAAAATCAAAAAGGATCAAATCGGGGGCCGAATTTTGTAAAAATTGGGTTAAGGATTGTTGGAGGCCATCATAGGCAATTTTAAGGTACTTGACTTTGTCATAGGGTACATCGCTTGTTGCCTCAGCGTTTTCGGGGAGGTTTTTGACGTAGGGTAAAGGAAGCTTGATGAAGTTTATTAGGGATGATATGTTTGGAGGAAGCTTTGGGAGGCGGTCGATGTTTTTTGGGGTGGAGATGAAGGAAATTTTGTGAGCTTTATGGGCTATGAGCTTGGCTAGCTCTAGGAATGGAATCATGTGACCAAAGGCTAGCCATGGGAACATAACAATGTGTAGCTTAATTCCCTCTCCGGCCATATTTGAGTTAGAGGTGCACAAAATGGATGAGATGTATAACTATTATATATGTACAGCATAGTACTATTATATAGTACAGCATGTATGTAAGTATGTTACCTTACCCGCCATATAGGAGCAGGATAGTCGTATCAAAGCATCGATCACGTGCTATGTATATTTACTAGCGATAACTTATGCCGTCACTGTATAATTCAAAAAAAATAAAAATAAATGATTAACACAAAAAAATGAAACATTGAATATGGACACACACTAAACTAAAAGCCTAAATTAATTCTTAACACATTCGCATTTTTCATACATACTCCACAAAGCATTTAAATAAAAATTCTTATGAAGACAAATTAATTTCAATGAATAAATAAAGAATATCCAACTTTAATAGTCACATTCTCATAAATTTAAACTAAGTTTAACTACATTTCAATATTTATTTTTTATTATTTATAAGCCTTTTTGAGATTGTAACTTTTTAAATAGTAACTTGACAATTAAAAATTATTGTTTCCTTGTTATAACTACTCCTTTTTGTCGCATGTAGATGAGTATACAATTTCGCAGAGCCGTAACTTGATACAAAAATTAATCGCATGTCGTTATATAAATTTAGGATTAGCTCAACAACGAAGTTTAAAAATGAAGAACCAAAACAAATACGAGAGAGGGAGAGGTCAAACAAATAAGGTGACGAATGACTAATGGTTAAGTTATATGGTCAATTTTACAACTTGGTAATGTAACAGATTGCAGGATCAAGTCTTTATGAATTTTCATCCTCACATATATGAATGACCCATGTAGCTTCCTTCATTAGATCAATCAAATAATAGTAAACAACTATAAAAGGACATGTAGAAACAAAACTTTTTAAAACATCCAAAGAAAAAACACATCCATCCAAAAGGAAGGCAAAAGAGCACACAGATGAGGTCAACAGATGTGGTCACCCACAAAAAACTTTTCCAAATAAGGGAAATAAGGATGAGGGAACGTAAACCTGTAGTCTTACTTTGACCATTTAGGCAAAGTGACAAAGGTTCTAACAGGGACATGTCAATAAAGCATATAATCTCAAGCCAAAGAATATTAAAAATAATTGTTCTCCTACAACCCAAATCAAGAAATACAAAAGATGGAAAACAACAATAATTTACAATTTCAAATCACATGTATTCAAATAAATTCAAAAAAATGGGTAAATTCCAGCTGGCCTAATTACTCGATATAATTGAAGTAGCAGTAAAATAAGAAACATCAAGCAAACATAAATTTTTTTAGCTTAAGAATATGAGCAATAGAAGTAATAACAAGCTAGAAAAGCTTATATTTTTTCATGCCTTGAGACACCAGAGAAAAAAAACATCCATCCAAGGAGGCATAACACAACCATTTGACTCTAAGCTGTGATTTTGTTTCTTTCATTCTTTCTTGGGAAGTCAGAATCAACATAATGACTACACCCAACAATCAATAAAGTTCTATTTATTGTTTTAAAAATAAAGAACACCCATAAATCCATTTATCAAATAAGAAAATTGAACAAAAAATAATAACCACTAAAAAGGGGAAAAGAAAGGGCTCAAAACTTTTCAATCAAATTTCTGCTAGTTTATTCTACTTTCTTAGCTACCAAACAAGTCCAAACTTTCAATTGGTATTTCTGATTAAATACATATAATAACAGTGAAGGTGGTATTAAATTACAAACCTTTGATGATCTACTGAAGCTTTTTGACATCCAACAAAGACTTGACACCAGCTCACTGGAGAAACCCAACGAAAAGAAAGCAAAGATCGGAACATTTCTTTGACACTCGGCATGAAATATCTTCGGGCCCACCCAAAGTGGAACATAAACACAGAGATTTAACCCAAGTGCGAGCTTAGTTTTCCTCTATTTGCTTCCCATTTCACCCAAAAAAATTCAAAAAAAATAAAATAAACTGAATTCTACCCTCCAAGAAGAAGATGAAGCAGATCTTGAATGGGTTATCAATTAATGATAAAATAAGAAATGGGGTTTTAGGAAAGTTAAGTGGTACAAGAAAACCAGGAAGATTTGAGAGATTGAGAGAAAGAGAAGGGGGAGTTGGATTTGGTGAGGAAATAAACAAGGAGAGGGAAGGATACAAGGATGGATAAAAAGAGGTCTGAGTCGAATAAGGGACACCGTGAGGGTCTGCCGTGGCGGCCATTAGTGAAAAATGTTGAGGAGATAGAAAGATATAGATGTAGAGAGAACGGGTTTTGTCGTGGCCCGTGGTGTGTCTGTTGTCAGCTCTTCCTCGCGATCCTCGGTTGATTCCTCTTTCCGACGAGTGACTGAAATGTCTTCACGGCAAGCCGATTGCCGTCCGGTGCCATTGAAGCAAAAGAAGTAGAAACAAATAGATGAAGAAATATTTGAGGCTTTTATGATCTGTATAGATCTCCACTTTCTCCCCAAACAGGTAATGTCTCCAGATCTTTAGCGCGAAAACGACTGCTGCCAACTCTAGATCATGAGTAGAATAATTCCTCTCATATTTTTTGAGTTGTCGTGAGGCATAGGCTATGACTTTTCCATGTTTCATGAGAATACATCTTAAACCTCTGTCTGAAGCATCGTTGTAGATGACAAATCCCTCTGAACCTGATAGTATTGTCAGAACAGGTGCTGAAATGAGTCTCCTCTTGAGTTTTTGGAAACTCTTCTCATATTCCTCACTCCATCCGAATTTTGTATCTTTTCGAGTCTACAGAGTTAATGGAGTGGCGATTCGAGAAAATCTTTCCACGAATCTCCGATAATAACCAGCTAAGTCCAGAAAGCTACGTACTTCGGTTATTGACTTAAGTTGCTCCCAACTTTGTATTGCTTCAATCTTCGCCGGATCAACTAATATTCCATGCATGATTCGATATCACGTGCCCAAGGAATGCTACTTCCTCAAGCCAGAACTCGCATTTCTTCAACTTGACATATATCTTGTCCGTCGAAAATAGCTTATTTTCAAGGAAATTTTCGTCGTAATTAGGGTTTAAATAGTTTTTTTTTAAAATCGTATTTTTCGTCGGAAATGTCGTATTTTGAGGGATTGTTCCGTTCGAAATAATCTCAGCTTATATTCGATGATTTTATTCCGTTGTAAATATTTCGTCGCAAATACCTTATGCCCGACGAAATTCAGTCGAATATATGTGTTTTCAACGAAATTTTCGACAGACCTTATCTACGACGTGTATATACGATCGAATTTTTGATGGAATATTTCCTCAGAAATAGACTAATTCTGACGGAATAAGCTTACTTCTGACGAAATATTCTGTCGAAATTAATGCCTTTTCTTGTAGTGAGTGAGTTACAATAACTAAATGTACAAAATTTGAATATATTTCTGAAAATTTCCAAGCCGAAGAGACTAGTGACGAACGTGTCACTGCTAATATTCACCAAGAAACTCATCCACAACATCTTAACCCTCAAACCCAAGTATCAAAATCTTTTGTCCAAAATATCCAGTTCCAAATCCATAAATGTTATTGTAAACTGTAAGACCCCAAATTATTAATAAATGAAATTTAATTTCCTCTATTTATCATTTTGAAATAGTAAGGGTTGATTTGATTAATGTGGTTAGTTATGGGTAAAATGCGCAAATATTTCAAATAAGCAAGTGGTTATAAAATACTCATTGTTGTCGGAGAATATTCGTTTGGTCGTGGAATATCTTGCTGTCGGGGAATATTTGTACGACGGCGCAGCCTTTTGTGCGCCCCATAACGGAAAGCGATTGGATGAAGAAAACGACAAGTATAAGTTATTTATAAATAACTAGCAGATTATTACAATTAATCTTGTTGGAATACCCGGTGGTTAAAACACGATGTCTGGCGTTGTTCTTACAAGAAGACACGCAGTATTGCACCAATTATTGATTCTACGTAAGAAGGCACTACTCAATAATTGTTACGATAATTATTATTCAAATATTTTATTTATTGATTCAATAATTCTTTGCATTGATATTTTATATTCTTTGTTGTTTCAATAATTGTCACTACACGGTATTTTCCATTATCGAAGCAATAATTCATATTATCTGAATAATATTATTAGAAAACTTTATTGGCAATGTCTAGAAATTTACATCTAAGGAGAGGTTTGGTCACCTAATCATGCTACCAAGAAGGAGAAATTCTTATTGGAAAGCCCCTCTTTCACAGGAGCGGCTTTGGTTGCGATCTTGTGATTCTGTAATATTATTTATGAATAATTAATTATTAATTTATATGATGAGGAAAATATTGATTTTATGTGGTTATAGATGGAGAAAATTTTTAAAGTGATAATTGTTAAAAATTGATATTTTATCTTTTCTGATAAAATAATATTTTATTATATTATATAATAATGATGATATTTTTTACAATGAATGTGGGATATATGAGTATATGAGGAGGAAGAGTATTTTTGTTGCAAAAGTTGTTTAAAACATGTTAAACATGTCTGTGGGCCCATTTTTTGACTAAAATTTGATTATAGCCTGTAAAATCGTCCGTATGTGGATTTCGGTCAAATTCTATTTGGAATTTGGAAAAACCTTCTTCTGATAGTTAGAGAAATGAATTTCCTATAAAAATCAGCGAGATTCAAATTTTTTCGATAAAAGGTCTATTTATTATGAATTATTGAAGTTTTGAAGTTAAAATAATTGATTTTTGGAAGTTTTAATTATTTATATCAACAAAAACGTTTTTGGTGGGCTCATTTTGGTGTTAAACATGTGGGATTCCAAAGCATTCAAAGGTTGGCATAGAAATATATATATAATATATTAATATTATATTAAATTTTTTGTTTTGGTGTTCTAAGTATTTTCCTATAAATAGGGTCTTGGGTTAGAATTGAAAATCACACGTAAACTAAAATCTTCTCTTTTTTCTCTCTATATATCGAGCGTATTTTTGTGAGTATTTTAGTACTTTGAGTATTGCTATATCTGATTGCAAGTTCTTTCAAAGACTATATCCAAAGATTCAATGTAAGTACTTATTCTCTTTACGAGGTAAGGGATGTTATTTTCTTAGTAAATGATATTATTTCTTCAATATCATTATGCCGAAATATTGGTCTGAATTTTTATCAAATTTAAAACTTTTCATGTCGGGGTTACTATTTATGAGTAGGAGTGAGCAAAAAATGGATATAACCGAAATACAGAACCGAACTGAAATAATTTAACCGAAATTTTCTGATAATTCGGTTATTTGTAACAATTCGGTTATATCCAAATTATATTACGGGTTTCGGTTAGTTTATACGGGTTTTATTTTTAGACTATTCAGTTTAATCGAAAATCGAACACATGCAGTCTACACAACACAGACCCACTAACTCACTAACTCTCAATCTCATTCCCAAACACACGAACTCTAAATCTCATTCCCAAACACAATCTACACAAAACAGAGGCCAGATCTCTGATCTTAAACCCTCATCGCCTCCCTCAAGCTCGACCCTCAGTCCCTCATCGGCAGTCACGGGCTCACGACATCGCATATAGTAGCAACGGCAGTCACGGGCTCACGGCATCGCATATAGTAGCTTTTGAATATCTGCCCATGAAAGTAGCTTATATCTCTCGCTTGATGGTGCTATCAAGACCTCGGCTACTGCGTAACCTTTCGAACTGGGTCGTCGCCACTCAAATTTATCTTGTGATTTGCATTCGACAATGACGAGACGGGCCCCATAGCGATCGATAAATTTGAAGCAATTGATCTAGATGGGATTGATGATGAATGGAGAGTCAATTATTACGTTGATCCCAAATTACAATTTGGTGAAGCAATTCGACATACGGTTTTATAGTTTAATTCATCTACTTAAGTGTCGTCAGTCGCCACCGAGATCGTCTTAGTTTATTAAAGTCCATTTCGAATCCGCCGCTATTGGACCGAGCCACGGTTGTTTTGCTTTGCTTGACGGTTGCCCTTCAAAGGTCAACATTCAAGGTGTTTTAAGTTCTTTGTTCCATCTCTCTCCGAAAAGCCAAGGTTTAGGTATAGGCAGATGCTCAATTTTCAATTTAGCTATCAGACTATGCGAATATTTTGATTAGTTTACATCAATTTGATTATAACCTTGTAGAAAAAATATATATTTTAAAGAAATATTTTAAATTCGGTTAGTGCAAAATTCGGTTATTTGTTCGAATACATAAAACAGTGCTTTTTTGGGTTTCGGATATAATCGAAATTTAGATTCGGTTCGGTTATTAACCGAATGCTCACCCCTATTCATGAGTTACTATTCATGAGTTACTATTCACGAAGCATGATGATGTTTTTTATGAAATTTCTATCTTTTGGTGTCGGGCTTACTATTCACGATATCTCAAGACTTTATTCACGAATACCAACCTTTATTCACGAGAAAAAAATTAAATTTTCGTTTTTCGTCCAAAATATCTATTATGGATACTAGCTTTGATTGTATCCATGTTTTTATCATTCTTGAATTTTACTCCACTCTGGTTACTTATAAAGTATTTTTGAACTTGGATTGTTTAAAGTACGAATCCTTAATATTTATTCTTTTGTTTCACTGGATTCATTTTCTTTAAAATATTTTTCATCATTCTCAGTCCTAAATGATGATATAACTGAATATCTTTGGCCCGTAGTGCAAAGATGAATGATTTTATGATGAATATCCTTGGCCCGTAGTGCAAAGATGAACAGGTATTTAGATGAACATAACTAACTGGTGAATATCTTTGGCCTGTAGTGCAAAGATGAATATTTGATTTATGATGTATATTGATTGATGTTACAGGGATAAAATATCGATGATGGACTTTTAAATTCATAGATGATAGTAGATTTCATTCTCTACTTAACTCTTCTAATGAATTGTTGTTTCATTGCGGTTGTTGATCTAAAACTTGTTGTCTATTGTATTCTATCGATTTTTCCTGTTGAAGACTAAGGATAATTTGTTTTACATTATCTTAGTCATAATATTCTTTCTTTGGGCTAGTTTGAGCTCACCCTTTTCCTTTTTGTTCCATTTTTCTTCTCGGGGAGGCGAGAATATAGCGGGAACTAGTCGGGGTGTGGAGTAATGGTTCAAGACAGTTGTTTTAGTAGTTCTCACTATTTTGTAAAATAGTGTATCAATAATTATAATGAGGACTTATTTGAGTGTGGATATTGTCTAGAAGACAATATTTGTATTTAAACTCTTATTTTATGTGTTGTCGTATTTTGCACGACAATTGTATTAATGAAGTTGTAGTTGTTTCTGTACCATGTATTTGGCGACTCAGAATGGGTTGGATGGAATGGACCTATTTTAGGGGCATCGCAGTTGGTATCAGAGCTTAGGGATATGATCTCTAGCGGAGATCGGGGAATAGAACTAGGAGGGGAGGGACGAGTAAATCCTTCGCTAGTGTGTCCTACCTAAGCTTATTTGTTGGTCATTATAATATAGGGTATTATGTGATTTGTTAATTTGTTAAATTAACCCTTGTTTTATGACATGATTTGATAATGTCGACCGAGAATGTTAATGATGGAGTAAATGAGACCAAGTGAGACACGTTTGCTCACCAACGAGGAGAACGTGCAACAAAGGTGGCAATGTTCCTCCTGTGAACAACACTTAATCGAAAGCGAGATGATGAACGATGGTATGTTTAGGAACTTTCTAGAATTCATGCAAAACCAAACGAGAAAGACTACTATTCAAAATGCGTGTGGAAACACCGGCAACTCACGAGATGGTCACCATTAAGCGATTCAAGGAGTTAGGACCACGGAGTTTTTGGGAAAGCCGAACCACTTACTTACAGAGACGTGGATAAAGCATATCACTGAGATATTTGATGTCTTGGGATGCTCAGAGGAGCAAAAGGTTCCTTTTGCCACTTTCATATTGCGAGGAGAGGCATATTATTGGTGAGAATCTGTAAAGCGTACTCAGTCTATCACACTGAAGATGTCTTGGGAGAAGTTCCAAGAATTGTTCAACGACAAGTACTTTCCCGAAAGTATTCGTCACATGAAGGAGGTAGAGTTCATCAAGCTGGAGCAAAACAATATGAACGTGTTGCAGTACGAAGCTAAGTTTGACGAGTTGTCCCGATTTGTATCCCATTTGGTTGATAATGAGGAGAGAATGACGCGAATGTTTCTGCGAGGTTTGAAATCCAAAATACGTCAATACCTCATTTCTCACAAACTTTGTTTATATTCAGATGTTGTGAATAGGGCTCAGTTATTGGGGCGCGATAATGAGTCGGCTCAGCTGAAGAATAATGACCAACAACTCGATGATAATCGTACCGATGGCGACGGTCATCGGAACAATGATAACCATCGTGGAGGAAATTATCATGCCAGAAATGGTAACCACTTCAGTGGTAATCATGGCCAAGGTAATAGAAGAAATAACTCAAGTGGAAATTTTAAGAAGAGAAGATTTAATAATGACGGGAAGACGTCGGCACCAACACCAGCAACGTATTTTAGAGGAGGAGAAAGACCTCTAGTTAGATGCTACAGATGCGGAGAAGAGGGACACATAAGTCCAAACTGTTCACAACCTTCCAAGGTATGTTATAATTATGGAAAAGAGGTTCATATCGCTCGAGATTGTACGGTAGCGAAACCCAATGCAGCGGGGATGGTGACTCAAAAGGCTGTCCCAGAAAAGTCAAAGTTAACGGTTCTGGAAGAAGCGTTTGTCGTGTGGTAGTCGAATGCGAGGAACCCGAACGAAGTTAGCACGGGTTAGTTAATTATAAATTCTTACGAAGTTTATACCTTATTAGATACCAGTTCTACCCATTCATTTATCTCTCCTGCTTATACTCAACGTTTAAACTTGACTCCGGAGAAAATTAAACTTTGAATTATCTGTTGAAACTCCATTATGAGAAACTTTCGTTACATCCACTGTTTATAAATCTTGTTTGATCTAAGTTGGCACCATCACATTACCTGTTGACCTTATTTCTTTAAAGATACTTGCTTTTGATGTGATTTTGGGGATTGATTGATTAACTACTCATCATGCCAAATTTGATTGCTTTCGTAAGGTTGTTAGTTTTCATATTCCTAAGCAACCTGTTATTCGAATTCAAGCAACCAAACCATTGAAGTCAACCACTTTCATATCAAGCCATAAAGTCATTCGTTTATTGAAAAACAGATGTTAAGTTTTCTTAGCCCATGTTATGGACTTGAACAAAAATACATCATATTTGAATAATATTTCTATTGTTAGTAAATTTCCTGAAGAATTTTTTTGGCTTACTCCCAAAGTGTGATATTGAATTTTGTATCGACTTTGAACCCGGTACAAAACCCATTTCTAAAATCTCATGGCTCCTATTGAACTTCAGGACTTAAAAATTCAACTGTAGAAGTTTGTACCCGAGCCTTTATCTGGTGACTTCCTTTGTGGAATGCACCAAAGCCAGACTCTCCGTAGGGGATGCCATATTTGTGTGATAGTAAACTGATAGGTACCATTGTGACGTGATATCCAGGATTGATATATAAGTCACAGTTGAGAGCAACATAAGTCAGTAATCGAAATAAGTAGCTTTCTAGGCTTAGCTGGTTACTATCGGAGATTCGTGGAAGGATTTTATCGAATCGATACTCTATTAACTCAGCTGACTCGAAAAGATACAAAATTCGAATGGAGCGAGGAATGTGAGAAGAGCTTCCAAGAACTCAACATGCGGCAACGACGTTGGCTCGAGCTGTTGAAAGATTACGGCCATGCCATTCAATACCATCTTGGAAAAAACGAACGTGGTAGCTGACGCGTTGAGTAAAAGATCGTATGCGTTTACGAGTGCGATATTGTTAACACAAAGACCCATTTCGTATGACTTACAGAAGATGGAGATAGAGTTAAAGATTCCAAGAACCTGCGTGAAGATAACGAATATACGATTAGAATCGACTTTAATCGATAAATTTAAAGTCGCTTCAAGCTTCTGGACTTGGAGTTGATGAATATGAAGAAGAAGATGCAAGAAGTCGTTATTCCAAAAGCGAGAATCGGCGATGTGAGGAAAGCTCAAACCTTCGTTTTATTAGTCCATTTGAGATCCTCGATTGAATAAGAACTGTGGCCTATAGACTCATTTTACCGCCAATTATGACACGTGTTCATAACATTTTTCACGTATCGATGTTACGTAAATATGTGGACGACCCGAACCATGATATTGAGTTAGAACCGGACGAGATAGCCGAAGACTTAACGTATGAAGAGGTACCTGTCAAGATTTTGGATAGGAAGGGCATATGTCCTACGACGAAGGTCATACCACAAGTTAAAGTTTTGTGGAGAAACCATGCTTTATTGAGGAAATGACACAGGAGTTGGAAAGGGAAATGAAAGTGAGGTATCCTCATCTTTTCGAAACACCAGGTACGTACGTCAATTTCGAGGACGAAATTTCATAAGGAGGGGAGGTTGTAAGACCCCAAATTATTAATAAATGAAATTTAATTTCCTCTATTTATCATTTTGAAATAGTAAGGGTTGATTTGATTAATGTGGTTAGTTATGGGTAAAATGCGTAAATATTTCAAATAAGCAAGTGGTTATAAAATACTCATTGTTGTCGGAGAATATTCGTTTGGTCGTGGAATATCTTGCTGTCGGGGAATATTTGTACGACTGACGGCTTTGACCTTTGTGCGCCCATAACGAGAAAGCGATTGGATGAAGAAAGCGACAAGTATAAGTTATTTATAAATAACTGGTAGCGAGTTATTCTGAATTATCTTGTTGGAATACCCTTGGTTAAAACACAACGATGTACGCGTTGTTGCACAAGAAGGCACTGCAGTATTGCACCAATTATTGATTCTTACGTGAAGAAGGCACTACTACTCAATAATTGTTAAAGTAATTACATCGCTCAAATATTTTATTTATTGATTCAATAATCACGCATTGATATTTTATATTATCGTTGTTTCAATAATTGTCACTACACGTATTTTCCATTATCGAAGCAATAATTCATATTATCTGAATAATATTATTAGAAAACTTTATTGGCAATGTCTAGAAATTTCGCATCAAGGAGAGGTTTGGTCACCTAATCAAGGCTTGCAGAGTAAGGAGAAATTCTTATTCGAAAGCCCCTCTTTCCTGGGAGCTACTGGGTCGCCAAGATCGTGTGATTCTGTAATATTATTTATGAATAATTAATTATTAATTTATATGATGAGGAAAATATTGATTTTATGTGGTTATAGATGGAGAAAATTTTTAAAGTGATAATTGTTAAAAATTGATATTTTATCTTTTCTGATAAAATAATATTTTATTATATTATATAATAATGATGATATTTTTTACAATGAATGTGGGATATATGAGTATATGAGGAGGAAGAGTATTTTTGTTGCAAAAGTTGTTTAAAACATGTTAAACATGTCTGTGGGCCCATTTTTTGACTAAAATTTGATTATAGCCTGTAAAATCGTCCGTATGTGGATTTCGGTCAAATTCTGTTTGGAATTTGGAAAAACCTTCTTCTGCATAGTTGTAGAGAAATGAATTTCCTATAAAAATTCGCGAGATTCAAATTTTCTGATAAAAGGTCTATTTATTATGAATTATTGAAGTTTTGAAGTTCCGAAATAATTGATTTTTGGAAGTTTTAATTATTTATATCAACAAAAACGTTTTTGGTGGGCTCATTTTGGTGTTAAACATGTGGGATTCCAGCATTCAAAGGTTGGCATAGAAATATATATATATATATATAATATATTAATATTATATTAAATTTTCTGCTTTGGTGTTCTAAGCATTTTCCTATAAATAGGGTGCTTAGGTTAGAATTGAAAATCACACCAGAAACTGAAATCTTCTCTCTCTTTCTCTCTCTATATATCGAGCGTACTTTTGTGAGTATTTTAGTACTTTGAGTATTGCTATATGGTGCAAATTCTTTCAAAGACTTATATCCAAAGATTCCAATCGAAGATTATTCTTTTTTCGAGGTAAGGATGTTATTTTCTTCGTAAATGATATTATTTCTTCAATATCATTATGCCGAAATATTGGTCTAAATTTTATCAAATTTGAAACTTTTCATGTCGGGTTACTTATTCATGAGAGTTCTTATTCACGAGTTCTTATTTATGAGTTCTTATTCACGAGTTATTATTCACGAGTACTATTCATAAAACATGATGATGTTTTTTGTGAAATTTCTATCTTTTGGTGTTGGAGTTCTTATTCACACGTCACGCAGACTATTCACGATACGACACTATTCACGAATACTGATCATTTATTCACGTAAAAATTAAATTTTTTTTTTTCGTCCAAAATATCTATTATGGATACTAGGTTTGATTGTATCCATGTTTTGATCATTCTTGAATTTTACTCCACTCTGGTTATTTATGAAGTATTTTTGAACTTGGATTGTTTAAAGTACGAATCCTTAATATTTATTCTTTTGTTTCACTGGATTCATTTTCTTTAAAATATTTTTCATCATCCTCAGTTCTAAATAATGATATAACTGAATATCTTTGGCCCGTAGTGCAAAGATGAACAGGTGTTTAGATGAACATGACCAACTGGTGAATATCTTTGGCCTGTAGTGTAAAGATAAATATTTGATTTATGATGTATATTGATTGATGTTACAGGGATAAAATATCGATGATGGACTTTTAAATTCATAGATGATAGTAGATTTCATTCTCTACTTAACTCTTCTAATGAATTGTTGTTTCATTGTTGTTGATCTAAAACTTGTCAGTGTCTATTGTATTCTATCGATTTTTCTCTGTTGAAGACTAAGAATAATTTGTTGTACATTATCTTAGTCATAATATTCTTTCTTGGGCTAGTTGAGCTCACTTTTTCCTTTTTGTTCTATTTTTCTTCTCGAGAGGCGAGAATATAGCGGGAACTAGTCGGGGTGTGGAGTAATGGTTCAAGACAGTTGTTTTAGTAGTCCTCACTATTTTATAAAATAGTGTATCAATAATTGTAATGAGGACTTATTTGAGTGCGGATATTGTCTAGAAGACAATATTTGTATTTAAACTCTTAGTTTATGTGTTGTTGTATTTTGCACGACAATTGTATTAATGAATTTGTAGTTGTTTCTGTACCATGTATTTGGCGACTCAGAATGGGTTGGATGGAATGAACCTATTTTGGGGGCATCACATAAATAATATTTGAGAATTATTTAGTTTTGTGATTCATTTTATTAAAAAAATTCTTAAGAGATTTTTTTCGAATTTGACCTCACAAAACTTCGAGACTGGATCCGCCACTGACTACTGGTCCAATTTTAAAATTATTGTTGGGCCATGATTACCCGGGTCCGAATTGTGTGATGGGTTGCAGTCCATGTGGGGTTGTTTTGACCCATATGATATTTTAGTTTGGGAGTTGGAGTATTTTAAGGAATCTAAGATTCCTAATTATATATGTCTGGTTTCTTAATGTAAAGAGGAGGTGTGGGGATTTGGATCTACTTCCTTATATTTAGGAGATCTTATTTTATTCTGTGTAGGAGTCAAATTTAATAAGGAATTCCAATCCATTACGGGAAAGGAGTTAGTGTTTATGCCCTAGAAGCTAATTATTTGATATAACTGCTTAACATTTTGATATTATATTTGATTGAATAAATGAATTATTTTATTATGGTTTTATTTAATTCGTTATATAAATGTTAGCATAATAAAAGTCCTTAGAATAATGATACAAATTATATATATTCAAGTATGTGACTTGAACCTGAGATTATATAATTATAATTAGTATCATTGCTCTTAAATGTCCCTAGTCAAGTATCAATATTGTTAATGGGACAACATTAATGATACATTGAGACTAGTATGTGGATTGACTGATGACCAAATCTCATTGGTCATAAATATATGAGATATTAAGTCAATGCATAGGTACATGTTAGAGAACAATGTACTGGACATACCCACCATAAGAATTCTACGTGGAGCATTATGCAAAGTGTCATTAGCGATTCTCATAGTGATAATGATGTAATGATCCTCCGACCTGAAATCATTATAGTACTACACGGGAATTTATGTACTTTGATATCATCAAAAGTCACCTTTAATAGGGTGGACAATAAAGGTAATTATTTGGTACATCATGAATCGTGTGAGGAATATGAGTGATCAAGATGTAATTTAACCCTCCTATATATATTATGGGTGATATCCATAGGCCTCTTGATTGAGTAGGACTATGAAATGCATGGCCATGCTCAAATAGTGATTTGTTTCATATAGTCTTCTCATTGATCAAGAAAACTCAGATTAAATTATGAACAGTACTATGACGCATTCCATGAATCAAGTTTACTCTAGGATGTCAAGGTTAAAAGGATTAAAATTACCTTGAAACATTGGTCATGAAAAGGTTGCATCGAATCATTGATCTTATTATTACTTGGGTAGCAGTGATGCATTACTAGATGTCGCTCACTGTTTATAATTTTATAATATGATTTTAAAATTATTGACAGCATAATAAGAACTTATAGGGTCACATGCACACATATAACGTAATTAAAAAGGGAATTAATTGAAATTATAAGGATTTAAATTTATCAATATGATTTATAGTATTTAAATCATGAATTTAAATTAAAAGGATAATTTATATATATGTATATTAATTAAGTAAGAATTAATTAAGATATAATATATATAAATTTGGATTTTATTTTAATTAGATTAGGTTTTTGATTAATTCCTTTTAACTGCTATATATATGATATATCAACAATTTAGGAAGAAAAGATTATAACCTAAGAAACCCTAGCCGCTCTTAGAGAGAGACTAGAGAGAAAATAAAAAATGCATATCCTTGGTGGCTTTAGATCGACTCTCTTCTTTATCGCAGATCATGTGACGATTCAGCGGGGCATTCGTGTGATATCTGAGAAGTATGATTACATTGGATGCGTTAGGATTCAAGCCGCTTTTTAATTTTTCCATAATCGGTATAATAACTAAACCACTGAATTAATCTATTTTCGCATGGATCCTGTTTTAGGGTTTCAGAATTGTCTTTGAAAATTTTAATTTTCGCTGCTTTTATGTGCCGAAATTCCCTACAAAAGGATTATGTGAAGGTGGTGAGACCATTATAAATACGAGGCTTTTATTCTAATTACAAAGTACATACACATTATTACTTTCTAGCACTAGAGTTTTAAGCCTCCATTGGAAACCTTGTCTAGCCTATACTTATTCTCACACCGGAGCTATCGATCCCCCGACAACAAAGGCTATTAAGTTCTCGTTGTTTACCTGTTTCTGTGCAGCATTTGACGTGCTTTGGTGATTGAAGTGCGTGGACAGATCTTGGCATTAACATTGACACTAGAAGGATGGCATTTTTCTAGTGTTATCGAATTTTCAATCACAAGCATCAAATCCCGTGCCTGAAATCATGGTGAATAGCAGGACAATTTCTGGCATGGGACAATCAACAACAGGAGGTTCTTCCCAACAGAGGGAGTCCGTTAAAGATAAACTAGGACCGTCGAAGAACATCAATGAGTGGCTCGGTTCTCAGAGCACTTCGGTAGGATCCAAAGGTGGAGACCAGGAAGACTTCAGGAGGAGTCTGTTCTCGACAGCCAGTAAGGAGACTAAGGATCGGACGAGGGTAGAAGGCACACTGCCTCGAACCCGACGCCGAGACGATCAAGAGGATAAAATTTGTTCTAACCAAAAAGGTACAGGAGACGGATGAGGCGCTGAGAGTGCTGATACTACAGAAGTAAGAGATTGCAAAGTAGATGGTTCGTATGGCCGAACAGGAAAATGAGGCCTCCAGTCACAACTAGACCAGAAGGCAGGGTAGGTCACCAGGCAGATAGTCCAGGACGCGTCGGGCGGAAGGTACAAGGCGATCTGAGAGTAGGCTTTAGAGCCGCTCTCGTGACAGGAGCAGATCGAGTGGTCGCACATTCGGGAACAAATCAAGGGAACATCGCCTTGAGAGTTCCAGGTATAGCGAGAGTAGAGGTCAAAGCCTTTCTAGAGCTGATAGTTCGGATGGAAAGGTCAGACCTACCAAAGAAAGAAAGATTCTCCTAATATATGATTTTTTTTGTTCGGTGGTTTTTAATTGTTCGGCTCTTGGGAGCGAACAGGATTCATGGTGTTCAGCGGATTGTTTCGTCCCTCAAGTGAACATATTCAGCCCTCGGGTGAACATGTTTTAGGATGTTTTAAATGATGTTCATTATACTATGAAAGACTTTATGGGACAATTAACAAGCTTGTTCATTTCTGAGAGTGAATAGTTGCATGGTCATTTCTAAGAACTAGCTATTCTGGTGGAGGGTCGGCTTCATCGTCTGAAGAATTCAGTATACTAATATCAAGCCCAGCGGCTAACATCTTCTCCTTGATCTTTTCTTTATGTCTTTGGTAGTCTTCGACAAATTGGGTGATGATATGGTTGGTCAGCTCAGGAGATTCTTGGTATTCCTTGATAATTTTTTGTTTATCGGCATTGGAGATAATAGTCTTCTCGACTTTCAGCAGTTTGATTTCTTTTTCCATCTCGGTTATGGTGGTCAACATGGTTTTTAATTTGTGATACATCTGCTAATATTCCTTAGCCAAAATATTGTAGGATTTTTCAAGTTTGTCTCGTTCTTCTCTCAGTTCGGACCGATCCCAAATGAGTTTTTCTTTTTGTTTGAAGATTTCTGAGTACTTCCATTTTAACTCCTTCAGTTCCTAGATTAACTATTTCATATCGGCTGTCAGCTTGTTGGCGTGAGTTGTGACGATTTGGAAACGTTCTCGATCTATTTTTCTTTCGGATAAGGAGGTTTCTAGTTCTGCTCGGAGTTGTTCGACGGTTCTTTAGAGTTCTTTTTTGCGAGCAGAAGTTTCTTCAACCCGAAGAAGGATCCGGCCGAAGGCTGATAGAGCCTGAGGAGAGTATGGAGGTGATGAGTATGGTTTAGAGATAATACATTTGATTAGAAGTATAAAAGTGTTCTTACCCGACCCATGAGGACGGCGGTTGCAATGAAGAGATCCTCGGTCTCGAGACCTTCTTACATTTTGTCATTGTTGGGAAAGACAAAGGCGTTGAAGTTTTCGTAGGGGTAGTTGTATGGAAGGTCTTGGGACCATATTATGTTCAGAAATCGTCTCGAAGGTACTTCTTTATTTGTAGCTTCCTCGGGTTTGGTTGGGGAAGTGGAATGTATGTAATTTCTTCAGAGCTTTGTTTATTCACCTCTATTCAGGATTTCTTTTGAGGAGGCTCTTTTGTGGTTTCTGCCTCGGTTTAAGGGGTGGTATTTTGGGGGGCAATTTTTTCGATTGAGGCTTCGGCGATGGATGATGTTGTAGGGGGCAGCGGTTTTTGTGACGCCCCCAAAATAGGTATACATCACCCATCTTGAGTCGCCAAATACATGGTACAAAATTCAAATACAACTTAATTATACAACAGTCGTGTAAAATACGACAAAACATAATCTAAGAGTTTTAATAAGAATAATGTTATCTAGACAATATCCACACTCAATGGAGTCCTCATTACATTTATTGTCACACTATTTTATAGAATAGTGAGGACTACTTAAAACAACCATCCGGACCGTCAATCTGGCTCCTCGACTCGTTCCAATTTATATTCTCATTTCTCAAGAGAATAAGGTGAAAGAAAGGGTGAGCTCAACTAACCCAAAGAAAAAATATTATGACTAAGATAATGCGTAATAATTTATCATTAGCCTTCAACAATATTAAACCGATAAAATATAATAAACATCAAGTTTAAGCTGCGCAATGAACAAGCAATCCATTGAAGAGTCAAAGAGAGAATAAAATCTACTATCTTCTATGATTTAAAAGGTTTTTCATCACTTTTATCGCTGAGACTCAGCTTAATAAATAAACCACATCATCCCTGCACTACGGTCAAGGATATTCATTAGTATCACGATCACAAATTATCCATGCACTACGGGCCAAGGATATTCGTGTATTCATCAATGGTCATGATCATGCCAACAACTATCTATCAATGAACTACGACCAATGAGGACTTTTACCACATCATTTGTAACATTACGGTCATGATTATACCGAATAATCTCTGGTCATAATCATACCAAGTCCATCTATGCACTACAGACCACAAATGACTTTCAACATATTATGAACATGAGGATGATGACAATGATATAAGAATTCAATAAAACAAGTTCAAGGATAAATTTTTAAAGATTTATAATTTAATTTATCCAGAAATCAATAACGTCCAAATTGTCAACA
Organism: Panax ginseng; assembly: GCA_020205605.1. NCBI lineage: Eukaryota > Viridiplantae > Streptophyta > Magnoliopsida > Apiales > Araliaceae > Panax > Panax ginseng. The sequence goes on along the minus strand of CM035148.1, from coordinate 24,389,240 downwards.
TGATACTGTTTTGTGGAGTAAAATTCAAGAGTGCTCAGAAAAATATTTCCATGAAAAGATACTGGAGGAAGCGCAAATATCCAGGATATTCTACTAATTTCATAGAGTATAGAAGCCAAAACTTTAACCAACTGAGTATAATAGAATATATGAAACTATAAATTGATTTTTTCCAGTCATGCGGTAATCTACGTAGACAGATCATTTCCACAATTTAATAAGGAATGAATACAAAGGATCATTCACCATGCATGCAGAGTCCACATGTACATGTTATTGAATGAATAATAAAGAATGGAATAATGAAGAATTTACCATGCATGCGATAGATCAAGCACGCATGAGTTATTCCAATGTAATAATAAAGAATGGAGTAACAAAAGAATTCACCGGACATGCGATGAATCCCATGCAGACGTGTTATTCCAATGTAATAATAAAGAATTGGTCAGTATAACCCTGTTTTTGTATATGTATCCAAATTACACCTAAAACACTATAGTTTGTAAAAATTTTAGTTGGAATAAATACTATATATTTTTTGAGATACACAAGTAAAAAATTAAAATTAAAATTAAAAATGTCCAATATTCATGTCTATGTAGAAGGACTCGAACTTTTAATCATAATTATAGTAAGATTTCGGATTTTATATCCAAACTTCGTTTACATCCGCAAAAAAGGAGTGGTCCACCCAACTTGCGTATTAGAAAACAATACACAAATCTGGAATAAATAGACCCTCTTTTCCATCCCCATTTGTCTTCTACTTCAACTATTTCTAAAATCCATTCATTCCATTTTGAAAACTTCAACTGTTGGACCATTTGTATAATCTATTGAAATATTTCCTTTTACATGAAAAAAAAAGAATATATAAATCTAGAAAAAAATATTTATTATATGTTACTAACAAGATTTGTTTTCTATTTTTTGGATATTATACACCTAGGCCATGTTTGTTTATAAGAATTATAATTTATCACATTATAATCTCGGAATTAATAAATGGTTAAACATGGTATTAAATAATCCTTCATGTTAAGCCATTTTATAATCACTGAACTAATATTCTCTAAGTTTAAATTTGAAAACAAACAAAACACTTAGATTAATAGTCATATCCTAATAATAATAACAGTAAAATACACTGACACCCCCGTAGATAATCATCATAATAACACTCACCACCCTTCTAGTTTTTCAAGTAACAAATAAGCACTCTAGTCTATAATATGTAATATCTACTACCCCCATAGTGTGGTTGACCAACTAATATTTAAAAATATTTTTAATATAATGTCTAATACACCCTTCAAGTTATAATATTTAATTTCTTCACTAAATATAAATTTGTATATCATAATTTTTACTTTACTTGATCTAATTAATTAAATTATGAAATTGTGCAATAAATAACATAAAAGTCAAAAAAATAATAAATATTCATTTTATCAGGAAAATAAAATCATACAATTTTTATTAATTATATTTTTCAAATATTAAAATTTATGTGATATATATTTAAATATATTTTTTTTATAATTAAAAAATATAATGATAATACCCATAAAAATTACAAATTAACGAAGTCTATGAAGAATGAGTAGTACTTGGGTGAGAGAATGGATCGATAGACTTCGTTTTCCGAAGAATATAAATTCTAATTCAAAATTAGATTAGAATTACGAGCTGGTGACTTAAAATTTTGTAAACTCAATGAACTAGCGTTATGTTTGTTAAGTAATAACATTCATCTTTCCTTTAGTTTCTTAAATAACAGTTAGTATCTTTATAAATTTTTAGGGTTAACTAAATAGATAAAATTACATATTTACTCTTGTATTTTATCAAATTTTAATTATTAAATAATATATATATATATATATATGTGTGTGTGTGTGTGTGTGTGTACTTAATTATTTTTTTTAATACAATACATTTAAATTATAGTTTTATTTGTAATTAAAACTATCTCATTTAAATTGTTGGTAACTTATAAAAATTACTTTAGTTTAATTAACACATATTTTGGATAAGTGATACAAATATTAAAAAATTTAAATTAAATTATTAATGAAGCTATTCTAATAAGAGTGATTGAGTATATTGATAGTTTAGTTTTTGGTGCTTAACAAAAAAAATATTATTTTAATTTTTAGTTTCATATTATAATTTTTATATGTTAAATTTTATTGAGTATATATAAAAATTGGGATGTTTATGATTTTGATTACATTTTTTTAGTATACTGATTGACGTTGTTTTTATGCAATGTTAAATAAAAATATATAATTATATTTATTACTACCTCTATCTTGTAAAAAAATTCTTTTAATATATATATATTTTTTTGAGTAACAATATTTGTCATTTTTTTGTAAATAATTATGTTAAGTGTGACTTATGTTTAGTTTAATATATGAGAAAAATAATTAATATAATTTTAATACTTTTTTTATATGAGTACTAAGATTCGTCTAAATTGTAATAATAAATTTGTTTTACGTAAATTTTAATATTTGAAAAAAATAATTATTATTTTATTACGTTAATTTGTAATTTTATGGGTATTATCATTATACTTTTTAATTACAAAAAAATATATTTGAATATATATCACGTAAATTTTAATATTTGAAAAATATAATTAATAAAAATTGTATAACTTTATTTTCCGATAAAATGAATATTTATTATTTTTTTGACTTTTATGTTATTTATTGCACAATTTCATAATTTAATTAATTAGACTAAGTAAAGTAAAAATTATGATATACAAATTTATATTTAGTGGAGAAATTAAACATTATAACTTGAAGGGTGTATTAGACATTATATTAAAAATATTTTTAAATATTAGTTGGTCAACCACACTAGGGATAGTGAATGTTACATATTATAGACTAGAGGGGTACTGACTGTTACTTGAAAAACTAGAAAGATGGTGAGTGTTATTATGATTATCTACAAGGGGTGTCAGCGTATTTTACTGTTATTTAAAATATGAAATGACAACGACATAATTGCCATGTTAAATATATTATTAGGTGACAAATTGTTGTGTCATCATTTATTTTCTTATTTTTGGTGACGATAAACACAATAACATGACGAAAGAATAATCATAAATATAACAATATTATCGTCATTAAAATTAAATTATTTAAATAGAGTAACATATTTTCGTCACTAAAATAATATCATTTAATGACAAAAAATAATTTTCGTCATTTAATGCACCAAGTTTTGATGACGAAACATAATATAGAGTGACGAAATTTTTATTCAAATAGTGACGCTATTAACGTCACTAAAAGTAATTAATTATAGTGACAATGATGTAGATCGTCACCATAAGTTAAAATATTTAGTGACGACGTCAAATATTGTCAAATAAACCTAATACCACGCTCATACGGTGACAGTCTCTGTGACAAAAAATGAATTTTATGTAACAAATTTTAGCGTCATTTTTTGTGTGATTTCTTATAGTGTATTCACGAGTTACTATTCACGACAAAATTGGTTTCTTATTCTGACCAAATTATCATTGATTTATGAATCTTACTCTTGAAATTAAATACATGTTTTGAACATATTGTTTTTATTATCATATATAATATTTTTATAATCCTGGTGATGAAATTTCTCTTTGACTTAAGTGTAAAGATGGGTAGATTATTGGTATGATCGTGACTATGGGTTCTCTTTGGCAAGTAGTGCAAAGATGAATTGTTGACTGGTATGATCATGACCATTGAATTTATAATTGAATATCTTTAGCTTAAGTGCAAAGGTGAATTGATCAACATGGTTATTGTAAGACCCCAACTTTTATAAATAAAGATGAATTTTCTATAAATATCATTTTTGAATATTATGGAATGAATTTGATATAATGTTATAGTTGCGGGTAATATTTATAAATTTTGCAAAGTACGGTCAAATATAACTTACTGTAAATACAACTTACTAATACAACTATCGTGGTACAATACGACAAAACATAAACTATGAGTTTGAATACAAATATTATCTACTAGAGATTATACAAACTCAAAAGGAGTCCTCATTACAATTATTATCACACTATTTCACGTAATAGTGAGGACTACTAATGCTATCCTCCGACCATCACTCCGCTCCCCGACTCGTCCAGCCTATATTCTCATTTCTCAAGAGAACAAAGGAAAGGAAGGGTGAGCTCAACTAGCTCAAGAAGAAATATTATGACTAAGATAATGCGTAATAAATTATCATTAGTCTCCAACAATGTTAAACCGATAAAATATAATAGACATCAAGTTTAACTGCAGCAATGAACAAGCAATCCATTAAAAGAGTCAAGTAGAAAATAAAATCTACTATCTTTTATGATTAAAAAGTTTTTTTCATCATCGTTATCGCCGAGACTCAAACTTAATAAATATTCCACATCATCGAATCACCCCGCACTATGGCCAAGGATATTCTTTAGTATCACGCACCACAATTATCCATGCACTACGGGCCAAGAATATTTGTGTATTCATTAATGGTCATGATCATGCCAACAATCGGCCCATCAATGCACTACGGCCAATGAGAACTTTTACCACATCATTTGTAACATTACGATCATGATTACAACCAATAATCCCTCGGTCATAATCATACCAAGTCCATCTACGCATACATGTGCCACGATGACTTTCAACAAAAATATAAACATGAGGATGATGACAATGATATAAGAATTCAATAAAACAAGTTCAAGAATTATTTTATCCAGAATTATTAACGTCCAAATTGTCAACATGATATCGCTTTTGTAGAGTAAAATTCAAGAATGATCGTAAGAATATTTCCATGAAAAGATATCGGATGAAGCGCAAATATCAAGGATATTCTACTAATTTCATGGAGTATAGAAGTCAAAACTTTAACCAACCGAGTATAATAAAGAATGGAATAACAAAAGAAATCACCATGCATGCAGATTTCAGACAGACAAAGTTATTCCAATGTAATAATAATAATACGGAACCAGTCGTGCAAAAATTTGCAATCGGATGTGATGTTCCAATGTAATAATAATCGGAACCAAGTCGGTGTAAAACACATGCACATGTGATGTTCCAACGTTAATAATAATAATAAAGACGGAACCAGTCAGTCGTAAAAACATATGCATGTGATGTTCCAACGGAATAATAATAATAAAGATTTTAAACTGTGTCCGTAAAACACATGCATGCATGTGATGTTCCAACGGAATAATAATAAAGATTTTAACCAGTCCAGATGTAAAACACACATGTGATATTGATGTTCCAAATGTAATAATAGAAGAATGTCACCAAGTATAGGGTAGATCACAGATACAAAGTTATTCCAATGTAATAATAAGAAATGGAATAACAATAGTTCTCTTCATGAATAAGAAAGAATAACACCCCTTACTTAGTACAACAAATAATATTCCCTACTTTAAGAAGAAGAGTAATCGATATATAAGAAGTGAAGTAGTAGTAATACTTTCTTCTTCTTTCTCTCTATAGTTTATCTCTAGAGTTTCAAAGTGAATTGTAAGAAAATAATGAAGGAATGAGCTTCTATTTATAGAAAATGGGACGATATAAGTAATTAACTCATGAAACATTCGAGATTCGATTTACTTTTAATCTCGACTATCCATATTTAAAGCAAAATCTTTTAAATAAAATATAATATATTCTATTTATAATCTAATAAAATGAATAATTTTATAAAAGATTTTACTATGCAAACACTATGCAGGCACTATGCAAACACTATGCATAATAAAATATAATATATTCTAATTATTGTCTAATAAAATAGATAACTTTATAAAAGTATTCTGTTTTATATAAAAAGATTTTACTATGCAAAACACTATGAAGATAACTATGTAACACTATGCATAATAGAATATAATATATTCTATTTATAGAATAACTTTATAAAAGTATTCTGCTTTATATAAAAGATTTTTCGTATTATTATATTAATAATACCAACAAAACCGAAAGTGACTTATCACTTAAGCATCAATAATTAATACCGTGTGCTACTATGCAACCACGCCAGACATCGCATTTTTTTAACACGGGTGTTTCAACAAGCTTAAATCTATAAAACTTCCGCCGTTATTTTCATAAAGTATTTTTGTCGCTTTTTTCAATCCGACAATAATTCCATTGTGGGGTCCACCAATGATTGTGCCGTTGTACTAATATTCCCCGTTAAAACGAATATTCCCCACCAATCGAATATTATATAACAACTTCATGATTTTGCAAAATTTATAAATATTACCCACAACTATTATATCAATTTCACCCATAATATTCAAAAATAATATTTATAGAAAATTCATCTTTATTCAAAAGTTGGGGTTTTACAATCTCTTCTTATGAAATTTCGCCTCGAAATTAGGGTACGACTGTATGTCAAGAGGTAAGGATACCTTGATTTTTTCAGATTCTAACTCCCAAGTCATTTCTCAACATCGTGGTTTCTCCACAAAAATTTCGACTTGAGGTATAACCTGGTGCGTAGAATATGTTCCTTCTTATCCAAGATTTGAACAGAACCTCTTCATACGCCAAATCTTCCGCTATTTCGTCCTGTTCCAACTCAATAATGTGGTTCGGGTCTTCCACATATTTACGTAACATGGATATGTGAAAAACGTTATGAACACGAGACATACTTCACAGTAAAGCGAGTCTATAGCCACAGCTTCCTACTCGATCAAGGATTAAAATGGGCCGATGAATCGAGGATTGAGCTTTCTCTCTTTCCAAATCTCGTAATCCTTTCCATGGAGCAACACGTAATAACACATGATCTCCTATATCGAATTCCACGCCCTTTCGATGAAGATCAAGATAACTCTTTTGTCGATCTTGTGAGGTTTTTATACGTCATCGGATCGTTTGAATCTTTTTCCGTAGTCATACGCATCAACTCTCGTCCCAACAACGTTGTTTCACCCACCTCATCCCAAAGATACGAGAGAGAACGACACTTTCTTCCATACAACGCTCGAATGGAGCCATGCCAATACTTGCTTGATAACCGTTGTTGTAGGAAAACTCCACCAATGGTAAGAACTTGTCCCAACTTCCCTTGAAATCAAGGACACAGTAGTCTTAATAGATCTTCAAGAGTTTGAATAGTCCTCTCCGATCGTCCGTCCGTCTCGAGGATGATATGCCGAGCTAAATCAGAATCTGCGCCCATAGCTTTTTGCAAACTAACCCAAAATCGCGAAGTGAATCTTGGGTCTCGATCGTAAAACTATGGATACCGCATACCATGCAATCTTACAACCTCGCTTATGTACATACGAGCAAGACGTTTCAAGTGTATAAGTTTCTCGACGGTAAGAAGAAATGAGCAGACTTGGTCAATCTATCAACAATGACCCAAATCGCATCTATGCCTTGAGAAACTTTGGGAAGACCAAAGAACTAAATCCATGGTAATGTGCTCCCTACTTCCATTCTCGAATTTCAAAATGGTTGCAATGGACCTTTTGGTACTTGATGTCTACTGACTCGTTGACACGTTAGACACCTTGAGATAAATAAACGCTTATCTCTCTCTCTCTTCATATTGCCCCACCAAAATGTATGTCAAGATCATGATACATTTTGGTACTCCTGTGATGGATTGCAAAACGGTGTGTTGTGCGCTCCATCATGATTTTATACTTTAAATCGTGGTCGTTAGAACACAAAGTCCGGAGTTGACTCAAGTATTCCTTCTTCATCGATTCTTGCTTCCAAGATCGCACCTTCTTGCACTTTCTTCCTCATACGATCGCCTCCGGATTCAGAATTTGAGCAGCCTTTTAATTTTATCAATTAAAGTCGGTTCTACTCAGATATTTGCCATCATCACGTGGGTCCCTCGAGTCTTTATCTCTATCTCCATCCTTTGCAAGTCATACAAAATGGGCCTTTGCGTTGATAATATTGCACTCTGCATCTTCAGATATGATCTTCTACTCAACGCGCCGCACTACCACGCTCGCTTTTTCCAGATGGTATTGATAGTATGATCATAATCTTTCATCAGCTTCAAGCCAACGTCGTTGTCGCATGTTGAGTTCCTTTTGAGTGAAGAAATATTTGAGGCTTTTATGATCCGTAAAGATCTCCACTTTCTCCCCATACAAGTAATGCCTCCAAATCTTTTAGTGCGAAGACAACAAATGCTAACTCTAGATCATGAGTAGGATAATTCCTCTCATATTCTTTGAGTTGTCGTGAGGAGGCATAGGCTATGACTTTCCCATGTTGCATGAGAACACATCCTAACCCTTTGCCTCAAGCATCATCAGAGATGACAAATCCTCCAACCGATGATGGTATTGTCGTAAAAGGTCTTAAAAATGAGTCCTCTCGAGTTCTTGAAAACTCTTCTCACATTCCTCGCTTCCAACCGAACTTTGTATGTATTTTTCGAGTCAACCGAGTTAGTGGAGTAGCGATTCGAGAAAACCTTTCACGAATCTCCGATAATAACCAAATTTAAGCCGAGAAAGCTACGATTTTGATCATCGATTTAGGTTGCTCCTACTTTGAATAGCTTCAATCTTTGTCGGGTCAACAGATATTCCATGACTTGATACCACGCGCCCAAGGAATGCTACTTCCTCAAGCCGTAACTCACATTTCTTCAACTTGGCATAAAGCTTATATTCACGAAGCTTTTGGAGTATCAAACCTCAAGTGTTGCTCATGATCTTCACGGTTTTTGAATATATGAGGATGTCATCAATAAAGACGATCACAAAGTGATCCAAATATTCCTTGAATACTTGGTTCATCATATCCATGAAGGCAAATAGGAGCATTAGTCAATCCAAAGGACATGACTAGGAATTCATAATGCCCGCATCGAGTTTCAAAGCCGCCTTTTGAATGTCATCGGTTCTAATCTTCAATTGGTGATATCCTAATGAAGATCAATCTTTTTGAAAAGAATTTGGCTCCTTGCAATCGGGTCAAACAGTCATCAATACGTGGCAATGGGTACCTATTTTTGATGGTGACATGATTCAACTCCCGATAATCAATACAAAGTCGCGATACTCCCATCTTTCTTCTTCACTTAATAGTACACAGAGCACCCCAAGGAGAAGTACTAGATTAATAAAGCCAATGTCTAACAATTCTCGCAGCTTGAGTTTTTAACTCCTCAAGTTCAATAGAGCCATTCGACATGGGGATTTAGAAATGGGTTTTGTACGGGTTCAAGGTCGATACAAAATTCAATTTCACGCCGGGGTAGGCCAGAAGTTCTTCGTGGAATACGCCAGAAATTCATTAACAATAGAAATATTATTCAAAAATCGATTTATTTTTGTTTAGATTCGTGATATGAGCTAAGAAAGCTTGACATCCATTTTTCAATAAACGAATAGCTTTTTATGGCTTGAGATGACAAAGTGATTGATTTTAATGGTTTGGTGCTTGAATTCGCATAATAGGTCGATTAGGAATATGAAAGCTAACAACCTTAATAAAACAATCAATTTTTGCATGATGAGTAGTTAACCAATCAATCCCTAGAATTACATCAAATGCAAGTATTTTTAATGCAATAAGATCGATGTGTAATGTGTGGGTACCAACTTGAACCAAACAAGACTTATAAACCGTGGATGTAATGAAGGTTTCTCCCAACGGAGTTTCCACAGATAAGTCAAAGTCTAATTTCTCCTGAGTCAAATTTAATCGCTGAGCGCAAGTAGGAGAAATAAAAGAATGGGTAGAACCCAGATCAAATAAAGTGTAGACTTCGCTAGAGTTTATGATAAGTTTACCCGTGATGACCTCATTCGGGTTCCTTGCTTCTCGGGAGGTCACAACAAACGCCTCCTTGCACTACCGGCTTTGACTTTTCGGGGGGTATTTTGGTGCCTCCATCCTAGCTGAATTTGTCTTTGGTGAATGACAAAAATCAAGCTAAGTGACCTTCTCTTCCACAATTATAACATGCTTTGACTAAGCATCGCGCTAATTTGACCGATGTGTCCCTCCCTCCGCATTTGAAGCATATGATAGGTGGTCTTTTCTCCTTCCTTAACAACGGGTGTTGGTGCCGACGTCTTTCCATCATTGTTGAATCTCTCTTCTTGAAATGTCCATTCTTATTGTTTTGGCCTCGATTACCACCAAGTGGTTACCATTTCGCCCGTTGATTCCTCCACGCTTGTTGTCACCGCTTCGATGATCGCTTCTCACCGGTATTATCATTTTATTTCACCGCTTCTTTTGGTTGCGTTGACTCGTTATCGCGCTTCCACCAATCGAGCCCTATTTACAACATCTAAATACAAACACACGCTTTATGAGAAATAAGATGTTGACGATCTCCCGCTTCAAACCTCTTAAAACATTCGCGCCATTCTCTCTTCATTATCCACCAAGTGGGATTTAAACCGGATAACTCCGCAAATTTTGCCTCAGATCATTATTACACTGGCCATATTGTTTTGCTCCAATTTGATAAACTCCACCTCCTTCATGTGATTTAATACTTTGGAAAGTATTTGTCGCTGAAACAACTCTTTGAACTTCTCCCAAGACATCTTCAAGACGGCAAAGTTGAGTACGCTTTTACCGATTCCCACCAAGAACCGCCTCCACAAGCAACATAAAGGCGTAAAGGGAACCTTTTTCTCTCTGAGCATCCCAAGACATCAAATATCTTGGTGATCTGCTTTATCCATGCTTCCGCCATAAGTGGTTTTGGCTCTCCCTTAAACTCCCCGGTGGTCCCAACTCCTTGAATGCTTTATGTGACCACCGAGAGTTTCCAGTGTTTCCACCTACATTTTGGACAGAGCCGAGCTCGCTCGTTGTTGCATGAATTGCATAAAGCCTCTAAACAATCCATCATTCATCATTTGGTCGTTGTTGTTGTTTGCATGAGGATTGTCGCCCTCGATGCACATTCTCTCGATTATTGATATGTGGAGACTCAACGGCCTCTTGTGCTCCATTGCTATTCTCAACATTTTTGGATGTCATTTTCAGACATCGCCACAAAACAAAGGTTAATTGACATGTAACATAATATCTCTAAACTCGACCAACCAATTTAAATATAAAATAAATTTAAGTAGGTCATACTATAAGGAATTTCCGCTCTCCCTCCTAGTTCTAGTCTCACATCTTAGCTGTGGATCATATCCCTAAGCTTTGATACCAACCATGACGCCCCAAAATTAGGTATACATCACCCATCTTGGGTCGCCAGATACATGGTATGTAATTCAAATACAACTTACTAATACAACTATCGTCAGGTACAATACGACAAAACATAAATGTGAGTTTGAATACAAATATTATCTACTAGAGATTATACAAACTCAAAAGGAGTCCTCATTACAATTATTATCACACTATTTCACGTAATAGTGAGGACTACTAATGCTATCCTCCTCGGACCATCACTCCGCTCCCGACTCGTCCCCAAATTTATATTCTCATTTCCTGAAGAGAACAGTGAAAGGAAGGGTGAGCTCAACTAGCCCAGTAAGAAATATTATGACTAAGATAATGCATAATAAATTATCATTAGTCTCCAACAATGTTAAACTGATAAAATATAATAGACATCAAGTTTTAACTGCAGTGGAACAAGCAATCCATTAAAAGAGTCAAGTAGAAAATAAAATCTACTATCTTTTATGATTTAAAAGGTTTTTCATCACTGTTATCGCTGAGACTCAGCTTAATAAATATTCCACATCATCGAATCACCCCTGCACTACGGCCAAGGATATTCTTTAGTATCACGACCACAATTATCCATGCACTACGGGCCAAGAATATTTGTGTATTCATTAATGGTCATGATCATGCCAACAACTCGGCCCATCAATGCACTACGGGCCAATGAGAACTTTTACCACATCATTTGTAACATTACTACCATGATTACAATCAATAATCCTCGGTCATAATCATACCAAGTCCATCTATGCACCACAAAGCCACAGAGATGACTTTCAACAAAATATAAACATGAGGATGATGACAATGATATAAGAATTCAATAAAACAAGTTCAAGAATTATTTTATCCAGAATTATTAACGCCCAAATTGTCAACATGATAATGCTTTTGTAGAGTAAAATTCAAGAATGATCGTAAGAATATTTCCATGAAAAGATATCGGATGAAGCTTAAATATCAAGGATATTCTACTAATTTCATGGAGTATAGAAGTCAAAACTTTAACCAAACCTGAGTATAATAAAGAATGGAATAACAAAAGAAATCACCATGCATGCAGATTTCAGACAGACAAAGTTATTCCAATGTAATAATAATAACGGAACCAGTCGTGCAAAAATTTGCAACACCATGTGATGTTCCAATGTAATAATAATAAGATTTTAACCAGTCCTGTAAAACACATGCATGATGTTCCAATGGAATAATAATAAAGATTTAACCAGTCCTGTGTGTAAAAACACATGCATGTGATGTTCCAACGTAATAATAATAAAGATTTTAACCAGTCCTGTAAAACACATGCATGTGATGTTCCAACGGAATAATAATAAAGATTTTAACCAGTCCCGATGTAAAACACATGTACAAGATGTTCCAATGTAATAATAGAAGAATGTCACCAAGTATGTCACCAAGAGTATCAGAGATACAAAGTTATTCCAACAGTAATAATAAGAAATGGAATAACAACAGCTTCTTCATGAATAAGAAAGAATAACACCCCTTACGAGTACAACAACAAATAATATTCCCTACTTTAAGAAGAAGAAGAGTAATCGGATATATAAGTAAAGTGAAGTAAAGTAGAATACTTTTCTTTCTTCTCTCTATAGTTTATCTCTCAGTAGAGTTCAAAGTGAATTCGTAAGAAAATAATGAAGGAATGAGCTTCTATTTATAGAAAAATGGAATGCATGATAAGTAACTAACTCATGAACGGTCCAGATTGATTTATTTTAATCTGACTATCCATATTTAAAACAAAATCTTTTAAATAAAATATAATATATTCTATTTATAATCTAATAAAACTAATAATTTTATAAAAGATTTTACTATGCAAACAACGCAGTAACTATGCAAACACTATGCATAATAAAATATAATATATTCTAATTATTGTCTAATAAAATGTATAGCTTTATAAAAGTATTCGCTTTTATATAAAAAATTTTACTATGCAAAACACTATGAAGACACTATGCAACACTATGCATAATAGAATATAATATATTCTATTTATGTAATAACTTTATAAAAAGTATTCATTTTATATAAAAAGATTTTCTCAGATTATTACATTAATAATATCAACAAAATCGAAAGTGACTTATCACTTAAGCATCAATAATTAATATCGTGTGCTACTATGCAACCACGCCAGACATCATTTCTTTTAACACCGGGTGTTTCAACAGCTTAATCTGTAAAACTTCCGCCGTTATTTTCATAAAGTATTTTTGTCATTTTCTCAATCCCACAATAATTCCGTTATGGGGTCCACCAATGATTGTGCCGTTGTATTAATATTCCTCGTTAAAACTAATATTCCCCACCAATCTAATATTATATAACAACTTCATGATTTTGCAAAATTTATAAATATTACCCACAACTATTATATCAATTTCACTCCATAATATTCAAAAATAATATTTATAGAAAATTCATCTTTATTTTATTCATAAAATATATATATATATATTTTCTATAAATAGAAGCTCATTCCTTCATCATTTCTTATGAATTCACCGAAACTCTAGAGAGAGAAATTATAGAGAAACTATAGAAAAGTATTCGCTACTTCCCTACTCTTATATCCATTTCTTTTACTGCAGTGGGTATTATTTCTTTTGTATTCATGAAGATAACTTCTGTTATTCCATTATTTATTATTCTGTTGGAATAACCTGTATACGCGGGCTACCCTATATATGAAGCCCCCAAAATTAAGTATACATCACCCATCTTGGGTCGCCAAATATATGGTACAGAATTCAAATACAACTGTCGTGTACAATACGACAAAACATAAACTGTGAGTTTGAATACAAATATTATCTACTAGAGATTATACAAACTCAAAAGGAGTCCTCATTACAATTATTATCACACTATTTCACGAATAGTGAGGACTACTAATGTTATTATTCTGGACCATCACTCCGCTCCTCGACTCGTCCCGGCCTATATTCTCATTTCAAGAGAAAAAAGTGAAAGGAAGGGTGAGCTCAACTAGCCCAAGAAGAAATATTATGACTAAGATAATGCATAATAAATTATCATTAGTCTCCAACAATGTTAAACCGATAAAATATAATAGACATCAAGTTTAATCGGCAATGAACAAGCAATCCATTAAAAGAGTCAAGTAGAAAATAAAATCTACTATCTTTTATGATTAAAAGGTTTTTCATCTTTGGTATCGCCGAGACTCACTTAATAAATATTCCACATCATCGAATCACCCCTCGCATCTACGGCCAAGGATATTCTTTAGTATCACGACCACAATTATCCATGCACTACTTGAAATTTAACAATATTTGTGTATTCATTAATGGTCATGATCATGCCAACAATCGCCCATCAATGCACTACTGCTAATGAGAACTTTTACCACATCATTTGTAACATTGCGGTCATGATTACACCGAATAATCCCTGGTCATAATCATACCAAGTCCATCTATGCACTACAGGCCACAGATGACTTTCAACAAAATATAAACATGAGGATGATGACAATGATATAAGAATTCAATAAAACAAGTTCAAGAATGATTTTATCCAGGAATTATTAACGTCCAAATTGTCAACATTATACTGTTTTGTAGAGTAAAATTCAAGAATGATCAGAAGAATATTTTCATGAAAAGATATTGGATGAAGCGCAAATATCAAGGATATTCTACTAATTTAATGGAGTATAGAAGTCAAAACTTTAACCAACTGAGTATAATAAAGAACGGAATAACAAAAGAAATCACCATGCATGCGCAGATTGCAGATAGACAAAGTTATTCCAACAGAATAATAATAACGGAACAAGGTCGGGAAAAATTTGCAAACCGCTGGATGTTCCAAATGTAATAATAATAAGACGAAACCAGTCGGTGTAAAACACACGACAGGATGTTCCAACGGAATAATAATAAAGAAGCGGAACCAGTAAATTGTAAAAACACATGAATCGGATGTTCCAACAGAATAATAATAAAGAGGCGGAACCTGGTCCTGTAAAACACATGACAAGATGTTCCAAAGAATAATAGAAGAATGTCACCAAGTATAGGGTAGATCACAGATACAAAAGTTATTCCAACAGTAATAATATGAAATGGAATAACAATAGTTCTCTTCATGAATAAGAAAGAATAACACCCTTACGAGTACAACAAATAATATTCCATACTTTAAGAAGAAGAAGATCTTGGATATATAAGTAAGCAGTATCTTTCTTTCTTTCTCTCTATAGTTTTTCTCTCTAGAGTTTTTCGGTGAGTTCGTAAGAAAATAATGAAGGAATAAGCTTCTATTTATGAAAAATGGACCAGATAGTAACTAACTCATGAACGGTCCAGATTGATTTACTTTTTAACTGACTATCCATATTTAAAGCAAAATCTTTTAAATAAAATATAATATATTCTATTTATAATATAATAAAATGAATAATTTTATAAAAGATTTTACTACGCAGTAACACTATGTAAAACACTATGCATAATAAAATATAAAATATTCTAATTATTGTCTAATAAAGCAGATAGCTTTATAAAAGTATTCTGCTTTTATATAAAAGATTTTACTATGCAAAATACTATGCGCATACTATGCAACACTATGCATAATAGAATATAATATATTCTATTTATAGAATAACTTTATAAAAGTATTCTATTTTATATAAAAAAAAATTGTATTATTACATTAATAATATCAACAAAACTGAGTGACTTATCACTTAAGCATCAATAATTAATATCGTGTGCTACTATGCAACCACGCGTATTACTGTACTTTTAACACCGGGTGTTTCAACAGTTAACGGTAAAACTTCCGCCGTTATTTTCATAAAGTATTTTTGTCATTTTCTCAATCCACAATAATTCCGTTGTGGGTTCCACCAATGATTGTGCCGTTGTACGAATATTCCCGGTTAAAACGAATATTCCCCGACCAATCGAATTTTATATAACAACTTGCATACTTTGCAAAATTTATAAATATTACCCACAACTATTATATCAATTTCACTCCATAATATTCAAAAATAATATTTATAGAAAATTCATCTTTATTCAAAAAGTTGGAGTTTTACAATATATATATATATATATATATATATATATATTAGTGGATTTTGGTGGAGTATTGAAATGATGAGGGAAGTATTTGTTTTTTTATTATATATATATGTTAATGGATTTTGGTGGAGTATTGAAATGATGGGGGTGGAGAAACAATCCTAAGGTTGTCGGGTGGTAGTGGTTTTCTTTGTTGCTTTATTGCATTATAACATGTGTTGTCTATTATATATATATATTAAATTTGGTTGCTTTGATCTTATTGGAGGAAGGGTTGACTTTTGCATCCGTAGATTATAAAAATTTCATCCGTGAATTATTGCGTCTGTGATATTTTCCTTACATAGTGCCCTTCCATTCTTCTATAAATAGAAGCTCATTCCTTCATCATTTCTTATGAATTCACTGAAACTCTAGAGAGAGAAATTATAGAGAAACTATAAAAAAGTATTCTGCTACTTCCCTACTCTTATATCCAGTTTGTTTTACGGTAAGGGGTATTATTTCTTTTGTATCCATGAAGATAACTTCTGTTATTCCATTATTTATTATTCTGTTGGAATAACCTGTATACGCGGGCTACCCTATATATGACGCCCCCAAAATTAAGTATACATCACCCATCTTGGGTCGCCAAATATATGGTATGTAATTCAAATACAAATCGTGCGTGTACAATCGACAAAACATAAACCGTGAGTTTGAATACAAATATTATCTACTAGAGATTATACAAACTCAAAAGGAGTCCTCATTACAATTATTATCACACTATTTCACGAGAATAGTGAGGACTACTAATGTTATTCTCGGACCATCACTCCGTTCCTCGACTCGTCCCCAAATATATATTCATTTTTTCAAGAGAAACGGTGAAAGGAAGGTGAGCTCAACTAGCCCAAGAAGAAATATTATGACTAAGATAATGCATAATAAATTATCATTAGTCTCCAACAATGTTAAACCGATAAAATATAATAGACATCAAGTTTAAGCACAATGAACAAGCAATCCATTAAAAGAGTCAAGTAGAAAATAAAATCTACTATCTTTTATGATTAAAAGGTTTTTCATCATCAATTATTATATTTGAGACTCAAACTTAATAAATATTCCACATCATCGAATCACCCCTCGACTACTACGGCCAAGGATATTCTTTAGTATCACGACCACAATTATCCATGCACTACGGGCTAACAATATTTGTGTATTCATTAATGGTCATGATCATGCCAACAACTGACCATCAATGCACTACGGGCTAATGAGAACTTTTACCACATCATTTGTAACATTGCGGTCATGATTACACAGAATAATCCCTGGTCATAATCATACCAAGTCCATCTATGCACTACAATACGAGATGACTTTCAACAAAATATAAACATGAGGATGATGACAATGATATAAGAATTCAATAAAACAAGTTCAAGAATTATTTTATCCAGAATTATTAACGCCCAAATTGTCAACATTATCTTGTTTTATAGAGTAAAATTCAAGAATGATCGGAAGAATATTTCCATGAAAAGATATTGGATGAAGCCGCAAATATCAAGGATATTCTACTAATTTAATGGAGTATAGAAGTCAAAACTTTAACCAACCGAGTATAATAAAGAATGGAATAACAAAAGAAATCACCGTGCATGCGGTGCTTAGCATGTACAAAGTTATTCCAATGTAATAATAATAACGGAACAAGGTCGGGAAAAATTTGCACAAGCGGGATGTTCCAATGTAATAATAATAAAAAGCGGAACCGTGTGCCGTGTAAAACACACACAGATGGGATGTTCCAACGGAATAATAATAAAGACGGAACAGTGTCAGGTGTAAAACACACACAATCGGATGTTCCAATGTAATAATAGACTAATGTCACCAAGTATAGGGTATCTGGCGTATATAGGTTATTCCAATGTAATAATAAGAAATTGAATAACAATGATTCTCTTCATGAATAAGAAAGAATAACCCCTTACGAGTACAACAAATAATATTCCTACCTTAAGAAGAAGAGTATGGATATATAAGTAGTGAAGTAAAGGAGAATACTTTCTTCTTTCTCTCTATAGTTTATCTCTCAGAGTTTTAGTGAATTCGTAAGAAATTAATGAATGAATGAGCTTCTATTTATAGAAAAATGGAATGCATAGTAACTAACTCATGAACTACGAGATTGATTTACTTTTAACTGACTATCCATATTTAAAGCAAAATCTTTTAAATAAAATATAATATATTCTATTTATAATCTAATAAAACGAATAACTTTATAAAAGATTTTACTATGCAAATACTATGCAGCATAACTATGCATAATAAAATATAATATATTCTAATTATTGTCTAATAAAAGCAGATAACTTTATAAAAGTATTCTGCTTTTATATCAAAAGATTTTACTATGCAAAACATTATACGTATTAATTATGCAACACTATGCATAATAGAATATAATATATTCTATTTATAGAATAACTTTATAAAAGTATTTTGTTTTATATAAAAATTTTTTGTATTATTACATTAATAATACCAACAAAACTGAAAGTGACTTATCACTTAAGCATCAATAATTAATACCGTATGCTACTACGCAACCATGCCAGACATTCGTATTTTTAACACCGGGTGTTTCAACAGATTAACAGTAAAACTTCCGCCGTTATTTTCATAAAGTATTTTTGTCGTTTTCTCAATCCGGACAATAATTCCGTTAATAGGGTCCACCAATGATTGTCCGTCATTGATTAATATTCCTGTTAAAACGAATATTCCCGATCAATCGAATATTATATAACAACTTGTGTACTTTGCAAAATTTATAAATATTACCCACAACTATTATATCAATTTCACTCCATAATATTTAAAAATAATATTTATAGAAAATTCATCTTTATTCAAAAAGTTGGGGTTTTACACTATACTTGGTGAAATTCTTCTGTTATTCCATTATTTATTATTCTGTTGGAATATCCTGTCTGTGCGTCTTACGCCGGACTCGGTTCTATTCTTTATTATTCTGTTAGAATATTCTGTTTGTGCGTTTTACGCTAGACTTGGTTTCGTTATTTATTATTTTGTTGGAATATCCTGTCTGTGCGTTTTACGTCGGACCTGGTTCCGTTATTTATTATTCTGTTGGAATAACTCGCTGCATGTGATTCTATCACATGCCCGGTGATTTCTTTTGTTATTCCATTTTTATTATACTCGGTTGGTTAAAGTTTTGACTTCTATACTCCATGAAATTAGTGGAATATCCTCGATATTTTGCGCTTCATCCAAAGTATCTTTTCATGAAAATATTCTTCTGAGCATTCTTGAATTTTACTCTGCAAAGAAGTATCATGTTGACAATTTGGACATTATTGGTTCCTAGATAAATTAATTCTTGAACTTGTTTTATTGAATTCTTATATCATTGTCATCATCCTCATGTTTATATTCTGTTGAAAGTCATCTGTGGCCTGTAGTGCATAGATGGACTTGGCATGATTATGACCAGAGATTAATCGGTATAATCATGACCGTATGTTACAAATGATGTGGTAAAATTCCTCATTGGCCCGTAGTGCATTGATGGACAGTTGTTAGCATGATCATGACCATTGATGAATACACGAACATCATTGGCCCGTAGTGCATGGATAATTTGTGGTCGTGATACTAATGAATATCCTTGGCCGTAATGCAGGGATGATGTGAATTATTTATTGTTTGAGTCTCGCCGATAAAAGTGATGAAAAACCTTTTAAATCATAGAAGACAGTAGATTTTATTCTCTACTTGACTCTTCTAATGGATTGCTTGTTCCGCTGCAGTTGAACTTGATGTTTATTATATTTTATCAGTTTAACACCGTTGAAGGCTAACGATAAATTATTCTTCATTATCTTAGTCATAATATTTCTTACTGGGCTAGTTGAGCTCACCCTTTTGCTTTCATTGTTCTCTTCAGGAAATGAGAATGTAGCAGGGACTAGTCGGGGAACAGAGTGATGGTCCTAGATGGTGCATTAGTAGTTCTCACTATTTTATGAAATAGTGTAATAATAAATATAATGAGGACCCCATTGAGTTTGTATATTGTCTAGATGACAATATTTGTATTAAAACTCACAGCATATGTTTAGTCGTATTTTACACGACTATTGTATAATTAAGTTTGTATTTGAATTTTGTACCATGTATTTGGAGACTCAAGATGGGTGATGTATACCGATTTTGGGGGCTTCACAGTTATAATTATTGTTTATATAAATTCTGAAATTATTATATATTTCTTTGAGATATTAATATCTTTGGCCCGTAGTGCAAAGATGACCTGTTGTTGAATATCTTTGGTCTGTAGTGCAAAGATGAATTGTTGTTGAATATCTTTGGTTGTAGAAAAGATGACTGTTGTTGAATATCTTTGGCCCAGAGTGCAAAAGATGAATCTGTTGATGAATATCTTTGGCCCGTAGTGCAAAGATGAATGTATTAGTATGATTATGAGCAGGGCGTGATTTGGTATAATCATGATCTTTGATGTTTCGAGGTAAAGACAAAGTGATGAAAATTATCTCATTCCGGATGCGAAGAGGAATTTAGAACCACAATTATGATTATGAGTTATTCACATGATTGTGGACAGGAATTGTTGATTGATGTTACAGGGATAAATCATTGTTGGTGGACTTTTAACATGGAGAAGATAATAGACTTTATGATCTATTTGACTCTTCTAATGGATTGCTCGTTCCGCTGCAACTATGGTTGAAAAGTTTTTAAATCTCTGATTTATTACTGACGAAGTATATTGATAATTTAATTATCTTTAGTCATGATATTCTTTACTGGGCTAGTTGTGCTCACCCTTTTTCTTCACAATTCCTTTCACATAATAAGAGTGTAGTTGGGTTGAGCGGGGGTAACAGGGGAATAGAACGATGGTCTACAGTTGTTGAGGTTTCCCCTAAAATAGTATGGAAATAATTTTATTGAGAATTTTAGATAAGTGTGTCGTATTTTATACGTCATTTTAACCGTTGATTTTCGTGAACCTAATAGAGTGAGGTGAACCCAACTTTGGAAGGGTGTTTTGTCACTATCATACAAGATGCCTAATGACAGACGACTTTGTGTTATCATAAGACAGGGTTGTGCAGATGCACTTGCTAATTATATATATGAGCACTACCTATATAATCTCAGAGTTTGGTTGGAATATAATTCTCAATTGGAGATAATGGAGATAATTATATATTAAGAGAAGACTCACAATATTGGAAAGAACATGACAGTAATCTTCTCATTTTTCTTTGGGGTCTATTGGGTCAACCAAGGATAATTCTCGAGTCATATGATATTTATCATAACTTAGATGCATGGCCTCCCATGTACGAAGGTTTCCTTGAGCATTTTCCAAATATTTTAATTTCTAAAACAGTTACTGATTGACCTCTTATGTAAAGTACCATTGTATGGTGTTGTGGTCGAGGCACCATGAGAGTTACATATATTTGCATTAAAACTCATAGCTTATGTGTTGTCGTACTCTGCACGATAGTTCAACAGTTGTATAAATAAAGTTTCTATTTGATTTCTGAAGTGTGATATCTGGCGACTCAGAATGGGTAATGTATACCAATTTTGGGGGCGTCACAAAGATCATTTCACATTTCATTCATAATGTAATTTATGTAAACCAAACACCGGCCTAAAGTAGAATCGTGATTCTCTTTTTCACATTTCATTCATAATGTATTCATGTAAACCAAACACCTAAAGTAGAATGATGATTCTATTTTTGACTGAATGAATGAGCAAACAAAATATAAAAATGAGAATGACCAATGATTAGATTTGTCGTCGTACGAATATTCCCTGATAAAACGAATATTCCCCGACCAAACGAATATTTTATGACAACTTACTTACTTTGCAAAATTTATAAATGTATATTACTCACAACTATGATATTATATCAAATCCACACTATAATATTCAAAATAATAATTAGAGAAAATTAATCTTTATTCATAAAAGTTGGGGTCTTACAGTTTTGTAAATATCTCAAGGTCAAAATGGAGACGAATAGTACTTTACTTTGAGAGACTACACTAATGAGCTCAACTATCAAGCTTATTATTGGTAACAAAATGTTGATATATATATATATATATATATATATATATATATATATATATATATATATATATATATAGCAAATCGCAAAGTTATGATCATTTTGTTTATTTGCTATTTGTGATTTTATTATAAGCTTGCTAAATTGATATGAATTGATTTTTGTTGATAACAAAGTGGGGGAGATATTTGGGTAATGATGATTATGTTATAATCAACTTGTGCTTAATGATTAATATGCATAATCCTATTTCTTTTTTATAATGACAAAGGGGGAGAGATATTTGGTATTTGAATTGGTATTCATGTTATGCAGTGATGGTTATTATTTTTTGCTCCTTAATATATTTTGATTGGTGAATGTGAATCCCTTAATTGGATTGTTTGATTTGAAGCCCCAAGAAATAGTTTAACTCACCCATAAGGCTCATGGCTTCCAACCTTGCAATAGGGGCAAAGGTTTCTTCATAATCTGTACTTTTTTGTTGATTATAGCCTTGAGCTACCAATCTAGCTTTATTTCTAGTGATTATGCCATTTTCATCAAGTTTATTTTTGAAAATTCATTTTGTACCAATTATAGAAGCATCTTTAGGAGGTTTTACAATCCCATACCTGACACCTTTCGAATTGGTTTAATTCTTCCTACATGTCAATAGACCAATTTTCATCTTGAATTGCTTCCTTGGCATTCTTTGGTTCTATTTGAGAAAGAAATGCTAAAAATGCACAATAATTCCTTACTTTTCTTCTTGTATTCATCCATGTGTTGGGATCTCCAATGATTAGATTTGGTGGATTATCTCTCACTGTTCTAGATGATCTAGGAAGTCTTGCTGCAGTTATTTGCTCTTCAAGTTCAGGTTCTGAAATGTCAAGCTCTACATCAAACTGATTGTTAGATTTTTCTTCTAATGCGAGACCAGGTTGAAATGTCTCGACTTTTAGGCGATATGCGTGTACGAGTTTTCAACTAAAAATGCATTTACTCAGTTGTCTCGATTTCATCTGTTTGCTTTCCACGTTCATCTAATTTTCCTTCTGATGCAGACGACTCAGGTTGTCCGGATTGAGCTTTCTGTTTTCCATTAATCAGATTGTCTTTTTCTTGCAGAAACTTAATTTTCTTCTTTTGATAGGTCATGGTTAAATTCATCAAATACTACATGCACAGATTCTTCAACTTTAAATTTATCAAGATTATAAACCCTATAGATAGGGGAGCCTTATAGATAGGGGGGAGCATATAAATTCAAAACATAATATATTGTCATCATAAAAAAGGGAAAGAATGTTAATTTTTATATTTTGTAATTTTAATGATGACAATATGCATAAGTATATGATTTATTAAATAAACTAAAATGATATTATTTAAATTGATATTATCTGCAGGATTGTATTGGATTATATTTTGTTCAGGTTGTTAATATATTAACAGGTTGTTTTAATATTTGAATCGGAATATATTAAGGAGTTGGTTTAGTTGAGCATGTTAACGTTATTCTAATAAGGAGTCTTTGTATTAACTGGGTTAGAACTCTTGTGTAGATTATGGACTCTATCTTTCTTTTCATGTTGCTCCTTATTTTTAGGCTGGTTTATTAATCTATTTGTTGACTTGTTGTTTTGGAAAGATATTATAGTTGTTGAAGATTAAATCATATCTATTTATTTATGGACTTGAAGCTTATATCAATAGCAGTACAGAGATTATCAAGAGCTATTGATTGTATTGTTTATTAATTATTTTTAGCTGATAATCAAGAGTCCATTGTATTCTAATAACCTTTATAATAAATTCTGAGTGTAAGTCGTGTGTGGCTTGGTCTATCTAGTAGTATAGATAGGATTTGTTCTTAAAGAGCTTTCAAGGTTGCAGTGGTGCAAATGTCCTAGTGGTGAGAAAGGTTACAGAGGTGCAAAGGGGCAGTGGTGTCCATCAGTGTGAAGCTACTTTGAACAAGGAGTTCTTTTTATTTGTACCAAATTGCGTATTAAAATTTAATAAAAAGAATCTCCATTACCAATTGGTATTGGACGTGGATTAAGTCACTAGAGTATAAGATAGGGGCTGAACCACATAAAAATCTTGGCGTGATTTACTGTTCTTTTGTTTTCTGTTATATGATTTAATCTGCAGAATCTGGTTTAACTCGTGATCAAAATTATACTAAAACAAACAGGTATCTGATTATAACAGACGAAGAATATATATTAATACAAACAGTATTAGTCATTCGATTATAATGTATTTAATAACATATATATCTAATACGCATGTGGTTACTGTCCGATTATAGTCTACAATTGTAAACTTAAAAAGTTGACCACTGTAGATCATTTTTGGGTATTTACACATATTCACCCTCCTCTAAGTGTGCTTAATTACATAATTATAATTACACATCTCCTATTTTGAATTACTACCACTACGACAAAATAGTAAATAGATAACGCGAAAAAAACGTTGTGGTTTCAGTCAGGAAAACGTCGTGGTTAAGGGTGTCATCTATTTGACACCCTTACACAACGTTTTTAAAACGTTGTAGTTAAGCACATTACACAATATTTTTAAGAAAAAAAAAACGTTGTAGATTTGTTTTCCATAAATTAGCATATGCTTAAAAACGTTGTAGAAGGTATGATTCCACAACGTTTTCTAGATAAAAACGTTGTAGTTTAATATATCAGACAACGTTTTTAACCAATTTATACAACATTTTTAAAATATTGTAGATAAAGAAAAAAAAAGAAAAAAAAAGTTGTGGTTCATCTATATTACCAATGCACCTGCAATATGCTAATGCCGTGATATATAACTAAAAGGTATAAATTCTCATTTAAATTTAAAGCCAAAATGTATCAACCATTCAAAATACATTCCAATAATACCATTCGTTTACAATTTCAAATTACTACATCCACAAAATATATACCAATAAATGAATATGATTTTAACATCTCCAAAGCAAAGAGTCTGATTTCACTCTTTTAGTAGTAATTAGGAGATAACTTATGTTTAATCATTTCTATGTTATTGTTCATCTCAAGTCGGGTGATGTGCTACCTATAACTTGATAGGTCAAGGTTCCTAGAAACTCCAAAGAATAACATTTAATGCGTCATATATTTGATAATTGTCTTCTCGTAAGTGCAATCTTCAAATCTTATAGAGTAACCAACACGAAATCGGATACGACAATTGTTAGAGAATCGCACCGTCTGGTCATGCAATATCGTAATTGATAAACAAGTGCAATATCGTTCTTTGGTCGGTCGATTCAACAAATTTGTGCACAAACCGTAATTAAAACAAACTTACCTATCTCCAAACACCTACCAAGTCTCTCTATCTCTACTTCATATCTTTTACACATCTATAATAATAACACCGTAAATGAAACCAAACATGCTCACACCGCTAGAGAAAAAATTATATCAATATATACTATATTACCAGATTATACGGTCCCGTATGCGTGTGGTCCTCCTCACCCTAACAACCGACTTTTGCAAAGAACCTCGTGAGTAATCCCTAAGCGAAGTTTATGCAAACCATATCGGATGATAAGGCATCCCAGATACCATCGGAAGCAATTATAAGTCTTCCCCCAACGTTTGAAAGCTAAATCAATTCATGGAATTTACTTATGTTCAACTGTATTATCACAAAAGTCAAGAAACCCATTTCAACCAAAATATATACACACTAGAGTTTTCCACATACTAGAGTTTCTTCAAATTCATGATCGTCATGCGGACATCGTAATTTAAAGAGAAAAAAACATATGTCGATTCAATATGGTATGCAACTTTAAAGAGAAAAAACACGGATATCGATTCAATTGGTCACCGACAATGAGGCAGGGTCTAAATTTATTAGAACCACAACGCATCTTCGAGAGTAAACATCCAATAGTGTGTCATTATCATCCACTATTAGAACTGAACTAACTTAAGCTGCAAAAGCAAAGACGTTGTAGGTAAGAATTAGAAAATAGAGATATAGAGCGGGAACGATTTGTTATCCTGTGGGCTTGTTAAAAATTTGATATTGGTTTATTTGAAATTATTTCATTTAAAGGATTTGATAACCTAGTCCTAAAGAAAAAATTGCAAGTTACTGAGTTATTAGCACTTCTTTTTGATCATCCGATTGCACTTTGCATACGGTGAAGTGGAGTCGGTGACTCTGAGAATGAATCCCCACTAAAGTACAAATGTGGAAAAGATCTATTTTCTCTCTTTTGTAATTAAGTCGATTTTTCAATGGCTATAAATATAATTCGTGAAGGCACCAAATAAATCATACCTATTCATCATGAGAACTAGTCACTAGAGTTTCAAAAATCAAATCTGTTAGGCCAATTTGTCCACCTCTACTTTGGAATCTCTCTATTAAAATATTCTTCTTTAAGCTAAGAAAAGATGTCATGCTAAATGGAAGCATAAATAATGCATGCTAGTAAATTCATCCAAAACAACTCAACTTATTTTTTCTTTTTGACAAGTAAAACAAAGCAAAATTTAATAAATAATTTAGTAAGATCCAAGTGATTTTCCACCCAAAAAAAGGTGCTCCCAAGTAACTACAGTAACAGAGAAACATATGTTTCACTTCAAGTCATTTTCAAAGAGAACAGTCCTGAAAATATTTTTCATTTAAGCAAACAGATTGTTATCAAACAAGAAGCAAACCTTGGACTAACAAATTTAATGATGCATTAAGAGAGGCACTTGGTCTCAACATCGCTAATGGTCGTCGATTTGCCTCTCCAATTTTTGGAACCCAAGTGCCCAAAGGAATTGCACAAATAGGTAACTGAAGAATATGCAATGATCCAAAAGAATTCCTAAAATACCTACATATACCTGAAAAGTAGCAAAATCCAACCTCGGTAAGTAAACAACTATGATTACTTAGAAAAACATACAAAAACTTACATTTTAGTATTTCAGAGAGTGATGCAAGATGTAACAGAAGCATTTTAACTAAAACTTCATGTTCCAGATGGAAATTTTAAATGTACATTTGCAACTGACATACGCAACAAACAGGAAGCTCAAACAAAGTTTATCTCATAGATGCACATATTGCTTTTCTATTTCTCTACTTGTTTGATGACACCGTGCCTTCCTTCCTTAGTTGTGGTTTTTAGGCAAAGACCTACATTAATAACATGCCAACAAATATCGAGATGAGTGATTCAAATAATATATAAGCAACCTCAATACAATGCCAATATATTTTCTCTCAGATCTTTGTTTGGGGAGTGTAAAGGAAGAGGTAAGAGCACTATACCGAGCAACATCAATTTTAGCAAATTAGCGTGAGAACACCGGTTATATGGGTACACATTCTCGTAACTTTTTTCCTTTAGTAAGTGACATCCCGATGATGGTATTTAAACTATCAATATCCAATTCGATGTAAAGGCTAACAAAATGTTTAAAGTAATTTCAATAGCTTAATGAATATCGATTTGTTTCCAATTATTATTGCTCACGTGAGCAAAAATTTGAATGAAATTTGGTTCATTTCATGTTGGGTTCGGACCCACGGTTTGATACGTAGATTTATTTTTTCACCAATCATTATATAAATCTCGACAAGGTTAGGTACCATCCCAAAATCATCATGATTCGTAACATTAAAATTAGAACAATCATTAGTGTAAATTCTCTCATGACTCTAATCACTCATCCTACTATGTTAATTTATCATAGACTCCATAAAGTTTGACAAACCATATACATTTCCCAAATTACAATGAAATTCTAAGCTTTGTTCCTATAAAATTATAGAACTCTGTTTGAATCTTGAAAAGATACACAAAAATGAAATGAAACTAAAATTAATGTAAGATAAAACTCAATAAACACAAATTCAACTATATATTGTTGCCTTACGAAACTCCAAGCCTAACTAACTTAGCAACCCAAAGACTTAAAATTAAAATATTACCATTAAGTTACTGCCTTTATGAGATAAGATGAGTGAATGCCACAAGACTACTGTGGAAAATGACATTAATAATAACATGACGAGTGCATATTATTCATTTATTTTGATTCCATTATATTTAGTTTTATTGCATGTTTCATGTGTATATAAGATTATTAAGATGTTTAATGATTTCAGGAGGAATTGGAGCTGAAATGAGGAAAAAGGAAAATTACAGGGTTTTTAGCATTAAGTTGGATGCATGGTCTTGGCTTGGGTCTTGGATTTTATTGTAGAGCTCTTCCTTAGCTTTCTGGAACATCTTGAATCGTCCCAATTGGAGTTCGTATGAAGAAGTTATGATCTTTTTACCAGACGGAAGTTGAACCTCAAAGTTTGGAAGTTGCAATTTGCATAGCAGTCACTTGGATCCTGATTTCAACTTTGATACAGCCCGAATCTGTCTAATATCAAGAATGAAAGTTATAGATCTCGTCGATATCTTCGTTTTGATAGGTAGCAGGCCCCATAACTCTTCCCAGATTAAAAGTTATGCTCATTTTACCAAAGAACGTCATGAAGAAAATGAAAATTCGCTTGATGAATTTGAGCGGAAAAATTGGGAAATCTTGGATTTTTGGAAAGTTTCTAAAAGCATATTTTGACAGATTTCTACATGGAATTGAATTGATATTTCTATTAGGATTAGGATATCTTAAGACTAAGATTTATTTTCAAATTGGATTCTATTTCTTTATGGAAACTAGTTATGATTTGTAATTCCTTTTAGGATTTGGATTTCTACTTCCTATAGGATTTAGGACAATGTCTAGCACTATAAATAGAGGATGCTTGTGACGCCCCCAAAATAGGTCCATTCCATCCAACCCATTCTGAGTCGCCAAATACATGGTACAGAAACAACTACAACTTTATTATTACAACAAAGAAATCGTGAGTTTAAATACTGAGATATTGCCATCTAAACAATATCCACATACAAATAAATCCTCATCATAATTATTGATACATTATTTTACAAAAATGGTGAGGACTACTAAACAACTCTCTAAAACCATCATTCCATACCCCAGACTCGTACTTTACATTCTCGCCGCCCCGAGAAGAAAAATGGAACAAAAGGAAAAGAGTGAGCTCAACTAGCCCGAAGAAGAATATTATGACTAAGATAATACGTAACAAATTATCGTTAGTCTTCAACAGGAAAAATTTAATAGAATACAATAGACAACAAGTTTTAAATCAATACTCGCAATGAAAATATTAATTCATAGAAGAGTTACGTAGAGGATGAAATCTACTAATATCTATGAATTTAACAAATCCATCATCAATATTTTTATCCCTCGTAACATTAATCAATATATATCCGAACCATATATTCATCCTTGCACTCTGTGCCAAGGACATTCACCGATTGGTCATGTTCATCTAAACACTGCTCGCTTTTTGCACTACGGGCCAAAGATATTCATCGAAATCAATCATCTTTGCACTACACGGGCCAAAGATATTCAATAATATCATCATTTAAGATCGAGGATGATGAAAATATATATATATTTTTAAAAGAAACGAATCCAAATTGAAACAAAATGACAAGGATTAAGGATTAAGGATTCGTACTTTCGTTTTACCCACGCCCAAAAATACCTCAAAAATAATCATAGTGGTGTAAAATTCAAGAATGATCAAAACATGGATACAATCAAAGCTAGTATCCACAATAGATATTTTGGATGAAAAGAAAAATTTTCATTTTTCGATGAATAAAGGCCAGATTCGTGAATAAGATCAGATATCGTGAATAAAGGCAGTATACGTGAATAGTAATCAGACACCAAAAGTTCCAAATTTGATAAAAACTTTGGACCAATATTTCAAAGATAATGATATTGAAGAAATAATATCATTACGAAAAATAATAATATCCCTTACCTCGAAAAGACAATACTTCTAGTAAAAACAGGATATAAATTTATGACTTGAACTTGCAACCGTAGATAGCAATACTCAAAGTATACTCAAAATACTCACAAGAATACGCTCGATAATATAGAGAGAGAAAATTTCAGTTTCTGGTGTGATTTTCAATTCTAACCTAAGCACCTATTTATAGGAAATTGCTTAGAACACCAAAAGTAGAAAATTTAATATAATAATAATATATATAATCAAAATTCTCTACGCACACAAATCTGGTCCAAACTTCAGCCACACATGTTAAATGACTTTCAAAATGAAAAAAAACGTTTTGTAATTAAAATATTTTAAACTTTCAAAAATCAATTATTTTGAGACTTGAACTTCAATAATTCATAATAAATAGCCCTTTTGCCAGAAAATTCGAATCTCGCGATTTTTTATAGGAAATTCAATTCTCTACAACTTTGCAGAAGAAAGTTTTTTCAAATTCCAAACAAAAATTGGCGAAATCCACAAACGGGTGATTTTGCTGTTTATAATCAAATTTCGATCAAGAAATGGGATCCACCGACATGTTTAACATGTTTTAAACATTTATTGCAACAAAATACTCTTTCCCGTCAGATATACTCATATATCCCACATTCATTATAAAAATATCACCGTTAATATATTATCAAAATAATATATTTAAATGAATTATTTTATCGAAAAAGATAAAATATTAATTTTCAACAATTGTCACATTAAAATTTTCTCCATCTATATCCACATAAAATCAATATTTTCCTCATCATATAAATCAATAATTAATTATTCACAAATAATATTACGTAATCACAATATTGAAAACTGTGCGCTTTCGGGAAAGAGGGCTTTCAATAAGAATTTCTCTCATCTGGCGCAGCAATTAGGTGACCAAACCTCTCCTTGATGTAACTTTCTAGACATTGCCAATAATGTTATCTAATAATATTATTCAGATAATATGAATTATTGTTTCAATAATGAAAATCTTTTGTGTAATGACAATTATTGAAAACAAAAGTAATATAAAATATCAACGCAACAATTATTGAATCAATAAAATAAAATCTTGAGCGAAGTAATTCTTGTAACAATTATTGAGTAGTGCCTTCTTAAGTAAGAATCAATAATTGGTGCAATACCGTATGTCTTCTTGTTCAACAACGCACGTATTAGTGTGTTTTAACCACGGGTATTCCAACAAAGATAATCTTGAATAACAACTACTAGTTATTTATAAACAACTTATATTTGTCGTTTTCTTCATTCAATCGCTTTTAGTTATGGGGCCCACAAAAGAAGGCTATTGCGTCGCATTTACGAATATTCCCCGAAGCGATACGAATATTCCACGACCAAACGAATATTCCCCGACAATAATGAATATTTTATAACCACATGCTTAATCGAAATATTTGCGTATTTTACCCATAACTATCCACATTAATCAAATCAACCCTTACTATTTCAAAATAATAAATAGAGGAAATTCTATTTTATTTTAAAAAAATTCGGGGTCTTATAATGCTAGTCAGGGTTTTATTCATTCAATCATTTACTACATTGAATCATCTACAACATTGGAGGATTGAAGACATGAACTAAGTTCTTTTTATTCAGTTTTAAGGGATGTTAAACCTTATTTAAAATTAATGGTTAATTGAGTATTCATTATTTATTCATTCTCACATGAAATTCATTCTTGATAATCTGATTTAATTTCTAAATGCTATTTGGCTTAACTGATTTGATTTTTGCAGGATTGAGTTGGTTAATAAATATCATATGCTAGATCAAGGAATAATATTACGTGTAATTGATATTGTTTCTAATCACAAGTAGTAATTAGTAATACCGATTGTGGACAAGCTTTTGAGTATTGCTATGATTATCGGAAGACAAGTTAAACAATCCAGAGCTTATGTGTTTGTTGCTTGGAATAGTCTAATTCCTAGTTCTTAATGTTGATATTATATTAAATCTAGAGAGCTTATTCTAGGTTATATAATTGTTAGAATCTTGTGAAGAGCTTGTTTCATTGAAAGTGACAATCTAAGGGGAGTTTAGGGCAAGCAGAGCTTGTTGTTACCTAGGGCTATTAGTTTCATTGAAGGGTAAATAATGTTACACTTGATTAATCTATTATTGTAAAAAGGTGATCTTGGAATCAAGAAGCTGAAGCTTTTTATTCATTGTTTATTCTTATTAGTTTATTCTTGTTAATTTAATTAATTAATTCAAAATCCCCTTTTCATTAAAAATCATAGGATAAATATAAAACAAATCACTCTCTGTGGGATTGATCCTTGCTTACTATTGTGCTAATTGTTTAAATTTGTAAAGTGAAAGTGAGGTTAATTTAGGAGTGTAAACGACAGCTCCCAAATTTTGGCGCCGCTGCCGGGGAGTGTTATTTGTTTTGTTTATTCTTTGTTTTCATTTATTTTTATTATTTATTATTTATTATTTTGTTTTTATTTTATAACTTAATCCTCTTACTCTATTGACTTAAATTTTGTTCAAGAGATAGAGAAAACTGCAGATATAGAAGAAACTCTTATTCCATCACTTGAAGAGAAAAAGATGGTGGTGCCAAACAAAAATAGGACTTTAAAAGAACTGGATACTCTCGATCTTGATCAATCATCATTTTGTATTGAGTATCCTACTTTAGATGTTGCTTTTGAACTTAACTCTAGACTAATTCATCTTTTGCCTACTTTTCGTGGTCTTACAGATGAAAATCCATATAAGCATCTAAAGGAGTTCCATGTGGTGTGTTCCATGATGAAAGCACAAGGAGTGGCGGAGGAGCAAATCAAGCTTAGACTTTTTCCATTCTCATTAGCAGATTTGGCTAAAAGACCCGGTTATACTATCTACCATACGGATCAATACGATCATGGGTCGATATGCAAAGGTAATTCTTGGAGAGGTATTTTCCGCATCAAGAGTTACCGATATATAAAAAAGGAGATATGTGGAATCGAGGCGATTCAATGGAGAGAATCTCTATGAGTATTGGGAAAGGTTTAAGAAGTTGTGTTCCAATTTGTCCACCTCATGGAATTGATGAACATTACTTGATCCAGTACTTCTATGAGGGGTTGCTACCAATGGAAAGAAGCATGATTGATGCAGCAAATGGAGGAGCACTGGTAGACAAGACTCCAGAAGCGACAAAGAACTTAATTGCAAATATGGCAGCTAACTCACAGCAGTATGGAACTAAGATGGATCACACACTACAAAGGGTAAATGGGGTAAGCACGAGAGACTTAGAGCAACAGATTTCTGATTTAACTGCTTTGGTTCGACAAATGGCTGCAAGGAATACACAAGTTATTCAGCAAGCTCAACCTCAGTACCACACAAAAAACCAAGAAGTACCTGTCAATTCTGGGACATTCATGGAGGATATGTTCAAGGCATTCATGAACCAAACACAACAGTTCATGTGTCAGACACAACAATTCCAGCAGGAGACAAGAACTTCTGTTCAAGATCTGAGGGACCAAGTTGGTCAACTTGCAACCACAGTAGGAAGGTCACTTTCTCACACTGTTGAAAATGTAAGTTCCATAACATTGAGATGTGGTGAGGAGGATCGTGAGAAGAAAAGTCAATACAAAATAAGTCCGACAATAGTGAAATAGGCAGCAGTGATGTACTCAATCACAAATTTCCACATTTTTCTGCTTATGAACCGAAACTACCTTTTCCCCAAGTTCTAACAAGGAATTAGAAAGTTGGAAAAAATTCAACGTGGTATACAGAGTCTAATGAAAAATTCATTGAAGAAATGGCGAATAGGGAACAAGAACTTAAAGATGAGAAGGAGTTCACTAGTGAAAACCATTTGGATGTGCTCGAGACTACTACTAAATTTGAAGAAATCAGGTATTCAAAGTCTGAAAATGATGAACAAGAGGTAGAGATGGAAGAATTAATAATTCCTGCAGATTTCTATAAGGAGGACATAGATGATGATACTTTCTGTAGATCAAAGAACAACACACAATGATAAACACCATGGGACCTTACACATGGAATTACACGACCTTACATGTCCGATTCAAATATATATAAAGTTAAGGGGTATCTTGGTAATGTTAATTCTATTTTTTCTATTGATGTTGTTGACTCTATAGTGCAGGAATCTCTTGAGCAAATATATAAGGAGGATTTAAGGGCTAGAATGGAGCAAAATCAGGATCTGAAAGATGTTCTTAATGAAGAATTGAAATTGTTACCAGTCCACTTGAAGTACACAAGTCCAATTACATAGGATGAGAAGGATGATGTCAAGCCAATGACAATAAACAAGGGCAGCTGCTTGGGAGGCAACCCAAGATTCCAGATTTGATTTTTCTATCCCTATACTTTTTAGTTTTTTTATTGCATGTTAGCTAGTAGTATTTTCTTCTTTACATGATTTTCTTACATTGGAGACAATGTAAGGTTTGAGTGTGGGGGGAAGATTTAGGTTTTTATTTTATTTAGGAATATTGATCCGATTTTGATGGGGAATTTAAAAAAAATTAATGCTTTTGAAAATTTTGATTTCATGATTCTATCTGGCTATGTGTTAAAAAGATTAAAGTCAAAGATTGAAAATTAATGCTACATTTCAAAATCTATTTAATGCTTAGTTGGTTAATGAATGATGAAAACTAAGCCACGATCCATAGTAATTGATTTAAATTGAATTTGTGATACATGGGTACTTGAATATGAGAAACATGTTTATTTGGCTAAGTTATTTGTGGTGTTTGTCTATGTGCACTGATTTCATGACTTAGAACTGTTTAACTTGCTTATGTTGTTGCAGAACCATATGAAATAATGATGAGTGAAAAAAAAGAAAAAAAAAAGAAAATTGAAAATATGCTTCAATGTCCATTGTGCGAAATAACTGAGTATCTAAGCATCGGTATTCACGCTGAAAAGTGCGATGGATAAAAGCAGCTTGACTAGTCGACTTTTGTGGCCTTTGTTACTTGAATAAGTAAGCCTTAGGGGTGTCTCTACACCTAGCGCCCTAAGATCATCTGATTTGGGAGTCGTTGGTGGAAAGTTCGCTAATGGGTAACTCTGAAAAGCCTAAGAAAAGGAGACATTACACATGTCAAGAAAAGAAAAAAAAATATTCAAAAAAAAGAAGCATGAAAATACATTCATCTATGCTAAAAAGAAGGTTCTATGAAAAAACTTAAAAAGCAAGAAAAATTTGTTCTTGGTTGTGAGTCACAGTACTGCCAGTTTTTTTTGCTCCATGGTAACTAAGTTAAGTAAGTATGATAATTTTGGGAAAGTTACTTATGTGGTTATAGTTTTGATTTAATGAAATTCATTGGTGAAATGGTAAGGTTGGTAATTGTGAGTTGATTGATAAGGCATTGATTAGATTTTCGCAAATTTAGTGTTGATAATCATGATTTGTATCTTGAAATCTTTTGACATGATGGTTGAATAGAATTTTTTTTAAAAATTAAACTTTTGGTTTACACGAGGACGTGTAAAAGGCTAAGTGGGGGGGGAATTTGACGAGTGCATATTATTCATTTATTTTGATTCCATTATATTTAGTTTTATTGCATGTTTCATGTGTATATAAGATTATTAAGGTGTTTAATGATTTCAGGAGGAATTGGAGCTGAAATGAGGAAAAAAGGAAAATTGTATGGTTTTTAGCATTAAGTTGGATGCATGGTCTTGGCTTGGGTCTTGGATTTTATTGTAGAGCTCTTCCTTAGCTTTCCGAAACATCTTGAATCGTCCCAATCATAGTTCGTATGAAGAAGTTATGATCTTTTTACCAAACGGAAGTTGAACCTCAAAGTTTGGAAGTTGCAATTTGCATAGCAGTCACTTGGAGCCTGATTTCAACTTTGATACAGCCCGAATCTGTCTAATATCAAAGAATGAAAGTTGTAGATCTCGTCGATATCTTCGTTTTGATAGGTAGCAGGCCCCATAACTCTTCCCAGATTA
Source organism: Panax ginseng (assembly GCA_020205605.1). NCBI lineage: Eukaryota > Viridiplantae > Streptophyta > Magnoliopsida > Apiales > Araliaceae > Panax > Panax ginseng. Next base: position 24,352,818 of record CM035148.1, on the reverse strand, counting down.
AAAGTTATGCTCATTTTACCAAAGGACGTCGCAGCAGAAAATGAAAATTCGCCCCAGTGAATTTGAGCGGGAAAATTGGAAAATCTTGGATTTTTGGAAAGTTTCTAAAAGCATATTTTGACAGATTTCTACATGGAATTGGATTGATATTTCTATTAGAATTACGATATCTTAATACTAAGATTTATTTCCAAATTGGATTCTATTTCTTTATGGAAACTAGTTATGATTTGTAATTCCTTTTAAGATTTGGATTTCTACTTCCTATAGGATTTAGGACTCTGTCTAGCACTATAAATAGAGGATGCTAGTCAGGGTTTTATTCATTCAATCATCTACTACATTGAATCATATACTACATTGAATCATCTACAACATTGGAGTATTGAAGACATGAGCTATGTTCTTTTTATTCAGTTTTAAGGGATGTTGAACCTTATTTATAATTAATGGTTAATTGAGTATTCATTATTTATTCATTCTCACATGAAATTCATTCTTGATAATCTGATTTAATTTCTAAATGCTATTTGGCTTAACTGATTTGATTTCTGCAGGATTGAGTTGGTTAACAAATATCATATGCTAGATCAAGGAATAATATTACGTGTAATTGATATTATTTCTAATCACAAGTAGTAATTAGTAATACCTGATTGTGGACAAGCTTTTGAGTATTGCTATGATTATCAGAAGACAAGTTAAACAATCCGAGCTTATGTGTTTGTTGCTTGGAATAGTCTAATTCCCTAGTTCTTAATCTTTGCTATTATATTAAATCTAGAGAGCTTATTCTAGGTTATATAATTGTTAGAATCTTGTGAAGAGCTTGTTTCATTGAGTGACAATCTAAGGGAGTTTGGTGTAGCAGAGCTTGTTGTTACCTAGGGCTATTAGTTTCATTGAAGGGTAAATAATGTTACACTTGATTAATCTATTATTGTAAAAAGGTGATCTCGAATCAAGAAGCTGAAGCTTTTATTCATTGTTTATTCTTATTAGTTTATTCTTGTTAATTTAATTAATTAATTCAAAATCCCTTTTCATTGAAATCATAGGATAAATATAAAACAAATCACTCTCGTGGGATCGATCCTTGCTTACTTCTTGTGTTAATTGTTTAAATTTGTAAAGTGAAAGTGAGGTTAATTTAGGAGTGTAAACGACAGCTCCCATAACACAATATATAGATTATAGAAGGGAAAATTATGAAACATGCCAAATCAAATCGAAATCGATAAAAGAAATCTAGGGTTTGAAATTAAAAGAAAGATATATATCGGTTTTGCGAAAGAGAGAAGTCGTAAACGATCACGATCTTAAACGATTCGCCCAATATTATAGGTGAAATTTGTGATAAGACTCCATTTCTGTCACGACCCAATAATATTGATGATCGCCATTTTAGGTTAGATTTGAGCTTTCCACTATGAAATCTAGAGCTCGAGAACCACGGATTATAAGAAATTAATGGCGTTATAGGATACGGAGCAACAAACTAAAATTTGAGCTAAACACACCATCCTCAATCTCTAGAGCTTCTTCTTTTTCTATCACCGCAATATCCCTTCATCTTCAAATAAAACACCTTCGACTCGCTTCGGAAGCCGAAGCGACACCAAATTCGACTCAATACCATCTACAAACCATGGAGAGAAACAAAGAAAAAAGCGACTCATCACTTTTCCCCAACAAATCGAGAGGCAAGAGGCAAAAGGCAAGAGGCAAGAGGCCGAGGAGCGGCTAGGGCAAAATGGGAGAAAACATACTGATAGAGCTCCGTGTTTTCACTTCCGCGTAATTTTAAGTGTTCAGTTAGAGCTCCGTGTTTTTTTTGATAGACAACGTTTTAAAAAAAAACGTTATCTAATTAAAACTAAAAAAATATCCTTTTAAATAGATAACGTTTTTGTATATATATCTACAACGTTTTTTTTAAAAACGTTGTAAAAAAAAATACCACAACGTTTTTATAAAAAACGTTGTGGTTTAAGTGTTGTCTATTTAGTATTTTGTAGTAGTGTACTAATATTTATTCACGCAAATGACAATATAAAATTTGATTTAAATATTCATAATATTTATCATTATTTTCATGATATAATCTCTTATCATGCAAAACAAAGAGCACAATAAGTATATAATTATGAGAGAATGAAGTAGCAATTGTATATCCATTAGAGGTAGCCGAACATGCACTTGAGCGACAATTTTTTCTACATTTAATGACGTCACTTATTGTTTTGACATAAATAATGTACAGTATACGAGTTGTGTAAAATTATTCGTTTATTGAATTATTGTGTGTTGTAGTTACATACATTGGCTTTAGAAAGCCATGGAAATGGCCTTAAGATAAAGGTTACCTTGTTGAAATATCTAAGAAAATCTTCAGAACAATGAAAGAATACTATAATTGAAATCTTCATAACTTTATTGAAGAGCTTCCAGTTACATATATTGTAGTCCACACAAACCATTTTGACTCAAAGTAAGGAGATAAAACAACAAATCTATCCACTACAACATAACAACTTAATCTTTTGACTTTGTCAATAACATTAAATCCCAAATGAATAGACTTACAACTATGACTTATTCAAAACAGAAAATAACAATTAAATTCCAACATGCCTTACCTTCATATTAATTCCCTCTTGATCTTTCTAGAAGTTTGAAGATAACCTAATAAATTATCAACGTATTCTTCTTGTCTATTTTTGTCCACAAATACGTTCTTCATTTCCTTAACCTTGTCCCTATATATCTGTCCTTCCTTCTCAATTATCACCAACTTGAGTGACTCGGCCACCGAGTATCTCGTAAACGACCCGTCTCCATCATCCCTCGGAATTGAGTACGCCATACTTTTCTCCTCCAAAAACCTGGCATTTAGACCTTGTTCCGCCAAGAATGTCAACAAAACAAGAGGTTTCTCAAACTGTATGGCCTCCACCACCGAGCCCCACCCCGCGTGACTCAAGAATCCCCCCACTGAGTCATGACTCAGTATCTTGAGTTGAGGCGCCCAACTCGTGCGCACCACCCCACGCCCTTTAGTTCTCTCTTCAAACCCTTCCGGTAACTCAATCACCTCTGTATCTTCCTTCCCGCATTGCTTCCTCAAAACCCAAAAAAAGGGCAACTCGGATAGCTCTAACCCTAGAGCAATCTCAGTGAGTTCAGTTTGAGTCAGTTTCGCCTCGCTCCCGAAAGCAACATACACCACCCTACCTTTAACTTGCATGTCAATCCACCCTTTCATCTCTCTCCATGCAACGTCCTTCACATCGTCACCACTTTCAAACAACGTGGGTGGCAGCTGTCCAACCGGTATAAACCGTTTCTCATTAAGCTCTTCTAGAAGCCGAAGCCACTCCGGTTCATACTCATAACAGCTCCGTATCGCTACGAAATCGCAGCCTTTAATTGTCGCTCCCATCCGATACAGGTCCGAAACAGTTTCATTATCCCATTCTACGTTATTGCGCAATAATTCAAAAAGCTTAAACCTAACCGTGGACTCAAAAGGAACCTACTTTGGCAAAACTGTAAAATCCTCCGGTTTCTTCCGGTAATCTCCACCCATCATAGATTCCGCGGAGCCGGTAAAGCCTAAAGCGGCTGCAGGAAAAATGCAAAATAGGCACTAGAAATATTTAGTTTTGACGCTAGAGGGCCTAACCAATAAGCCGCAAAATCATAAATTATCAAATCGGGGGCCGAATTTTGTATAAATTCGGTTATGGATTGTTGGAGGCCATCATTGGCAATTTTAAGGTACTTGACTTTGTCAAAAGGTACATCGGTTGTGGCCTCAGCGTTTTCGGGGAGGTTTTGGACGTGGGGCAAAGGAAGCTTGACGAAAGTTATGAGGGATGATAAGTTTGGAGGGAGCTGTTTTGGTAGGCGGTCGATGTTTTTTGGGGTGGAGATGAAGGAAATTTTGTGACCCTTATGAGCTATGAGCTTGGCTAGCTCTAGGAATGGGATCATGTGACCAAAGGTAATCCAAGGGAACATAACAATGTGTAGCTTAATTCCCTCTCCGGCCATATTTGAGTTAGAGGTGCACAAAATGGATGAGATGTATAACTATTATATATGTACAGCAAAATGGATGGATGAGATGTATAATTAATTATTATATATATAACTATTATACCGTAGAGGAGTATGCCGGGTAGTCGTATCAAAGCATTGATCACGTGCTATGTATATATATGTGGACCTAATTAAGTAAGATGCAAATTAAGTAACAGCTGAATGATCTTATCGTTTGCATGTGAGGCCAGGCTGTGCTGCCCATGCTGAGTACGTAGCTGTGGTTGTTCGGCGCATGTTAGATAAAAGTAGTTAGCTAGGCACACTATTATATCGAGGAGTTGTAAAGTTGTATAAAATGACGGTAAATCTTGCAAAGTTGTATAAAAGGGGAAGTGTTAGCATGAAGTTTATTTTTAGGTAAGTTGGTCAATTAACTAATAGAGTGTTGACACGCAGACGAGACTCTATTGACCAATTGATCAACTTTCCAAAAAATAAACTTCATGCTAACCGGATTCTATAAAATGACTGTAAATCTTGCAAAGTTGTATATCGATAGTTATTATATCGAGTTGTAATGTTGTATAAAATGAGATATAATAGCGTGCCTAGCTAACTGCTCGTTTCTAACATGCGCCGAACAACCATAGCTATGTACTCAGCATAGGCGCCACAGCCTCACATTCAAACGACAAGATCATGAATTTGCATCTTACCACATATATACATAGCACGTGATCAACGTGCTTTAATACGACTACCCAGCACACTCCTGTCTAGTGTCGATGCGGAAACATGCATGCTGTACTATCTTCAAGTCTTCAATAACATTAAATGTAGCCAGGAATTAATTAGTGGGTTCGTAAATATATGCCATCCAGTTAGTCTGATTGCACATACTTATTTTTTATGGGTAATGAAGAATGATCCATTTGAGTTGGGCCTTGAAGAGAATGTGTCGGAAAATGAGTCAATGGAAAACATTATCATAATTATTGGCAGTTCGAATGAGTGAATAATTTTTAAGGACAACCTTGCTGAAAAGAATTTTAATGAGTGGGGGAATGTAAATAATTGAGTGAAGTTAATTCTGATTGTCCCATATTTTTAACTTTTTAATAATCGTACTTTGTGGTTTCATTTTATTATCCTTGTTAAAAACTGTTATTATCTATTATGTTCAGGATTTTAAATTTGAATAATTATTGGTAGTGATTGTTTTTAAAATATTTCATTATGCATAATGTCTTCCTAGTATTTAAAAGAGGGTGAACAACATATCTTGAATCTCTTGTACTTGATGAATAATAAACTATGCCATATATTTGGTAATAACTATATACAAATTTGTTTTATAGACTGGTTATGACATGAGTTTATTTTTCTTATTCATTAGTTATGGAGCCAAGTACTCAAGATTCAGAGAGGTGCGGTAAAGAATAAGAGAAAGTGGAGTAAAATGCATAAAAATATATAATAAAAAAATATTGAGCCAAGTACTTCAGATTCTAGTGAAGATATTCTTTTAGATCTATTTAATTTATTTTTACATTTATTTTATAAGTTTGTAGTATATAAAAAACGAAAAAGATCATTTCACATTTCATTCTTAATGTAATTCATATAAACCAAACATCTAAAGTAGAATCGTGATTCTCTTTTTCACATTTCATTCATAACGTCATTCATGTAAATCAAACACCTAAAGTAGAATGATGATTCTATTTACAATAGAATGAATGAAGCGAATAAAGCTACCGGGCAAGGGACAACAGAAAGAACAATCCCAGGGCCCATAGTTGAGGGGCCCAATTTTTTTAAAATTTATGTATTTATGTGTATAAAAAAAATAAAATAATAAAAAGATTAGTACATTAAAAATGATATATTAGAAAATATTAAATATAATAGTATAATTGATGATTTTGCATCTAAAAGTGTAATAAGAAGACATTTTAAATGATGTTTTGTGGTTTAGATTTCATTGGGCAAAACTAAAGAAATACTCATTGTAGTTGGTAGGTTTTACTGATTACACCATTTAACTTTTAAAATTCCAAATTACATCACTAAACTAATTATTATTTTTAAATTGGGTCATTCCGTTAAAAAAATAAACGGACGTTAATTTTTTATCTACAAAACTAATGAATTACCCACTGTAGTTGGCACATTTTACTAATTACACCATTGAACTTTTAATTTTTCAAATTATCCCATCAAACTAATTAAAAATAATTATTTTAAATATTTTAAAAAATAATTATTATTTTAAGTAAAAAATATTAGAAACTTTTTTTCTTCATAAAATGAGTAGAGTTTCATAAAATATAGATTCAAAAAATTAAAGTGATTTTAAATTAAATTAATGTCTACTTAATTTTTTTAACAAAATGACCCATTCTTAATATTAAATTTTTAAAAAAACTAAAAATAGAAATAAAAATAAAAAAATAGTAAAAGATAAATAAAAAAAAAGCTGATTCAATTTTTTCAAAAAAAAGGAATTAATATTTTTATAAATAAATATTATTTTCAAGAAAAAAATTGGAAAATTCTTCATATTTTAAAAAAATGAGTAAAATTTTATAAAATATAGATTCAAAAAATAAACTTTATTTTCAAAAGGAAAAAAGAATTTTTTTTTAAAATCGATGAGTTTCATAAAACTTTAATTTTTAAATCTATATTTTATGAAACTTTACTCATTTTATGGAAAAAATTAAAATTTCTAATATTTTTTACTGAAAATAATAATTATTTTTAAAAATATTTAAAATAATCATTTTTTAATTAGTTTAATCGGGTAATCTGAAAAATTAAAAGTTCAATGGTGTAATCAGTAAAACGTGCCAACTACAGTGGTTAATTCATTAGTTTTGTAGATAAAAAATTAACGTCCATTTTTTTTTTTTTAACGGAATAACCCAATTTCAAAATAATAATTAGTTTAGTGGGATAATTTGAAAAATTAAAAGTTCAATTGTGTAATCAGTAAAACTTGCCAACTACAATGGGTATTTCATTAGTTTTACCGATTTCATTGATATTTTTATTTTGTAGGTACATGTGATGATTCTTTGCTTCGATGACATTTTAAAATGTTCTTTCTTATCTTTTGTAAATTCTTATAATTTTAATAAAATTAATTAGTTGATAATTTATTTATTTAATTTATATAAAAGGGCATACTTGAAAAGTTTTGCCCCGGGCCATAGAAAACTCAGAACCGGCTCTAGAATGAGCAAACCAAACATAAAAATGAGAATGATCATTCCATTCCCATTCTCATTCCATTCATTAAGTCATTCCATTCCATGCATGCCAAGTAATGGGAACCAAACATAGTACGATGCTTCTTCCAAATTCAAAATGATGATTGGTTGAGTACTCATGTTATCCTGTAATTGGGGCACACAAAAAGACAATACTACTAAATTGTCGTCTTGATGGAAACGGACTAGGATCCTCTCTATTTCATTTAAAGGGAGACTCTCTATTTCATGGTTCATATTTAAAATGTGTTGGAATGTGATATCATGCTGATGTAAGAGAGAGATGATGATGAGAAATTTATAAATAATTAATGGAGAGTCTCCATTTCAATTGAAATGGAGATGATCCTAGTCCGATGGCAACGAGCCAAGTGTCAACATTATATATAATCATGGGTTGGGTCGCGCTAGAACTAAGGTGGTGTTTGATTGCATTTTAATGCATCTTAAAAATCTACATCTTTGTATTAAAAGGTACTCTGGATAATTAAGATACAAATATGAGTCTAAACTATTCAGAAGACGTCTTAATATAAAGATGTGGGTTGTTAAGATAGATTAAGTGATGTGTTGTTAAGATGCATTAAGATGAAATAATCATCTATAGACTTGAGGTGGATGGGCTAGTTTTGGACTCACAAGGTAGCCCATCACTACTCATGAACAGGACTATTGGGAAGGTTATTTCATATTTTTATATAGTAGATTATGATTAGTATTAGGGGTGATAAACGGTCCGGGTAATTCGGTACCCGATTCGGATTTGACCCTAAAATATGATCCGGGTCTCGAGTTCGGTAACCTTTCGAGTCGAATATGGGTCAAGGGTTCGTTTTGGGGATATAAGACAGATCCCGAATATGAGCAGAGTACTGTTCGCTCATTTTATGGTTCGAACTCGCCTCTTTCATCTGAACCTTACTCGATCCTTACTCGATCAACCTTACCCGTTTAAGGTTCGGTACTTACTCGATCTCTGATAAGGAGGTGAAAAGGTTAGTCGTTTGATTAATTAATGTCTTGATTCTTCAGAGTTCATTCATACGTGAGATTTCTCAGTTCTCACTTCACAGTTCACACTTGAATCGCGGATGAGCCTTTTCGTTTACATAAAAATTAAGTTTATAGGCTCGAGGGGGTGAGATTTGAGAACTGATGACTGAATATTTAGTGATTCAATCTTAGAATCACTAAAGCCCTATTCCCAAAAAACGATTGATGAAGCTGAAGCGGTGAAGCCATGAAGATCGTGTAAGTCAGTTCTTACGTATATATATATATATATATATATATATATATATATATATATATATATATATATATTTTCTTCCTTTGATTACTTCTATAGTTTTGTTATACCAAAAATCCCCAATCAAAAAATTAAAACCCTAATTTTTAGATTTCAAGTTTCAATTCGATCTTATTCAATGGAACACTTTGATGCTTCGGTATATACATTTCTTATGCATTCAAAGATAGATCTATACTTTTTATTGATTGGTATGTTGGAATACACATGTTTATCGATTATGGACTTATGTTTTTAGTACTTATCTAAAACCTTGCTATGATATTCTAGTGTTTTCATCATCTTTTACTCGTGCATAATCCTTCTATTAATAGTCTGTAACTTAAAATTGTCATGCTCCTGTTACTAATTTTGAAGTGGTATTAGTGTTCATGTCATGGTAGTTCTGCTAGTGTTACTGTGTTAGTACCAATAAAAGTTACAGAGCTCCAAATATTCTTCAGCGTATCCTTAGTCTCCTCAAAGAATGTCCGCCTCGAATCGATCTCACCCGCTTTTTGGGTATGTCTCCAAACAATCAAATCTATCCATTAATTTTTGTTTTTATTATTACTCACTCTTCTTTTATAAATTTATACTCAAATTTTTCAAACTAATTTTAGGCTAAATTGGTATCCATCCACAAATCAACTGTTATCTTACTTTGGATACTAGTTCAATTACTAGTCGTGTCCTTTTAGTGAGCTTACTACTATATGGGTTAGTCTTCACTGCTGTGAAAATAAGTGAACAAATCAATATGGAAATTTTGTAACACCATAACTTTAGCAATTCCAAGGAGAGAGACCCTACAAATTAAAATATACGAACCCTGAACCATTCTTGAATCAGCTTTTAACCATTCACCAAATCACCCCTTTTTCAGTCATTTAGAGCTTAACTTCGATTTGTATAGGGATATGAATTGACTATAAAAATCATATACTCAATTAGACTGATAGTTGCATAATACATGAAGAATGCTTTTTCTTCACAAATATTACTTTGATACCAATTGCCATGCTCCTGTTACTTAGTTTAATGAACTTTCAATTGCCATACTCTCATTCTTGATTTTGTCTTTGTTATTTGATATTCATAGAGGATAACTGTTCTAACTGTTAAATTGTGAGCTGTCATTTCAATAAATATATTTAATAAAAAAAAGAGGTGAGACAAGAAAGCAGACTGGTTGATGGTTCAACCGACAGCTGTATTCCTGTTGTCAAAACACTTTTTATCCTGTGCAACTTACATTTTGTCACTACAGTTCTGGCATACCTTTGGTGAATGTTGAACTTAAATAAGTATATATATAGTTCTAGTTTTTATTGGATATTACAATACTATTTTTATGTGAGCAATTTTATTGTGCATGCATATATTAAATCCTTTGTCTCTAATTCGGAATATCTGATAATTTTTTGTTTGTTTATTTGAGGTAACAATGAGATCATAAGTTTGATTGAAGACCCATCTGGATTATCTCAAGTGCCAAATACTCAAACTGAAAATCAGCCTCAACTTAATGGTGATTCTCAGCCTAAAAATGCTACTGACGTTGAGGCTGAAACTGATCATGGAAGAAAAAGAAAAAAAAAAGACCTCAAAAGCATGGGATGAGTTACTATTGTGACATTAAGAGATGGAACCAAAAAGGTTGAGTGCAAGCATTGCCACTCAAGGCTTGCTCTTCAGAATACGGGGTCTACGAGTCATTTGAATAGGCACATGAACTCCTGCTCTATTCGGTTGGCTTCAATTTCTGGTTCCGGAAAACCCAAGCAGCAGGTATTATCTTATCCTACTTTAGAATTGAAGGTAAAACTGGTAACTTGAATTTCTTCAAGTATAATAAAGAAAAAGTAAAGGAGCTTTTTGCTAAGATGATATGTGTGCATGAATACCCTTTTCGTATGATTAAGCATGAATTTTTCATACTATTTTTGAAAACTTTGAATCCAAGATTTGATCCCATTTCTAGGATGACAGTAAGGAATGACTGCATGAAGCTTAATGCTTTAGAGAAAAAAAATTAAGTCTCTGTTTGATGGTATTAGCAGAATAAGTTTGACATCTGATTTGTGGGCTTCTAATCAAACTATTGGTTATATGTGCCTCACTGCTCATTTTTTGGATTCGGATTGGAACTTGCATAAAAGGGTTATTAATTTTTGTAGCATGGCACCTCCACACACTGGTCTTATGATTTCTGATTCTATTTTGCATTGTATAACTGAGTGGGGAATTGAAAATAAAATATCAATTGTGACCTTGATAATGCATCTGCAAATGATTCAGCTGTAAGACATCTTAGGGATAATTTTACACTGAAAGGTGGCCTTTATTTTAGTGGTAAAATATTTCATGTTAGATGTTGTGCCCACATTCTTAACTTGATGGTGCAAGATGATTTGGGGATTATCCAAAATGTTATTCAAAACGTTCGTGAGACTGTCAAGTACTTGAAAATGTCTCCATCTCGTCTTCATAAATTTGGTGAGATTGTGAAAAATTTACAATTACCATCTTCAAAAAGATTGATCTTAGATGTCCCCACTAGGTGGAACTCCACATATGCCATGTTAGAGTCTACTTTGCAATTCAAGGATGTGTTCCCATTGTACAAAGAGAGAGACCTTCATTATAACTCTTTGCCTAGTAGGGAAGATTGGGACAGGGCTGAGAGGGTTATTAAATTTTTAGAAGTGTTTAATGAAGCAACAAATGTGTTTTCTGGCTGTGAATATCCTACTTCCAATCTGTTTTTACCTGAGATTTGGAAAATCAATGAGTTGTTGAATGAAACTATTGTTGATGATTGTGAATATATGAAAGAAATGGCTTACAAGATGAAAGAGAAGTTTAATAAATATTGGGGACAATGCAACTTACTGATGGCTATTGCATCTATCTTAGATCCAAGATATAAGATGCAATTAGTTATATTTTGTTTTCCAAAGATGTATGTCAGTGAGTTTGAAGCAAAAAGGAACTTAACACTTATTCAAAATGCTTTGCAAGAACTATTTGATGAATATGTGGCAGTTTACAATGCAGAGCAAGTTGTTAATAGTCAATGTGAAACTTCAAGTGCTAGAAATAGTGTTAAACCAATGGTTTCTGTTGGTGGATCTACGAGTAAGACCAAGAGTAGAGCAGAGTTTGACAGTTGGGCTCAAAACATGGACATTGCATCCTCATGTTTGAAGTCTGATTTGGAAATTTCCTTGGAAGAAGGGAGATTCGTTTGTAATGTTGATGATAATTTTGATGTTTTAAAATGGTGGAAGGCAAACACTTTAAAATTCAAGGTTTTGTCTAGGATGGCAAGAGATATATTGTCCATATATGTGACTACTGTGGCCTCCGAATCAACATTTAGTGTTGGGGGAAGGGTTCTTGACCAGTTCAGGAGCTCTTTAAAGCCCCATAGTTCGGGCTTTGATTTGCCAGTGATTAGTTCTGAAATTTGAGTATAGGATTAAGAAAAACATGATTGTAAGTATTAATTTGTTTTTTTTTTTACATAAATAAATACATATGCAAATAATATCATGGATTAATATTAATTATTTGACAATGTAGGCTGATGAATGTAAGACCCCAACTTATTATAAATAAAATTGAATTTTCCTTTATTCATTATTCTAAATTAATAAGGGTTAATTTGATATAATTCTTTGGTTATGGGTGAAATGTGCAAAGTTTACAAAATAAGCAAGTGGTTATAAAATATTCATTATTGTCGGGGAATATTCGTTTGGTCGTGGAATATTCTTTTTTTAAAGGGAATCTCCGTACGACGACGCAGTCATTGGTGGGCCCCATAACGGAAAACGGTTGGATGAAGGAAAACGACAAAGATTGAGTTTTATAAATAACGACGTAAATTGTTACCAATTAACCTTTGTTGGGTTACGGTGGTTAAAATCTGATGTCGCGTGGTTGCACAAAGAATGACTTTACGGTATTGCATACAGTATTATTGAATTATTGATCCTTACGTAAGAAGGCACTACTCAATAATTGTTACGTGAATTCTCGTTCAATATTATATTTTATTGATTCAATAATTCTTTGCGTTGATATTTTGTATTCTTTGTTGTTTCAATAATTGTCATTACACGGTAAGATTTTCCATTATCAAATCAATAATTCATATTATTTGAATAATATTATCGAGATAACATTATTGGCAATGTCTAGAAAGTTACATCTAAGGAGAGGTTTGGTCACCTAATTGCTTGCCAAGAAGATGAGAAATCCTTATTGAAAAGCCCCTCTTTCCTGGGAGGCGGCCGGTTGTCAAGATCTTTGTGATTACGTAATATTATTTTTAAATAAGTAATTATTGATTATTATGATAAAGAAAATATTTAATTTATGTGGATATAGATGGAGAAAATTTTTAATGTGACAATTGTTGAAAATTAATATTTTATCTTTTTCGATAAAATAATTCATTTAAATATATTATTTTAATAATATATTAACGGTGATATTTTTATAATAAATGTGGGATATATGAGTATCGAGGAGGTAGAGTATTTTGTGGCATTAAATGTTTAACATATGTTTTTTGTGTGTGGTGGACACTGATTCTTGATAGAAAATTGATTATAGATCGTAAAATCGCTTGTTTGTGATTTTTGGTCAATTTCATTTGGAATTTGGAAAAATTTTCTTCGCAAAGTTGTAGAGAATGGAATTTCCCATGGAAAGTCATGAGTTTCAATTTTTCCGATAAACGAGCTATTTTCTACGAATTATTGAAGTTTAGGAAGATAAAATAATTTTATTAAATAATGGGTGGGACCCACTCTTGTTTGAACATGTGAATTTCTTTGGAAATTGGGTCAAGGTTGGCTGGTGGCTGAATTAGTCTTTAGGCATGCGTAGAAATAAGTTTTGTAATAATATTAATTTAGTCTCCTTTCATGCTCTAACATTTTTTCTATAAATAGAGGCTAAGTTAGAATTGAAAATCACACCGTAAACAAAGTTTTCTCTTTCTCTCTCTAAATTATCGAGCGTATTCTTGTGAGTATACTTTGAGTGTTCTTTATCTGCGTGGTTTCACAAGACTATATCCAAAATTCAAATCAAGATACAGCTTATTTTGAGGTGGGGGTATTATTTTCTTCTTAAATGATATTTTTTCAATATCATTATGCCAAGTATTAGTGAACTTTTTATCAAATTTGGAACTTGTTGTGCCGGAGTTCTTATTCACGTATACTGGCCTTATTCACGATATCGATTAATTATTCACGAATCACGGCCTTTATTCAAGAAAAATAAAAATTTTTCTTTTTGTCAAAATATATCTATTACGGATACTAGCTTTGATTGTATCCATGTTTTGATCATTCTTGAATTTTACACCAATATGATTATTTTCAAGTATTTTTGGACATGGGTAAAACAAAGTACGAATCCTTAATCCTTAATCCTTGTCATTTTGTTTCACTTTGGATTCGTTTCTTTTAAAAATGTTTTTCATCATCCTCGACCCTAAATGGTGATATAAATGAATATCTTTGGCACAGTAGTGCAAAGATGAACGATTAATCGATGAATATCTTTGGCACTGTAGTGTAAAAGATGAGCAGTGTTGAGATGAACATGACCAATTGGTGATCTGAATGAATATTTTGGCTGTAGTGCAAAAGATGATTAAAGATGTATATTGATTGTTATTACTGAGGATAAACTATTGATGATGGACTTTTAAACCTTGAAAGACGGTAGAATTCTTTTCTCTACGTGACTCTTCTAATGGATTGTTGTTTCCGTGCATTTGTTGATCTAAAACTTGTTGTCTTATTGTATTCTATTAGATTTTTCCCTGTTGAAGACTAACGATAATTTGTTGTATATTATCTTAGTCATAATATTCTTTACTGGGCTAGTTGAGCTCACCCTTTTCCTTTTTGTTCCATTTTTCTTCTCAGGAGGTGAGAACATAGCAGGATCGAGTCGGGGTATGGAGTGATGGTTCTAGGAAGATGTTTTAGTCATCCTCACTATTTACGTAAAAATAGTGTATGAATAATTAATGAGGACTTATTTGGGTGTGTATATTGTCTAGAAGACAATATTTGTATTCAAACTCACAGTTGTATTGTCGTATTTTACACGACATCTGTATTGTCAAAGTTGTAGTTTGCTTTCTATACCATGTATTTTGGCGACTCAGAATGGGTGTTGTATACCTATTTTGGGGCGCCACGGTTGGTATCGAGCTTAGGATATGATCTCTGGCGGAGATCGGGGAATAGAACTAGGAGGAGAGGCGAGTAAATCCTTATTTAGTGTGTCTACCTAAGCTTATTTGTTGGTCGGTCATAATATAGGATATTATGTGATATGTTAATTTGTTTAATTAACTCTTGTTTTATGGCGATTTAAGAATGGTCACGAGAAGCGTTAACAATGGAGTTTATGAGACCGTGGAGACGCAGCAGTACTCACCAATGAGAGGAGAACGCAAACAGTGGCAATGTTCCTCTCCGTGAACAACGCCATTTGAGCATATGATGAGACGACGGATGTTTAGAAGCTTTTTGCAGTTCATGCAAAATCGGACGAGGAGACTCGTGTATAAAAATACGGGAGAAATGATAGTAACGTGCGGTTTGTCACGGCCAAACAATTCAAAGAGTTGGGACCACCAGATTTCCATGGAAAGCCGGATCCGATCAAGGCGTAAACGTGGGTCAAACAAATTACCAAGATATTCGATGTCTTGGGGTGCGGAGAGACGAAGGTTCCATTCGCCACCTTTATGTTTCGTGGTGAAGCAGATTCTTGGTGGGAATCTGTGAAGCGTACCTGACCAGATGCACTTAACAAGTCTTGGGAAAGATTTCAGAATCGTTCAATGACAAGTACTTTCAGAAAGTATTAAATCTATATGAAGGAGGTAGAGTTTATTAGACTCGAAGTAAGAACAACATGACGGTGTCTCGAAGACGAGGCAAGGTTCGCAGAATTATCGAGGTTTGCACCTCATTTGATGGAGAATGAGGAGCGAATGACAGCGTATGTTTTCGAGAGGTCTAAAACCGTAGATTCGTCAATACCTTATCTCTCATAAATTTTCTCTCGTATTCGAGATGTTGTCAGCAGGCTCGATTATTAGGCGAGATAGTGAGTATACTCAACCGAGGGACCACAATCGAGGTAGTCATCGAACGATGATAACCCGAGGAGGAGGAAAGAATACGGACAAAAGCGGTAACCACTCGGTGGTAATCGTGGACATGATAATAGGAGAGGTGACTCAAGTGGAAATTTCAAAAAGAAGATTCAACAATGATGGGAAGATATCAGCAAGCACCAAAGACCAACAACAAATGCTAGGGGAGGAGAAACGACCGCTTGTTAGATGTTACAAAAATGCGGGAAGGAGGGACATATCACCTCAAACCGTCCACAACAATCCAAGGTATGTTACAATTTGTGGAAAGGAAGGCCACATCGCTCGAGATTGTCTTATCGCGAAACCAAGTTCAATGAGGAGTGATGATTCCAAGGGTTGTCCGGATAAGTCAAAATCGGTGGTTCTCGGAAGAAGCGTTTGTCGTGGATGGACAAAACGTGAGGAACCCAAACGAGGTGATCACGGGTAAGCTAATCTTGAATTCTTGCGAAGTTTATACCTTACTGAATCTGGGTTCTACCCATTCTTTTATCTCTCCGCTTGTGCTCAACGTTTAAACTTGACTCAGGAGAAATTAGATTTTGATTTATCTCTGTTGAAACTCCGTTGGGTGAAACCTTCGTTACATCTACAGTTTATAAACTCTTGCATGATCCAAGTTGGCACTATCACATTACTCGTTGATCTTATCTCTTTAAAGATACTTGCTTTTGATGTGATTTTAGGAATTGATTGGTTAACCACTCATCATGCCAAAATTGATTGTTTTCGTAAGGTTGTTAGTTTTCATATTCCTAACCAACTTTGTCATACGTAATTCAAACCACTAAACCACTAAAATCACCAGTCATTTGTCATATCAAGCCACAAAGTTATTCGTTTATTGAAAAGCGGATGTCAAGCTTTCTTAGCCCATGTTATGGATTTGAATAAAGACAAGTCAAATTTGAATAATATTTACGTGGTTAGAGAATTCACGATGTATTTCTGAAGAGCTTCCGCCTACACCCCGAGTAACGTGATGTTGAATTCTTTATTGACCTTGAGCCGTACAAAGCCCATTTCTAAAACCCCATATCGAATGGCTCTATTGAACTTGAGGAGTTAAAAGTCCAACTACGGGAGTTATTAGACATCGGTTTCATTCGCCCCAAGTCGTCTCCTTGGGGTGCTCCTGTTTTATTCAGTAAAGAAGAAAAGCGGGAGTATACGACTTTTGTATTGACTATCGAGAATTGAACCATGTCACCATCAAGAATAGGTATCCGCTACCTCGCATTGATGACCTGTTCGACCAGTTACAAGGAGCGCAATTCTTTTCAAAGATCGATCTTCGTTCTGGATATCATCAGCTGAAGATTAAAACTGAGGATATTCCAAAGACGGCATTCAGGACTCGATACGGGCATTATGAATTCTTGGTCATGTCTTTTGGATTGACTAATGCTCCTGCTGCTTTCATGGATATGATGAACTGTGTATTTAAGGAATATTTGGATCGATTCGTTGTTGTCTTTTTATTGATGACATCCTCATCTATTCCAAAAACCGTGAAGATCATGAGCACCATTTGAAGCTGGTACTACAAAGACTTCGTGAACACAAGCTTTATGCCAAGCTGAAGAAATGCGAGTTCTGGCTTGAGGAAGTAGCATTCCTTGGGCACGTGGTGTCAAAACAAGGAGTATCTGTTGACCCGGCGAAGATTGAAGCAATACAAAGTTAGGAGCAACCGAAGTGCGTGATCAAGTCTGTGACTTTTCGGGCTTATTTGGTTATTATCGGAGATTTGTGGAAGGATTTTCTCGAATCGCTACTCAGATTAACTCGGTGACTCGGAAGGATGCAAAATTCTTATGGAGCGAAGAATGCGAGAAGAGCTTCCAAGAGCTCAAGAGGAGACTCATTTTAAGGCACTGTCGACAATACCATCCGGTTCGGATGGATTTGTTATCTCTGACGATGCTTCCGCAAGGGGTTAGGATGTGTTCTCATGCAACATGGGAAAGTCATAGCCTATGCCTCACACGATAACTCAAAGAATATGAGAGGAATTATCCTACTCATGATCCGAGTTAGCAATGTGATCGTGTTGCGTTGAAGATATGGAACACTACTCAGACGAGGAGAAAGTAGAGATTTATACGGATCATAAAAGCCTCAAATATTTTTCTTCACCCAAAAAGAACTCAACATGCTGCAAGAACGACGTCATTGGTGGAGTCATTAAAAGATTACGATCACACTATTCAATATCATCCGAAAAGCGAGAACGTAGTGGTCGACGCATTAAGTAGAAGATCATATGCAAGTACGAGTGCGATATTGTCAAAGCAAAGGCCCATTTTGTATGACTTGCAAAGGATGGAGGTAGAATTAAAGACTCCAGGGACCCACATAATGATGGCGAATATACGAGTAGAACCGACTTTAATCGATAAAGTTAAAGCTGCTCAAGCTACGGACCAATGACGCGTATGAAGAAGAAAGTGCAAGAAGGAGCTATTAGGAAGCAAGAATTGATGAGGAAGGAATACTTGAGTCAATTCTAGACTTTTGCGTTCTAACGATTTCGACACAAGCATAAAATCATGATGGAGGCACACAACACCCCGTTTGCAATCCATCCTGGGAGTACCAAAATGTATCATGATATTCGACATACATTTTGGTGGAACAATATGAAGAGAGAGATTATGGAGTTTATCTCAAGATGTTTAACTTTGTCAACGTGTAAAAGCGGAGCATCAAGTGCCAAAAGGTCCATTGCAACCACTTGAGATTAGGGAATGGAAATGGGAACACATTACTATGAATTTTGTTACTGTGTCTTCCCAAAGTTTTCAAGGCATAGATGCAATTTGGGTTATTGTTGATAGATTAACCAAGTCCGCCCATTTCTTTACCGACACGTCTGAGACTTATCCCTTGAACGTCTTCTTCGTATGTACGTGAATGAGATTAGACGATTGCATGGCATGCCGGTATCCATAGTTTTGGATCGTGACCGAGATTCACTTCAAGATTTTGGGTTAGCTTGCGAGAAAGCTATGGGCGCAGTTATGATTGATTCAACATACCATCCTCAAAGCAGACGGACAATCGAGAGAGGACTATTCAAACCCTTGAAGATCTATTAAGACTCAGTATCCTAGATTTCAAAGGAAGTTGGGATAAGTACCTACCATTGGTGGAATTCTCCTATAACAACAGCTTATCAGCAAGTATAGGCATGGCTCCATTTGAGGCGTTGTATGGGCGAAAATGTCGTTCTCGATATCTTTGGGGACGAAAGGGAGAAGCAACATTGTTGGGACCGTAATTAGTACGCGCATGACTACGAAAAGATCCAAATGATTCGACAACGATTCAAACTTCACAAGATCGACAAAAGAGTTATCTTTGATCTTCATAGAAAGGACGTGGAGTTTAATATTGGAGATCATGTATTATTACGTATTGCTCCATGGAAAGGAGTTACAAGATTTGGGAAAAGAGGAAAGCTCAATCCAAGGTTTGTTGGTCCATTTGAGATTCTTGGCCAGAATAGGAAAGCGTAGCCTATAGACTCGCGTTACCTCCAAGTATGTCTCGTGTTCACAATGTATTCCACATATCTATGCTTCAGTAAATATGTGAAAGACCCGAACCACATTATTGCATTAGAACCAGACGAGATAGCTGAAGATTTAACCTACGAGGAGATACCTGTTGAGATTTTGGATAGGAAAGAGCATGTCTTACACACGAAGGTTATACCACAAGTTAAGGTTTTGTGGAGAAACCATGCAATTGAGGAAATGACATGGGAGTTGGAATCGGAGATGAAAGCGAGGTACCTCACCTTTTCGATATACCAGTACGTCACGTCAATTTCGAGGGACGAAATTTCATAAGGAGGGAGGTTGTAAGACCCCAACTTATTATAAATAAAATTGAATTTTCCTTTATTCATTATTCTAAATTAATAAGGGTTAATTTGATATAATTCTTTGGTTATGGGTGAAATGTGCAAAGTTTACAAAATAAGCAAGTGGTTATAAAATATTCATTATTGTCGGGGAATATTCGTTTGGTCGTGGAATATTCTTTTTATCGGGAATCTCCGTACGACGGCGCAGTCATTGGTGGGCCCCATAACGAAAAACGGTTGGATGAAGGAAAATGACAAAGATTGAGTTTTATAAATAACGACGTAAATTGTTACTGAATTAACCTTTGTTGGGTTACGGTGGTTAAAATACGATGAATACGTGGTCGTTCTAAAGATGGCACGGTATTGCACGCTGAGATTATTGAATTATTGATCCTTACGTAAGAAGGCACTACTCAATAATTGTTACAGTAGTTACTTTCAATATTATATTTTCTTGATTCAATAATTGTTGCGTTGATATTTTGTATTGCTGTTGTTTCAATAATTGTCATTACACAGTATTTTCCATTATCAAATCAATAATTCATATTATTTGAATAATATTATCACATAACATTATTGGCAATGTCTAGAAGAAGTTTACATCTAAGGAGAGGTTTGGTCACCTAATCATGGCTACCAGTAAGGAGAAATCCTTATTGAAAAAGCCCCATCTTTCCCAGGAGCTACGGTTGTCGATCTTTGTGATTACGTAATATTATTTTTAAATAAGTAATTATTGATTATTATGATAAAGAAAATATTTATTTTATGTGGATATAGATGAGAAAATTTTTAATGTGACAATTGTTGAAAATTAATATTTTATCTTTTCTCGATAAAATAATTCATTTAAATATATTATTTTAATAATATATTAACGGTGATATTTTTTATAATGAATGTGGGATATATGAGTATATGAGGAGGTAGAGTATTTTGTGGCATTAAATGTTTAACATATGTTTTTTGTGTGTCGGTGGACACAATTCTTGATAGAAAATTGATTATAGGCGTAAAAATCCTGTTTGTGGATTTCGGTCAATTTACATTTGGAATTTGGAAAAATTTTCTTCGCAAAGTTGTAGAGAATGGAAATTCCCATGGCAAGTCATGAGTTTTAATTTTTACGATAAACGAGCTATTTTCTATGAATTATTGAAGTTTAGGAAAATAAAATAATTTTTATTAAATAATGGGTGGGACCCACTCTTGTTTGAACATGTGGGTCTTTGAAAATTGGGTCAAGGTTGGCTGGTGGCTGAATTAGTCTTTAGGCATGCGAGAAATAAGTTTTGTAATAATATTAATTTATTAATTTAGTCTCTTTAGTGCGTTCTAACATTTTCCTATAAATAGAGAGGCTAAGTTAGAATTGAAAATCACACGTAAACAAAGTTTTTTCTCTTTTCTCTCTAAATTATCGAGCGTATTCTTGTGAGTATACTTTGAGTGTGTTGCTATACGGTCGGGTTTACATCGACTATATCAGAAATTCGATCGTAAATCACGATTATTTTGAGATAAGGGTATTATTTTTTTTTCTTAAATGATATTTTTTTCAATATCATTATGCCAAAATATTAGTGAACTTTTTTATCAAATTTGGAACTTGTTGTGTAGGGAGTTACTATTCACGATACTCGGCCTTTATTCACGATATCTGACATTATTCACGAATTAAGACTATTCAATAGAAAAATAAAATTTTTCTTTTTGTCAAAATATCTATTCGGATACTAGCTTTGATTGTATCCATGTTTTGATCATTCTTGAATTTTACACCAATATGATTATTTTCAAGTATTTTTGGACATGGGTAAAACAAAGTACGAATCCTTAATCCTTAATCCTTGTCATTTTGTTTCCTTTGGATTCGTTTCTTTAAAAATGTTTTTCATCATCCTCACCCTAAATGGTGATATAAATGAATATCTTTGGCTTTGTGAGTGCAAAGATGAACGATTAATCGATGAATATCTTTGGCTTCAGTAGTGCAAAGAGATGAGCAGTGTTGAGATGAACATGACGGTGGTGATATAAATGAATATCTTTGACACATGTAGTGCAAAGATGATTAAAGATGTATGTTGATTGTTATTACGAGGATAAACTATTGATGATGGACTTTTAAACCTTAGAAGAGCGGTAGAATTCTTTTCTACGTGACTCTTCTAATACAATGGATTATTGTTCCATTGCATTTGTTGATCTAAAACTTGTTGTCTATTGTATTCTATTAGATTTTTTCTGTTGAAGACTAACGATAATTTGTTGTATATTATCTTAGTCATAATATTCTTTATTGGGCTAGTTGAGCTCACACTTTTCCTTTTTGTTCCATTTTCTTCTCGGGAGGTGAGAACATGCGAGGATCTAGTCGGGGTATGGAGTGATGGTTCTAGGAAGATGTTTTATTTATCCTCACTATTTACGTAAAATAGTGTATGAATAATTAATGAGGACTTATTTGGGTGTGTATATTGTCTAGAAGACAATATTTGTATTCAAACTCACAGTTGTATTGTCGTATTCTACACGACATCTGTATTGTCAAAGTTGTAATTTGCTTTCTATACCATGTATTTTGGCGACTCAGAATGGGTGTTGTATACCTATTTTGGGGGCGTCACAATGAAGATTCAATGCAGGAGGTGAGCTTGGAGACTGAAATGCTGATGCAATGAAGAAAATATTGATATGATGCATTGTTGTTTACTATTGAACTGTTGAACTTGGACTGTTGGACTTTGGTTATTTTGTTTGGACTTTGGATTTTTAATTGAGCATTTTGGAATTGGGTTTATGAAATAGTGCCAAACTACTAGCTTTAGTGCAAGAGTTTGGAATTTGGAGTTTATATATTTGGCTTGCGACTTTAAGTTGATAGTGCACAACCATCGAGGAAACTAGTTTGGTGTAAAGTCTAAAAAAGATAAGTTTCGATCTTTTTATTTTGACATTTTCATTATTTATTACAAGTTAGTTTTTTACTTATTTCTAACCCATCTTCTATATTTGCGAGATTTAAGAGTTTGCGATTCTGCTAACCCGGAACGGTTTTGGTGCATACCATGGACAAAAATGGACCAATACAGTCTTATGTTTATTTTTTTTATAACATACAGAATCGCCTTTTCATTTTTTTAAGATGGGAAAAAATTGATAGAAGTACAAGAGAGGGGGAAAAGGGCTCAAGGAAGCCTTTCACTGAAAAGATTATCACTATAGCAACTCTGTGTCAATTTCACTAAAAAGATTTCCCTGTACAGTGGGCACAATATGATTAATAGCTCCCAATAAAATTTTTTGACAAGGAGCTGCACCTGGGCACAATACTCGTTACTTGTTCTTGACTGTTTTCTATAGTTTGTATTAACCAATTTTATTGAGATTTCTGTTGTTTTTTTTTGTGTAGTTATCCTATGGATTTATTCACTACTTCGATCGTAGATCTGCTGCACTTGCTATATTGGCACTCAATGGAAGGCATTTGTAAGTAGAATTAGGGTACATCCTCTACAATTTCCTGGCTTGATTATTGCCTTGTATCTTATTTTAAAGTTAATTAGGCAAATGCCAATTGGTCGAGGAGGATACATCGGTGGAGTCCTTGTTACATTTTGGCGTATGTTCTGTTTTGATGGGTGGTTTATTCTTTGGACTCCTACCGCTTTGAAGGCTTCATTTGCTTCTCTTATCACTATATGAGCTGCAATCCTTGCTATCAATGGGTCTTTATTTTTGTCAAGTAAGTAAAAGTTAATATTTTGCATACAAGAGATTGTAAATTGGTTTGCTAAAGATGGATGTGGTAATTTTATTATCGGATACTTCATGTGTTATAAACTTGAAGTGGAACAGAAAACTGAACTTTGAATGTTTTTATGGCATGAGATTTTGGAGGAACATGCATATCTATATATGAGAAAATTTGACTTACATAAATGGTGTGAGCTATGGTCAAGCTATGAGTTCTCGAATCCCCTTTCCTAGTTAGTAGGATTTGTCACACACAGTGTTCTTGTGTGTGGGAAAACCTTTTTGTTGTATAAGTGCCAATAGCTTTGTTGATAAAACATTTTGTCTCGCACTAAAATGTTGATTCTTAGTTTATTTTAGATTGCATATATGTGTTTGTTATGTTGTGTGTAGGTCATTTTGTATTGTAACTTTTTTTTGTCATTTTTTTGCTTTGTAACTTTCCGTGTTTGACCCTCGGAGAGGGACTACTAACTGGAACTAATGATGGAACCCTTGTGAACTTATCCTTGAGACTATTTGGCAGGAGGTCTGAAAAGTCACTTTGCATCCTATTACTTGTTCTCTAGTAACATAGCGCATATCTTCCCATTTAGTCTGCAAGCTACTATTAAAAAAAGAAAGGTTGATTACTAGTTTAGGCTTACAAATAGTTCACTGTGTGGTATTGATCTATTTATCAACCAATTAAGCCTAACAAATGATTTTGGATAAGTTAACACTAATCTTGTTCTTTTATATAATTCACAATATCAATTTTGAACCTTAAACATGGGGTTGTCTTCCTCATTTCATCCCTTAGGTGCTCCAGAAAAATTATAATTTGTTGAATGCATAAGCTGAATGCTGCAAATATTCCCACTGATTTATTTTATGTGTTTGTTTGTGTGTGTTCAAGCACGTTCTATCAAACTTTATGACTGCACACAATAGTTTTCTTTCTTAAACATTTACTTTCCTTCCATTTAAAATTTAGAATTCACAAATCACATTTGGTGCAATCTAGTTGTGTTGTTTAATTTATAATCTATATGTTAGGATGCTTTGGCCACAATTTTGAGTGTTGCAGTATTATATTTTTGCAGGATCCATTGTGGAGTAGCATTTACAGACATTAATTGCATGACTTTCTTTCGACTTGCCCTGTACTGCAAATGGATGATACATCTTCAAAAATTGGTGATGTGTATGTAAGAGATTGGATAAATGTAATGATGTTACTAGAAATTGTATCATAGAATAATTAATATTGTAAATTTATCATTGTAATATTTTTAACATATGTATTTTTATATATAAATCAAATTGAAGTTTTTCTTAGTTTTCACTTTATGTCTCATTTTGGTGTGATTCATCTCATACTCGAGCTCGAATAGAAAGGTTCGCGAATTACTCGTTATGAAAACGAGTCGAGTAACTCCGAGCCGAGTAGTATCGAGTAATTTCCGAGTCGAACTTGAGCAGCCTTGTAAAATTATCGGTTCGAATTCGAATCGAACCTGAACACAAATTTTCTGATCCGAGTCGAGCTTGAGCATTAGGATGTTCGGATCGACTCGGGCTCATTTTCACCCCTAATTAGTATAGAGAAGCATAAGTCCTCTTATACGGGTGCGACAACTTTTTTGTTTGAATTATAATTTTAAAATATTAATATATAGGATTAGATAGATTATATAAGAGGACATCATCTATTACATATTTTTTCAAATTATCACTGATATTTATTTACGAGAATCAAAAAATCGACATAAACATTCGTAATATATATAACTTTACTACAACATATGTTATAATACAACAGTACTTTGACGGCAAAAAATTGGATACAAAAAGAGAATACAAAATGTGCATGATAGTGATTGTATATAACAGATTAAATATACTTTAATTTTCACACTCTACTCAATCTCGATTTACAAATACATTATTAAACTGCAAAAAAATTACGGTCAACTCATCAAATTATATATTTTTTACAAAAATTCAAAAAACTGTCTACTCTTTTAAAATATTAACAACAAATCTATGTCACATCCATGATATTCTGACAAGGGGAGAGAAGCTCAACTGGATAATTAATTAAATTAAATTATACTCAATTCTATAACAAATAGTTAAACAAAATATAAATTAAATTAATATACATAACAAATAATTAAATTAATTAATAATAAAATATATTAATATATAATTTTATAAATGTATTTATATAAAATTAATGAATTCATATTATTCTTTTAATTTTTAAATATTTAAGTTTACTTTAAAAATATAAAATTATCTAATATTTTGAAATGGAATGATTATGTCTCCTTCTGATTCAAGCTTCTTGTCAATTTGTTGAATAAATTCATTTGCAAAATCCAACTTTTTCTATGTAACCTCAATCTCCTTCTTAAAATATACTTTTATTCTAATTCTACTTTAATTAATAAACTAAATTCAAACAAAAGACCTCAATCTTATGTACTGTAAATTCCATGAATTTAGTTAGATCTTTATTAATTCCAACTAAAGTTGTATCGTCATCTGGGGTTCAAAGTGAATTTGAATCAAACCCAAATGCCAAAAAATTATTATTGTTGGTCAATTGAAAAACTTTAACCCAAATTAATTTAGGACAAATCAGGTATAGAGAGAAAATACTACCAAACCAGTCGTCATCACACCAATATGGGTCTGCAAAATCTTAAATCCAAAAACTCATCTACTTTGCAAAATCTTAAATCTGACATCGAAAAAAAGTTCTTGTTAGTTATTGGTAGTGGCAAAATTAATTAAAAACTCATGGAGCAAAGATGGCTTAAAAGAAGAGAAGCAACAACCATATACTTGTCTCGTCATAACTGTCGGCGCACAACTCCGATGTTATTGGATTTTTTATCTTTAATGAGCGTGCTCTATGCATATGAAATTAAGAGACTGGGCTATGTAGGGTTGAACAAGTAATTAAATTGGAATCGAAACTGCACCAAAAACCGCACGAACCGCATCAATTAAAATCGCATCAATGGTTCCGGCATATGTGACGGTTTTAGGTGAGTTGAATAACCAAATTTACGGTTCCGGTTTGGTTATTAGCCAAAACCGCACGCATAAAATCGAAACCGCACCATGTGTGTGTATGTATGTATTATCTCTAGTAAATTCTAAAGTTACTTTTCACTTGAACACGCTTAGAGAAAACCCCAGTCTTGCATTGTCATTTTTTCACCAATTGAAAGAAGATGTTAGAGGCTATAGAGTCAAAAATTAAGCAATTAGGTTTTGGAATTTCGAATTTGTTTGATGCGTTATTGGAGGGGCTTATAGCTGAGGGGCTCGAGCACTTGATGTATTGGTTAATGTCAATGTTATAATAGTATTAGTCTAATAGATTATTTTTTAAATTAGGTATAGTTAGGATTATATTCATTCTATCTCCAGTATATACTTTTAATTTTTGGGGAACTAGATAAACATTCTTGCTTGTTATCGAATATATGGTCTCCGTTATTTTATATAGCGTATGTTTTAGTTTTAAAGCATGCTTGATATAATTCTCATTGCCGACTCTGTCACCAAGTTAATTGCTCGATGTAAGTTTTATGTTAAATTTTATTGAAGACTTAGACTTTTTTGTTGTTTCAATTGGTTTTGGAATCAAAATTGCACCAATTAAAACCAAGACCAAGACACTTTAAAACCATACGCGCACCAATCACAAACGATTTGAAAAGAACTGGCACTAAGTTTTTGGATGCGGTTTGGACTTCAAACCGCACCATGCTCACCCCTAGGGCTATGTGTTTGATAATGAAATTGAGATAAAGATAGTGTTATTAAGATTGTTAGTTAAGCTGTAAACCAAGAAAGGGACAAACTATATATATATAAACTTATCTCAAGTGAACCAAGATGCAACAAATTAAATTGTCAAGGCTAGTACTTTGTACTATATCCTTAAGACAATTATGCCCTCCTTATTAGTGCTTAAAGTTAGCGGCACTTGTCTCTCAAGATACAATGACACCGTATACTATAGCAGCACTACAAATAACATACACAACGAACCAAAAGAATGCTTCAAACTCTCTCAAAAGAAACTGTGAAATGAAGAACACTTTTACTTAATTATGTTTGAATGCTTGATGATTTGAATGAATGAAATGGTCATCCCACCTATTCTATTTATAGGTGTGTTTCGTGACCCTTCAGATGGGGTACAAGCTCTTGAAAAGGTTTGGGACACCGTTGAAAAGGTATGGGACACCAATGAACTAATATGGTTGAACTAATATGGTTGACTGGTCGCATCCGTTCGTGCAGAAAACGCCGACAGCTCCGCGACTCTGCGTTCTAGCATTGCGGCGCTAGGCACCGTTTGGGCTCAGCTCTGCGGCGTTGTACCTAAGCGTTGCAACGCTAAAATCTGCATAATCTGCAAATAGTTCAACCGCATCGCAGGAACTTAAATTAACGACACAATTTTAAATTTTGATAATAATAAATAAAATTGGAAGTAAACAAAGCAAAATTTTAAATAAATTTTGTTCAAAAAGAAATATACAATGATCCAGACCCAAGAACCTCGAGCCCGACCGGTCGACGGCGGTGGCGACGCGCGCGTGTGGGTTCAAACTAAACATTGGCTAGATACCCTCCTTTCAACAAAAGTGGGGTGCCCCTTGGGGCCCAAACCCAAACCCAAGAGCAAGGTAATTATATATATACTAACTCATTGTTTAGTTTTTAGATGATGTGAGGCTTTTGTTCCTCACAACTATTATTATCATGTTCAAGTGATGACTTTAGGAGTTAATTTCTCATTCATTACTCCATAGATTTGAGCTTTCAAATACTTGATTTAATCTACTCCTAGATTAGAACACATTGATGTGTGATATCATTACAAATAATTAATGACACCCGCATTAATTTAGGCTCAAATTCTAACAGATGGAGATAGAGATAGAGATCGAATATGATATTTTGAGGATTTGAGTTGTTGATAAAGGATGATGATGATTAGATCCTTATTGGTAATTTGCAAAAGATGAAATGGTAAGAGTTGTTGCACAGATGGTTTGATTTTTATTATTAACCTTTTAATTTGTTTAATTATGATTTATTTATATTCTAAAAATATATTGTCACCTTCTTTACTAACTATTTTGTTTCTAATATAATTATTTTTATTTTATAGACTGTAATTCCACCTTGACAGTGACATGGACGAATCTGTGAGACGAACGTGGAAAACTAAATAAAATTATATATTTTTATTTTTGCCGTTAAAAGTCAACTGGGTTTGGACGGATTTTATAACGTTTTGTTAAAAAATATAGTACAATGAGTCAAATGAAAAAAAAATCAGTCCAATAATATATTTGTAAACCGAGGTAAGTATGATGAAAAAAAAGTGTACCCTTGTATATAACTATTGAACTCATCTATGTTTGGTAGAAGATCAACAAATTATAATCTAACACATTATTTTGTATGCATTTTTGTTATCCGTCTTTTGTCATGGTACCATTACTCATTATAGTATTACCTGGAGTCCACTCCAAACAATATTTTTATAGTACTTAGAAAAACCCTAGCGGCTATAACATGAGCCCAAACACATGAGGCCTAATACATTAGTAAAACTCAAGACTCAACTACTAATAAATCTCCAAGCTCAATTGCACTTTACGCTTGGCTTATAAGGGGCACTACCCCCTTGTAACCCCGCCAGCTCACCAGCGAGCTGTTCGCTCACCGAAGAGCGAGACCCCCGACTATCCTATCGTAGTTAAGGGTGAATAATTCGGTTATATCCGAACCGAATAGCTTATTCGGATATAACCAAATACCGAAATCTTTGAAATTGCACTATCCGAATAACTAACCGAATTTCAGACCAAATTATCGAATTGAAAATTGAAAATTCAATTATTTCGGTTAATAACAGAAAATAAGTTCCATTTTATCAAATAGAAAAATTTCATTTCAAATTGGCAAAGCAAACTAGAGTTTTCAATCACTAATTAACAACGATCAACAACCGAATACCAAATCTAGCCATGAACAGGATAATCAATAAAATCAACAAAGCACGTATCGAATCCAAAACAGATCAGTGGAAGCCCTAACCATCGAATGGGCTAAAGATCGAACATCCGAAATCAATAGGCCAAACAAACCCATGTTCCGGCAAGAGCAAGCAAGAACTGATTAAAGACACAAATAGCAAGAAATACATATAACAATTTGGGGAAAACATGCTCACATGCTTTCAAGATCATCTTTAGCAGAGGACCATCTTCCAAAACTCCCGGGACATCCGTAACCATCAAGATCCGAAACCATGCTCACATGCTTCTTCATCACTTAAAGCTCTCTTCTCGTGAATATAACAATTTGGGGAAGCATTTACATGGCCCCTTCTGGTAGTGGTGTCAAGAGTCTGCTCCCATTGGACGTACCTGGAAATAATTCATGAAGAATCCTCCAGACTTCGATTGTTGCCATATCCACGGATGACGGACCCCAAGTAAACCTCCAAACCAGATCATAACCCCAAAGCCCCCGAACTTTGCTCTCCGTAGATCGGAAAACGAACTTCGGGATTTGGCTGTGAAGAGAAGAGAAAAAGAGTCGGTAGAGTACTTAGGTTAGGTCTGAGAGAGTGAGGGTAAAGTAACTGAAGTCTTGAACTCTTAAGAATTAAAAAGTATTCGGTTAGGCCTTTTTTTAAAACTCTATTCGGCTATTCGGTTAACCGAATACCAATATTTCACTAACCATATTTATACCCGAATACCGAATATTAATTCGGTAATAACCGAATTGAGGAGAATACCAAAAATTATTCGGTTGTATCCGTGTTTTACTCAATCCTAACAATATGCAATTGCATCCAGATTTGTGGAGATGCAGAAAGATGTGAGAGCAAGTTTAAGGACAAAATCTCATTTTCATGGTTCTCTTCTCGGTCAGATTTGTGGAGATGCAGAAAGATGTGAGAGCAAGTTTAAGGACAAAATCTCATTTTCATGGTTCTCTTCTCGGTCAGACCCACTCTGTCGCATCGGCTATGTCAGGTCTAAATTTAGTAGATGCAGCAAAAGGAATTGGATTGATAATGATAACAAAAATTTCTTGTCATAACAGCTTCTAAGAGCTACTAGAATAACAACCATAAAACAGGAAAGTCTACGAAACCATGATCCAAGGCATGCAAGCCGATCCGGGCGGAAGACATTGTCAGGTGAAGACTTTTGATGGGGAGACACATCTATAACTCATATGTCCAAAGAAGAACTTAACGAGAAGAAAAACTCATATGGAATAGAAGGGTGAAAGCTCTTTTGATTCTGATTTTAATTTTGGTACAAATATGAACATGACCTAACAATCCTTGAATTTGAAGTTAGAGGTGTCTGAAAAGATGTTTTAGGGATAACTGGCTTGGGGAAGCATTCGTAGCGGCATTGTTTTTTGATCCTTGGATGTTGGTTCTTCATATCTCATATTAGGTTAGCCAAATGTGTATTTGTAGGTCAATGTTGGTTTGGGATTAAGTTTGGTTCTCAGTTATCAGAAGATGCAATTAAGAAAAGAAAAAGAAACCGAACCCAATACAAGAAAATAAGTCTGTTCTTTGGTTTATTCAGTTCCAGTGAACCGAATAATATTATTAATGATGCGACCGACTGAGCCAATCATACTAGCAATTATGCCTGTTTCTTATAAAAATATGTGGCACATATGGTACATTAAGAGAGGAGATATAATTGTACATCACGCACGCCAACTATTTCTTAGTACAACTAGCTAGGTGAAGTAGATATTACTGTATCATAATTGAGATCTTTCTCAATTATCTGTCCCCGTCCAGACAGCTAAAACAAAGTGAGATGAGGATTTATTTAAACATAAGGGCCTCTTTTGGTTTTCCCAGTAACGATAAGACTGTTGCACAGATATGTCTGGAAGAGAGACCTGCTTCTTCAATCTGATCTTGCGGGGATCCATGGTCAATATATTTATCGGGAAGTACCATTGATCTTAACTGCAGGAAGTTCCATAGTATATATCAGCATCAACTCGTGATTAGCGACAAGAAAGATTTTCTCAAGAAAGGTGCTTGCTTTGAACATGAAACTAAATTACCTTGAGGGGTCCATCCAGAATACCATTCAAGCTCAGAAAATGGGCTACATGAGATCCAAAACCTCCAATGGAACCTTCCTCTGCTGTAATTAAGACTTCGTGCCCATGGGCCAATCTCCTAATTAGTTCGCCATCCAATGGCTTGCAGAACCTAGCATCAGCCACTGTTATGGATATTTTATGGAGTTTCAGCAATCCTGCAGCTTCTACACATAGTTGTACTATGGAACCATATCCCAAAATTGCAACTCTACTGCCTTCCATCACTATTCTTCCCTTTCCAACCTGTAAATGATCCAAGAAAAAACTAATTACTTTTTTGTTATTAATAATTCTCCATTGAGCTAATCTGTAAGCTGGCTATCTTTAATACTAACCTCAATTGGCGTTCCCTTGTTATTAAAAGGAAGAACTGCTCCAACTCCATTACCCCTAGGGAACCTGAAGCAGCTCGGTCTGTCGTCAATGGCTGCTGCTGTTGCAACTATGTGTATGAGCTCTGCTTCATCAGATGGAGCCATTACGACCATGTTTGGCAAGCAAGCCATGTATGCAATGTCAAATGCTCCACAATGGGTAGGTCCATCTGCTCCAACTAAACCGGCTCGATCCATTGCAAAGCGAACAGGTAATTTCTGAAGATCCACGTCATGGACGACCTTTCACAGATATCCATTTAATGAATTAGTCTGAAATTTCATAATGAAGATAGATACAACTTATCAATTAATGAAATCATCTATCATGATGACTGATGACTCACCTGATCATAGCCTCGTTGCAGGAATGATGAATAGATCGCACAGAATGGCTTCAGACCCTCTGTGGCTAAACCTGCTGCAAATGTAACAGCATGCTGTTCAGCAATACCTACATCGAAACAGCGGTCTGGGAACTTCTTCTGGAAATAATTAAGCCCAGTCCCACTACCCATTGCTGCATGGATGGCTACAATCTTATTATCTACTTCAGCTTCTTTTATCAGTGCTTCAGCAAAATACTGAGTATATGAAAGTGTAGAAGATTTTGGCTTAGATTGCTTTCCTGTTTCTGGATCAAACTTTACGACCCCTGGAATGACAAAAAGAAATCAAGATGTTACTTAAGAAATTGAAAAACTCAACTGGATTATACTAAACTGGAATAGGGGTTTATCTGCCTTACCATGCATCTTATCTGCTGCAGCCTCAGCTGGGGGATAACCCTTCCCTTTCTCTGTTACAATATGGATCAGAACGGGCCCTGGTACAGGCATTGATTTTACTTTTTCGAAAATGGTAACTAGATCTTCGAGATTGTGCCCATCTACCGGACCAATGTAATATAATCCAAGCTCTTCAAAGAGAGTAGATCCGGGAGCACTAAGCATACCCCTGGCATATTCATCCACTTTCGCTGCAACTTCATGAGCTTGGGATCCAATTTGCTTTGTTATGCTCTAAAGATATAAAACAAAACTTCAATCAGATCTCTCTTTGACTTTTTGGAATATAATGTTTTAGGCATGTATAAGGAAGAAAGTGACGAAAGGAAGGATCATAGGCTTACTTTTGCTGCTTCACGGAGTTTCCTAAATTTGGTGCTTGACTGGAGCTTGCTTAATGCGCCACTGAGTGCTCCAACAGGAGTTGCTGGACCGTCAAGAGTTGCTGTGGGTAAGGATACTTGATTATTGTCATTTAGAACAACAATCAGGTTAGAATCAAGGAACCCGGCATTGTTCATGGCCTCATATGCTTGACCTGCTGTCATGGCTCCGTCTCCAATGACACAAATAACATTATTGTTCTTCCCTAAAAGATCTCGGCCAACTGCCATACCTATTGAATTTTTTTAATACAAAAATTAACTTTGGGATTCCTCTTTATCTGTCCAACTTTAAAAACATCAAAATAAACTAGAGCTGAAAACTATACCAAGACCAGCAGAGATGCTTGTAGAACTATGCCCTGCACCGAAAGCATCATAAATGCTTTCATCCCTTTTAGGAAATCCAGCTAGTCCTGAAGTTTTCCTGATAGTGTGCATCTTAGACCTCCTTCCTGTCAGAATTTTGTGTGGGTATGCCTGCAAAATTGTTGCTTTGTCAGAACTTAATTCTAAAACATGAATGCGTATATAATACACATAACAATCAATCAACTCTACAAACAAATTCTACGACCATATTAAAACCTGTAAATTAGAAATTCTCACCTGATGGCCGACATCCCAAATGATTCTGTCTTCAGGGGTGTTGAAAACATGGTGGAGAGCCACGGACAAGTCCACCACTCCTAAGCTTGCACTTAGATGCCCACCTACTTTTGCTACAGTGTACACAATATCTGCTCTAAGTTCTGCTGCTAATTGTTCAAGGTCCTGAAAAAACATTTACATGAATATGAAACTATATCTGTTAAAAGAAACAAAATCCGAGGAAGCATTCAACCAGTTGTAAAGAAATTAACCCACAAACGCACACGATCCACTACGATGCAGAATCATGTACCTCTGTCGAAAGATTTTTCATATGTACTGGATAATTAATTGTATCCAGTAATGGTGTAGGTGGCTTTTCTCCTGAGAAATCAATCTTCCAACCGTCTTTCTCTTTCCTTATCATCATTTTCCCTTCCTCGCCATTAGGACTACCAGCAGAAGCTTTTAAGTAGAACTGGAATGCATCATAAATTACGTTTACGCAGTTCATAATTAAGACATCAAAAATAGCAAAAGCACAATCTTTAAACAACCCAATGAATTATGGAAAATTATCTTTTTTTTATGAATTGAAAAGATAGTTTCATGTTCAGAATGAGAGTCATGTAAAGGAATAACCCAATGGAGGGAACGACAAATGAACCAGGAATTATATGATCGCATGCACTGACCTGTTTTCTCGCACCATGGCTTAGTCTTGTTGTTTTCAGGCATGGAGAAATAGATGGATTTAGTCTAATGGCAGACCCTGGAATTGCCATGGCTGATCAAATTCTGTTGAGAGAAGGCTGTGAGCCTTTGAAGTGCTTAGAGAGGCACCAGGTGACAAAATTTATATATAGAAGAGGGAGAGCTATTTCTCGTGAGATTATGATAAGAATTATGTAGGCACTTTCATTTTATCAAATTAAATATTCATTTGAATACTTGAAATTTTCTGCTTTTGATTAAATTCCACTTATTTGATTATTTATTTCAATATTACTTCTTGGGACAAAAACACAAGATAGACGCGGAATGACATAAGTGCATGAGCCACAGCTATTTTAAGCTTTGATTAATAGGTATGTAATTTGATCTCCCTACCTAATAAGTGCATGAGCCAGTAGTGCTACATGTGGAAGTATATATATGTCTCTGAACCGACAAGATGAAATCAATCAGAGCTATTTGAAGCTTTGATTAATTTGATCTCCCCAATTGTCGGTTGTACCATATCCAGTTGTTTTTGTTACATTTTTAGCTATTAGCCTTGTTATCAGTGGTTTTTGTTTTTGTTATCATTTTTAACTATTAGCTATTCAGTGGTTGTCAAGAAGAACAAATTTTAGGTTCATCCGATATGGGACTGAGGTGTTACAATTTTAGTACAATATTGTCACCTAATGTCTTAAGATTGTTTAGCAGAAATGTCAGATTATTAGCATATAAAATCGCATGTGACAATAAGAGGAAGAGGTTAGAGGATTTTGATGCTAACTTCCAAAATTATTTAGGGGAGAATCCTTGGTTTGTAAACAGTGAAATATACATATGTGGAGACAAAAATTAAGAGTTTGCTGGCTGGGTTCTACACAGTTATATATAATTTGAAGAGATTGCAGGCTGTAGGCTAGCTGTACCCACTACGATTGGTGACTTGTATGCGTATTATGAATACACCATATGCCTGGATTGTTGCCATATTGGCTATTGCAGAGAAACGCCAAGGGGAGCAATGAAAGAACTTGCAGTAACTAAAAGATATTTGTTCTATCCTAAAATATCATTTATTACGTTTAAAATAAAAAAAAGTCAAAAGTCAAAAATGACTCGATTTGGGATGTTGGTGGTACTGTTACTTGAAACGCCATCCATTCCTTTTGGTACGAATTAAGTTTGCTACATAAGTTAGTACGTGTTAGCTGTATATGTGTGCAAATAAGTCCAAATTCAAGAATCTATTGTAAACTTATTATCAGCCCATTATTACGTTGTTAGTAACAATATCATTGGTCATAATTAAGCCGCCCTTGGTTTGTAAAATTCTTCTAGTTTATTAGGTGGCCGTATGTATATATTGACTCATCTGTATTATTTGCAGTTCCATCAATTATCAACAGTTAGTCAAGTTTTGTGTTTTGCTAGCTCAGCTTTATTTTAAAAACATGAAAACTGAAGCTGTATTAATTATATATGTTGATGTCTACAAATTAGTATGTGTATATGTCGAGTTAGCATAAGCATCATTTTACAAAAATATTTGATTTATCGCCATGATTCTATATACATATAGCTGATTCTCTGTCACAATTAATTTGTATATAGTAATGGATTGGTGGTTAATTATCTTGCTATTGCTAGAGTAGAGCATCAAGAAGCCGGCCGCAAGGCTCCCAATGGTAGATGCTAACTAAATTCAACTTTGTCTCTTTTTGCATTAATCCCACTTCTATCTCCCAGGCCAGGCCTGATCCAAGTATACATATTTCCATTTTATTTGTATACTTAATTATTATTATTTTTTTATAGTAATACCAAGTGACATAACGATTTTTAGATTACTATCACAATTTTATTATTATTACTGAGTAGTGATAATTAATTAAGTAGTACAACTACTCAGTAATTTTGGTGGACGTGAGTATTTTGTCTTTATTTTTTAAGTCAATGGAGTATAAAGCTGTCTAATATTGCGAGCCAACGAAGTGATTCTACCTTCATTTTCTCTTTTATTGCGCTAACCACGAATCTTTCGACTGCCAACCACAGTGATCTAATCTAATGTAAGATCCGACAAGCAACTTCGTTAATTACTCCTTAAAAGCCACATAATAATAGACGACAAGTGGCAAAAGGATATGTCAAATGGACATGGCGAAATTGCCATAATACTAGTAATATATAAATACAACTATCGCCATTAATCACTGGTCACCACCACCACCTTCACCACAATAACTAAGAGCTAAGTATGGAATTTATGCCTTAAAATAGAGGAGTAAACGAGTGTAGTCCTATTATGCTTTGAGGCCCAACAGCTGAAATTTTGAAATGACGGAAAATGCAACATACCAATTCAACTTTGGAAGGATGGCAATATAAAATAATGTTATTATCACATAAAAACGGTCACATAATACTTATATACACACATGCTTATTGCGGGCCGCACGTCATACATGTGTGTGTATGTGAACATTATGTAACATTTTTTTATGTAATAGTAGTAGTATTGTTGGGCAATATATAGATGTACCCTAAAATTAGTAGTACAACAGAGCAAGGAATGGACAAAACAAATTTGCCTTGGTTGGGTAATTCTCTACAATTTGTCTGTATATCTATAGTTTACAATTCATTGCTAATGAACAATTTTTTTTTATGGGGACTCATCTATATCTATATCTATATCTATATTATAAAAACATATAAATAAAAAAAGGTGACTACTATTACATAAAATTGAGTTCAAAACATTGAAATTTAAAACTGATTCTCTGGACTATGAAATTTTGCTATACCTTGACACAAAAAAACTCCTACCTCAGAGTGGAATCTGGTATGGCCAATAAAACTAAACCAATATAGTTAACTATCTTCTTCTTTTTTTCTCTTCTTTTTTTTTGTTCAAAAACACGATAGTTCTCCTTCGGTTATATTATACAGAACCAAAATCTAAATTCACCAGTAATTTGCTACATAAAATATACCTGCAGGGCAGCCAGATAATTCTGAAGAATCTGACTCTGAAAAAAGAGCGACACAAAGGGGCCAATTATGTTCCGTGAAATTGCCTTCTCAACTGAAACTTTAAAGGAATCTAATGCTATTATATAAGGAATCTAGATAGCAAAGTTCTCAAAGGAAAAAAACACTTATGTTATGTATTAGCTTAAAAGTTGAATCTTGCATTGCTTAAGAGGGAATTAATGCAAGATATATCGACATTCGCATTCTCCAGTAATAATCAATAAATCATATGCTTGTGACTACGTAAATAGACAACAGAATACATGAGAACAAACCAATTATGATAATTTAAAGCAGAACTACCTTATATCCCATCTGCAAAAGGGCAATGAAAAGAACAAAAAACATACACTATATGACAATTTACAACTTTTGGCAATCTCCAAGTGTACAGAATCAAACAATCAAAATTCAGTATTTGATCACATGATGCCGCAACCATAAATCATACATTACCATATGGAATGCATCAAATTTGACGGGAGGTGAATTCCACTGGAAGTGCTTCTGGATCTGGTACAAAGATGTCAGCAAAAACAAATCTTGATCAGTAATTTGTAATCATACAGAAATTGATCAAAAGAAAGAAATAGCTGCCACTTCTATCTGCTGTCAGCATTCAGCAATTTCTTTCTCATTCAGCAGTAAGAGATTATCATTACAGAGGACTTTGTTTCTCATCCAGCTCTAAAACCAGTAATATTATTTGAAAGGGAATTATTAATGCTAAAGCATTATTTGTTACTTCCAGAGTAAAGTATAACTAAGCATATAGTACAACTCCATAAAGCAGTACTTGCTCTGGCAATTCACCATCCTCTTTGAATAGGCAAAAGTGTCGAAGGTGGAGCAAACTTTTTTCAAATCCAAAAGATTACAATTGAAGTATAAAGGATCTTATAATCATTTTAAGACCTTTCTTTAAGCTGTTATAAGAAGGTTTTACCTTGACTAGATTGTTGTGCAAAGCAACGAATTCTTCATCAGGTATGCCCTTGAGAATTTGCTTTAGCTGATATACATCTTTCTCTTTGAGTACAACCGCAAACTTTTTCCAATTAAGAATGTCATTGAATGGCAGGTCATAATAATTAGACAGTATGACTGCGAAGAGAACCAAAAAAAACGTATCAATAAATAGGAGTTCATGAGAAATTAAAAAATATAAAAACAGAAACCTTGGAAAAAATGAATCCTAGATTTAGCAGAGCCAATAGCACTATAGTTTGTAGAGACCTAGGGTTTACCAATAAGACACCCCATAGTTTACATGCATACAGGGAATTGTGCCTCAGAATAGTTTTCCCTTCATGGAGTTTGGTGACTGAACATCAAAGACACTGTTCTAGTAAGTGACTCCTTTTCTGAACTTTAGGGCTCTTCATGAAATAGGAAAAAACGACTAAAAGTGCGTATATGGTAAAAACTAAAGGTGATGCCTAGTTTCTGATGGATCAAAACTTTGAGGGAGTACAGAAGTTAAAAAGTTCAATCAAACACCTTTAAAAGTCAAAATATTGGTATTTACTAGATTACGCTGGAAGCTAAAGTTAGGTAAATACATAAGACTGCTAAAAAGATGTATTTATTGATTGCTTTCCCTGAACACTGCATAAGATGCATATGTATCTAAGGAGCTCACCAGCCTCTCTTAACAGTTGGACTTGCTAGGAGCAGCTTCCCCATTAAGGCATGAACAAATAGTCTATATCTAAATTAATTTATTCATGCAATTTTAGTTATGTTAGCCTGATACACTTCAACACCTATGGAACCATAATAAAGAATTTGGAGTGAAGCTGAATTAAGTTTGACCAAAGAAGAATTACTCACCAGGTATACATCCATAATGGATTGAATCTGCAATACGAGCGCTGTTGACCTGAGAACCACCAGGACAAATGCAAAATTTTGTCCTATAAAATTTCTTCTGATATACTAGATGTCCAGTAGCCCTATTTATCCTGTTGTTCGCAATATCAAGCTCCGTATCATTCTCCCATACGCGTGCCAATATAACTCTGATTCTTGAGTTCCTATGACCAGCCCAAAAACCTAGAGTTGTCCTGCAAAGAACACTCGAAGAAGACAACAAATTAATAAATGAGTAAATGGCAATGCCTACATAATCATCTAATTGATGTAATTAATATATATGGAGTATCATTTATTATGGATTTGTTATACTGATGTTTGTTATACTGATGTTTTTACAAGGACTAAGGAATCATCTAGTTGCAAGGGCATTCTTTCATTTTTGTGTAACACAATCCGTTATGCTATGTGGATTTATCTTGATCATACCTTGGTGTCACATATTTAAGTCATCAACACATCTTGATAATCATATATAGAAGTGTTACATACGATATTCTCAGTGTCATATACCACATACTTTCATTATTAGTCTGCTCTTTCTCAGATTGTTGTACCATCATATTTATTAGTCATCAGACTCATCACACATGGTATCCACACGTGTGCTTCACAGATACCAAACATTTACTAGCTTATTAGAGCATCAATAAGTCAATGACCATAATATACCTGTTTTCAACATCATTTCCTCCAGCTGGAAGAGCAAATGGCTGAAGTACTTGAGGGAGAGCTACATCTTTGTGCGGAATAAATCCAACGTCGTAGCTTGGTGAGCACACAGCTCGAATTGAATTTTTTACAAGTAGTGGAAGTCCTTCAGTTGCCCTTACACCAACATCATGACAAGTGACAAAAAAATGATCTGCACCTAGGGTTCTGTTCCAGTAAGGATACTTGGAAATCAAGCTCTCCACATAGTTTTGGACAATAATTGTCATGTTCTCATAGGATGTTCCCTGCATGCCATAATACAAAAGAAAACTTCAACTATCAAAGCAAACCCCATTGCAAATTCAATAGTTATACATCACATGTTAAGGTATTGCTTTCATCCATAAGCTTGTCATTAGCCACTGTGCTTTTAAAATATTCAATTAGCCCACTGTAATTTTTAAAAATGTTCAATTAACCCATTCCGTCCAATTTTGCAGACAAACGTTAAAAAATATCCTACGTGGCTTTTTTGAAAAAAAATAAATATTACGTGTATTTGCTGACTGGGCGACTTTTCTTACGTGGCTTTTTTGAAAAAAAAAAAATATTACGTGGTTTTTTTATTAATATATATAATATTAATAAAAATTAATATTATAATATTAATAAAAGTTAATATTATAATATTTACCCAAGCACTTTATAATATGTATAATATTAATAAAAATTAATATTATAATATGTATATTTTATTTTAAAATAAAATAAAAATACTTTTATATTTTAAAATACTTATAAA
Organism: Panax ginseng; assembly: GCA_020205605.1. Lineage (NCBI taxonomy): Eukaryota > Viridiplantae > Streptophyta > Magnoliopsida > Apiales > Araliaceae > Panax > Panax ginseng. Next base: position 24,311,952 of record CM035148.1, on the reverse strand, counting down.
ATTTTTAAAATAAAAATATTTTTATATTTTAATTTCTTTCTTTTTCTTTACTTAAATATTTATAATATGTATAATATTGATAAAATTAATATTATAATATTTATAATTAATATGCATGTTTTTTTTTGAAAATAAAAATAAAAATACTTTTATGTTTTAAAATACTTATAAAATTTTTAAAATAAAAATATTTTTATATTTTAGTTTATTTCTTTTTCTTTACCTAAATATTTATAATATTAATAAAAATTAATATTATAATATTTATCTTCATATTCATCCATAAGACCCGTGTAACTTCATAGGAATCTACTGGTCTTTTCCCCATTTTTTTTGGCCAAAATCAAGCCTCTAAATTATACCCAAATTGAATCGAAAATGAATAGATCTAGCATCATCCTCCTTTGAAATGGAATCCTACAGATCAACATACAAGCTGGATCCAGAGATGCGCCATCGCATCAACAAACTAGGCGAATAAACATTGAATCCAATCCATTCTAATGAACTTACGGTATTGCCAGAAGCAACCACGTTAAGAAAAGTCGAAGGCCGCCGCGATGACGATGAATTTTCGTCGATATCTTCGTCGGCGAGTAAAGCAGCAGCTTGCCGCATCGAATTAGAAAGCTGAGCCAATTCTTCGATCGCCTCCATTGATTCCCTAAATCAACGCCTCCAACAAGATTTCACCTCCAACAAAGGATGGCGAGTAAAGCAGCAGCTTGACGCATCGAATCAGAAGATTGATTTAGGGTTTCATTGTTTGGAGGAGTTTGAGGAGGATTCCAGGGGTTGGTGAAGCCATTTCAGCTCAATTTTTTCAGAGAGAGAAACCAGAGATAGAAATTAGGGATGCAATTGAGATCTGTGAGGGAATACCAGCATTTGACCCTTTTAGAATGAGTACGGGTCGGGTTGACCCGACTGAGTAAGAAGATGAGCCACATCAGTATTTATATGTCATTTCTTTTATTTTTATTTTACTTTTGAACTGTCACGTATGATATTTTTTAACGTCCGTCTGCAAAATTAGACGGAATGGGTTAATTGCACATTTTTAAATAGTATAGTGGGCTAATTGAATAAATAAAAAGCATATTGGCTAATTAGTTAAAACACTATAACCACAGTGGCCAAAAAGTGCTTTTTGCCTGACTAAAACATACTCCATCCATTTGGAAATGAGGATCCTACCTTTTTGTTGACATTTATTTTTCAAATATTAAGGTTTGTACAAGACAAGTGGCATAATTTTTCTGGATAAAATTTTTCAATACTAAATTTAAAGACTAATTATTTAAACCTCAAGATTCCCCAAAAAAAATTTAAAACAATACATAAATTAATTAATTAACAAAAATAGTAGGACACTCATTTCCAGTAGAATACAGAAGACTTTTAACTAAATGCTAAAAACAGGACGATTCTCATCACCAAAGAGCCAGCTACATAACACAAATTACAACAGCAAAAAGAGAGGCAATTGCTTAATAGAAGAAAAGGAAAAAATAAATATTATCACTACATAGGCGCCTTAGATATAATGCATCTTTAGTTCACATTTTCTTCCCAATATTCTAGAAAACAAATCTCTGAAAAAGCTGCAACCTATTACCTGGTAATATTTTACAAACTGACTTCTCCTGTAATTCACAAACTCTCAAACCTGTCCTCTGCCTCTTAACCCGTAGAGTATGAAGATTCCTATAATAGAAGGCAATCTTAAACCAATTACTATTGTAGTATTAGATTTTTCTTGCCACATCAGTAGCCCAATCGATGAGCCAACTCAAGTTTTGTATCAATGTTCTATATCACCAAATAAGGCAACAGAGAGAATATAAAACATAGAGTAAACAAACTATCAGTAATTACGATAGCGGCCCTTTTCTATCCTGCAGCATTGACTAGTGAAACCTAAAACATCCATCAATTGAAGTGCCTTAGGCATTGAACTAGTCATCCATTCTCTTTAAGTTTGCATCTAATTGAACATCTCACAACCTTCAACTGAATAAACTAGATCAATTACCAATAATTTTCTATAAATTGATCCATTCCCCAAATTCGAACACCAAGAATGAAGAGAACTTCGCAACTCTACATATGCATTCAACACACATTAATGACAATAAAATTTAACTGAAAATACAAAACAAAATTAAGACACTTATGAATTCATCAGCAATATACAGAAGTTACCTAGATTCAAAATGGGAAAAGACATACCTTTCCTCGCATCTTATGGCAAGAGACCGGAATAAAGAATAAGTCAGCTTGATCTGGATCATCTGTACGAAACTTACTCTCTCTGATATTCTGAAAGAAATATCCCTCGCTCGCATACTTGCCGGTAAGCTTCCTCGGCGTTTGGTAAAACGTTTTAGGATCTCCATCCGTATATATGTAAACCTTGAATTTCTTCTCCATTTCCGCATAGTTCAACCTAAATATCTCCGGCGAGTGATATACATCAGATAATTCCTCCGAATCATCCTTAAAAATTAGTTGAGGAGAAGTGTTCGAATCATCCTTTATAATTAGTTGAGGAGAAGTGTTGTAAGAGTTGTACTGGATAGGGGAGTTGAGAGACTTGAGAGAGAAATAAGTGAAGGAAATTAGGGTTAGGATTGCGAGGATGAGGAGTGATCCTTGCCGAGTGCAGAGGGCAGTGGAAGGTGATTGTGGAGGCTTCGCCGCCGCCGTCATTGCTGGCATTACTCCGCCAGGTTTGGTTGTTTCCGGCGATTTACCCAATTGAAGACCGACCTCCACTACTTACAGAGCTAATACAAGATCTGAACAATCAGCTATAATTGGCTCTAGGCTAAAATGCAAACCGAGGAAATGATTTAAATAGGATTTTAATTTATAGTCTTTCTTGCAGTGTAAACTTAATTGATTTTAATTTATAGTCTTTCTTGCAGTGTAAACTTAATTGAGAACAGGGATAAATAAAGTTTTGATAACGGTCCGATTTTCATTGTAGTTATCGAAATTTTTTTTATTATAATTGAATAACTGTACTTTTTAAATATTATAAAATGATCATTACTTAAGATTTCCGTCCGAAAAAATGGACAGAATATTGACTGTGCAAATTGGTCTCTCTCTTGCCTATGTGGAGAACAGCTGCACAGCTTCTCTTCTATGTTGCTTAAAGTGGAGTAGTAATTAATTTTATTATCTTTAAATAATAATAATATTAATAATAATTTCAAAATAATAGTAACAGTAATAATAATAATTTTAAAATAATAATAATAAAAATAATAATAATAATAATAATAATTTTAAATAATAATAATTTCAAAATAATAATAATAATAATAATAATAATAATAATTTTTAAAAAATTAAAAATTAAAAAAGATTATATAAATTATAAAAATATTTTTACATGAAACTGATGTATGTTTAAAAATAATATTTTTATTATTTTATTAATTTAAGTTATTTAAGCAAGGGTAAGTTTGACAAATCATTTTTATTCTCCATTAAAAAAACAAATTGCATACAAATCATGAGGAACGGACTTTCAAATACAATTAATTTTATAAAAGTTAAATTTTTATAAAATTAATTTTTATTATTATTATTTAAAAATTATTATTATTTTGAAATTATTATTATTAAAAATTATTATTATTATTTTAAAAATATTATTATACAATACTATTAATTTTACTTGAACTCAAGTTCTATATATTATTAAAATTATTATTATTAATAGTATTTTTATTATTATTATTATTATTATTATTATTATTATTATTAAAATTTTAAAATAATAATAATACTATTAATTTTATGTCCTAAAATATACTACTAAAATGGATTGGAAGAATGCACGTCTGTTTTTAGACAACACACACATAATTCTTTAGACACACGCAAACAATGTCAATTAAGGATACATCATATATATAATCCAATTAACACATCCGTAATCTAAAACTGGTCACCAAATTCAACCAGTAAATATCAAAAACAAAAATACCAACTTGACAAAATATTAAGTTTTACTTTTTGAGAAATGCAATATAATTTCATAATTCAAGTACATCTCCAATATTTTAAAATAATAATAATAATACTATTAATTTTATTATTTTAAAATAATATTTTTTTTTATTATTATTAGTATTTTATTATTATTATTAGTATTTTATTATTATTATTATTATTATTATTATTTTAAAATAATAATAATACGAGTAATTTTAATAATAATAATAATAATAATAATAATAATAAAAAATACTATTAATACTATTAATTGTATTTGGGGTCCGTTCCTACAAATTTGTATGAAATTTATTTTTTAATGGAGAATAAAAATAGTTTGTCAAATTTACTCTTGCTCAAATAACTTAAATTAATAAAATAATAAAAATATTATTTTTTAAATACACATCACTTCATATAAAAATAGTTTTATAATTTATATAATCTTTTTAAATTTTTTAAATTTTTTAAAAATTATTATTATTATTATTATTATTATTATTATTTTGAAATTATTATTATTATTATTAATATTTTTATTATTATTATTTTAAAATTATTATTATTACTGTTACTATTATTTTGAAATTATTATTAATATTATTATTATTATTATTATTTAAAGATAATAAAATTAATTACTACTCCACTTTAAGAAACGTAGAAGAGAAGCTGTGCAGCTGTGCTCCATGTAGGCAGGAGAGAGAGAGAGACCAATTTGCACAGTCAGCATTCCGTCCGTTTTTTTGGATGGAAATCTCAAGTAATGACCATTTTGTAATATTTAAAGAGTACAGTTATTCGATTGTAATAAAAAAAGTTTCGGTAACCATAATGAAAATCGGACCCTAGTACAGTGACCAAAACGTTATTTATCTCATTGAGAATATTTTTAAGGGTTAAGTTCAGATGACCACCTGGGGTTTGAGCGGTTTCCCACTTAACCACCTGTAGTCAGTAAAGCTACATTTAAACTCCTGACTTTTTGAGTTGAAGTGAAAACGTTACCTTTTCCATCCAAATTAACCGTAAGTGCGTATGTAGGGCCCAAAAACGCGTGAAAAGAGGGTGTAACAGTAAAAAAAACTAAAAAATGTCTAAAATACCCTTCTTCTCCCTCTTGACTTTTAAAAACATTCCTCTCCTCTTATTCTCACTTCAAACCCACTACTATGAGTTCTTTGAGCTTTCTTAGTCAATTGGACCCTTCCCCACTTCTTCCCGTGGAATCTTATATTACTGTGAGTTCCTTTACTTCAGTATAATTATCGCCGCTTGAGGTGTGATTGTGATAGTGGCGGTCATGGTAGGTTCACTTTTGCGGTCACTTTATTGAATGTGAGAAAATTTGGTCAAAATTTTAGTGATGTCCTTGGTTCTTTTTGTGGTGGCCGGAGATTCGACGGGATTTCAAGACCTGACCGTGCTTCTGGAGCTTCTTTGAATGATGGTAGTTTTCTTTCTTTAGTAAATAGAGTTACAATATATTGTATGAGGGCTTTTATTTGTTGTTGTTCAATTTGGAAAATTTGTTTTTTGGGGGAAAATTTTCCAATCAAGAGGGAAATTTTGGCTCGTCTATCTTCGGCTTCTAAGCGATATCAATCCGCTCTTCAATCGCGATTTGGTAAGCTCAACCTTTGTAACTTCCCAATTTCTGTTGGGATTTCACCTGTGATCTTATTGTAGAAAAGATAAAGTGTTACCAAGATCTGTGAGAAGATCTATGAAGCTGTTGTTGTTTAGTAGAAGATCTGTGAGGTTTTCTAGTTTGTCCAGCCCAGTAGCTCTAAATGGAAGTTTCCAGATAAATGATTTCGAGCGAGAAAAAAATGGCGCAATGTTGAATCTTTAACGCAGAGGTCATTGGGAATGCTACCTGTCAAAAGGTTATCAGACAAAGCTAGAGCCTTAAGGTTCTTCAATTGGGAATTGAGGATAATGGCTCCCGATAAGTTATTACTTGTAAGACCCCAAATTATTAATAAATAAAATTTAATTTCCTCTATTTATCATTTTGAAATAGTAAGGGTTGATTTGATTAATGTGGTTAGTTATGGGTAAAATGCGCAAATATTTCAAATAAGCAAGTGGTTATAAAATATTCATTTTTATCGGAGAATATTCGTTTAGTCGTGGAATATTCTTACTGTCGGGGAATATTCGTACGACGGCGCATCCTTGTGTGAGCCCCATAACGGAAAGCGATTGGATGAAGAAAACGACAAGTATAAGTTATTTATAAATAACGGCGTAGTTGTTACCGTTAACACTGTTGGAAAACCCGGTGATTAAAACACAGTAATACACGTTGTTGCACAGTAGCAGACGGCATTGCACCAATTATTGATTCTTCCGTAAGAAGGCACTACTCAATAATTGTTACAGTAATTACTGTTCAATATTTTATTTTATTGATTCAATAATTGCTACGTTGATATTTTATATTCTTGTTGTTTCAATAATTGTCACTATAAAGTATTTTCCATTATCGAAGCAATAATTCATATTATCTGAATAATATTATTAGATAACATTATTGGCAATGTAGAAAGTTTCATCTCAAGGAGAGGTTTGGTCACCTAATTGTATGCCAAGAAGGAGAAATCCTTATTGGAAAGCCCCCTCTTTCCTAGGAACTGCCTGGTTGTCGGTATTGTGATTCTGTAATATTATTTGTGAATAAATTAATTATTGATTTATATGATGAGGAAAATATTGATTTTATGTGGATATAGATGGAGAAAATTTTTAAATGTGACAATTGTTGAAAATTAATATTTTATCTTTTTTTGATAAAATAATTCATTTAAATATATTATTTTAATAATATATTAATGGTGATATTTTTTATAATGAATGTGGGATATATGAGTAGAAAGAGTATTTTTGTTGCAAAAGTTGTTTAAAACATGTTAAACATGTCTGTGGACCTATTTCTTGACTAAAATTTGATTATAGCCTGTAAAATCGCCCGTTTGTGGATTTCGGTCAATTTCTGTTTGGAATTTGGAAAACATTTCTTCTGCAAAGTTGTAGATAATGAAATTTCTTATGAAAAAGACATGTGGTTCGAATTTTTCTGACAAAAGGGCTATTTATCATGAATTATTGAAGTTCCGAAGTTCAGAAATAATTAATTTTTGGAAGTTTTAATTATTTTTATTAAGAAAAACATTTTTTCCATTTGAGTGGCACATGTTAATGGTTGAAATCAGCTGGTGTGGTGTGCTAAGGAAATTAAGAAAATTATATTATTAATTTATTAAATTTTCTACTTTGGTGTTCTAAGTATTTTCCTATAAATAGAGTGCTTAGGTTAGAATTGAAAATCACACCAGAAACTAAAGATTTCTCTCTCTTTCTCTCTCTATAATATCGAACGTATTTTGTGAGTATTTTAGTACTTTGAGTATTGCTATACGGTGCAAGTTCTTTTAGCACTATATCTAGTATTCCAAATGTAAAGATTGTTTTTCCGAGGTAAAGGATGTTATTTTATTCAAAATGATATTATTTCTTCAATATCATTATTAGAAATATTGGTTGGAAATTTTATTAAATTTGGAACTTTTTCATGTGGGGTTACTATTCATGAGTTACTATTCACGAGTTACTATTCACGAGTACTATTCACGTAAGCGTGATGATGTTTTTTTTTGTGAAATTTCTATCTTTTGAGGTCTGAGTTACTTATTCACGATACGGACTATTCACGATATCTGACTATTATTCACGAATAAGACTATTCACGGAAAAATTAAATTTTCTTTTCTCGTGTCCAACATTGTACGTTATGATTCCTATCTTTGATTGGATCTATGTTTTGATCTTCATTCTTGAATTTTACTCCAACTCAAGTTATTTATGATGTATTTTTGAACTTGGATTATTTAAAGTACGAATCCTTAATACTTGTTCTTTTGTTTCACTTTGTATTCGTTTTCTTTAAAATATTTTCATCATCTTTGATCTAAATGATGATATTCTTGAATATCTTTGACTGTAGTACAAAGATGAATGATTTCTTTATGAATATCTTTGGCAGTAGTAGTGCAAAGATGAGCAGTATTGAGATGAACATATGACCGATCGATTAATATCTTTGGCAGTAGTGCAAAGATGAGCAGTGTTTAGATGAACATAACTAATCGATGAATATCTTTGGCCTATAAGTGCAAAGATGAATATTTGATTCAGATATATAATGATTGATATTACAGGATAAAATATCGACGATGAACTTTTAAATTCATATATAGAAGATAGTAGTTTGCATTCTCTACTTAACTCTTCTAATGAATTATTATTTTCGTTCGAAGATTGATTTAAAGCGGTTGTCTCATTGTATTCTATTAGATTTTTCCTGTTGAGGACTAACGATAATTCGATTCTATATTATCTTAGTCATAATGTTCTTTCTTGGGCTAATTGAGCTCACCATTTTCCTTGTTGTTCATTTTTCTTCTCGGGGAGGCGAGAATGTAGCAGTACTAGTCGGGGTGTGGAATGATGGTTCTAGAAGTGGTTCTAGTAGTCCTCACTATTCTATAAAATAGTGTATCAATAATTGTAATGAGGACTTATTTGAGTGTGGATATTGTCTAGATGACAATATTTGTATTTAAACTCATGACTTTTTTATGTTGTATTAATAAAGTTGTAGTTGTTTACATACCATGTATTTTGTGATTTCGAATGGGTGTTGTATACCTATTTTGGGGGCGTCACATTACTAGACAAGTCAACACTCTCGAGCCGACTCAGTTGGTTGAGCTCTGAGGGGATTGAAGTGATTTGAAGTGATTTGAAGTGATTCTAGCTCTTCCATTCAAGCGAGAATGCCCCCTTGAGCTTTGTTGTTTGTTGTTTTGCAAATCTTTGAAGTCGTTTTGTACCAATCGATCTCTTGTGGTATGAGGCCACCGAGACTATTCTTCCGCAAGTCTAGAAATTTCAGATTCTTTGAGTTACCAATTTCAATTGGAATGCTTCCATTGAATTGGCAATAAGCAAGTCCCAAGATGCTCAACTCAGTTAATTTTCCAATGGTCGAAACAATTTGATCTCGATAACATGTTATCTCCATTCTCGAACTTGCAACTTCTTCAAAAGGCCAATCTCAGAGGAATTTTACCAGAAAGAGAATTTGAATAGAGCAGTAGTTCCTTTAGATTCTGAAGCTGTCTAAGCTCTGGAAGAATTGAGCCAGTGAGATAATTCATTGACAAATTGATTGTTTGAAGGGAAGTGATTATTTCTGTAAGACCCCGAATTTTATGAAATAAAAGTATTCAATTTTTCTTATAATTACAATTCAGTAAATGATTAAATTGTTAAAAGTTTAAAGTTAAGGGTGAGATATGAAATTTTTTCAAAATACGCAAGTGGTTATAAAATATTCAATTGTAGGGGAATATTCGTTTGGTCGAGGAATATTCTTTCTGTCGGAGAATATTCGTACGACGGTGCAGCCATTTGTGGGCCCCATAACGAATAACTGTCGGATGAAAAAAATGACAAAAATTGAGTTTTTATAAATAACGGCGTAGTCGTTCCCGTTAACACTGTTGGAATACCCGGTGGGTAAAGTAAAGTAATACTCGTTGTTGCACAGTAGCACACGGTTTTGCACAATATTTTTGAATTATTGATTCTTACGTAAGAAGACACTACTCAATAATGGTTACAGTAATTACTATTTAATATTTTATTTTATTAATTCAATAATTGCTACGTTGATATTTTATATTATTGTTGTTCAATAATTGCCACTACACAGTATCTCAATTATCAGATCAATAATTCATATTATTTGAATAATATTATTAGATAGCATTATTGGCAATGTCTAGAAAGTTCTATCAAGGAGAGGTATGGTCACCTAATTGCGCGCCAGTAAGGAGAAATCCTTATTGGAAAGCCCCCTCTTTCCTTGGAACTGCCTGGTTGTCATAATTGTGATTCTGTAATATTATTTGTGAATAATTAATTATTGATTTATATGATAAGGAAATATTTTTTGATGTGGATATAAATGATGGATTTATTTATGTGATTATAAATGAAGGAATTAATGTTGAGGTATTTTATCGGTATTTTGCCGGATTGGAGGTATTAAAAGATCAAATCGATTATTTTTACGACTTTATTGTGTGAGTTATAATTTTTAATCGTGAAATTGGATCATTGTGATTTTGGATATGTTATACATATATAAGTTGAGTATATATGTTCACAAATTTTGAACGAATTAAAAATGAGCGAATGATTTGTTATGAATTTTAAGAGGTGGTGATTGTAAATTAGGTTTATAAATGATTTTGGTGGAAAATTCTAGAAATGGGTGGGCCCCACTTTTGGTTGTTGGGAAGATGGATTTTGGTGGGTGGAATAGTAGCAGGTAAAGCCATCGGTGCTTGAGTCAAGTCTGCTTGCCGTAAGGCTAACATTTTCCTATAAATAGAGGGCTAAGTTAGAATTGAAAATCACACCAGAATTCATAAGTTTTCTCTCTTTTTCTCTCCTTTTTCTATAAGTTTTCTCTCTAAATTCGGGGTCTTATAATCTCCCCTCCTTATAAAATTTCGTCCCCGAAATTTACGTACCTGGTATTTCGAAAAGTTGAGAATAACTTGCTTCAATTTCAGATTCTATCTCCCCGGTCATCATGATTTCTCCATTGCTCATCTCCCGTGATAACTTCATTTGGGTTCCTCACTTGTTGGGAAGTCATGACAAACGTTATCCCTTGAACTACTTGGTTTTGACTTGTCTGGGGCAGCATTTGGCATCATCACTATCGTTGGAATATACTTTTCTATAGGGCATATTCCTCCCTCAACTTCCTCGTCGTACTCCTGATTCATGATCTGAATCATCAATCTTCGATCCATATCGAATTCAGGTTGACCACTCTGTACAGGGCAATTCAAAACTCGATGTTGGGTTCTCCCAATTGCTTTCCAAAAAGAGAAATTCATATCATCTATTTTAGCCTTCTTAGATCGGACATCTCTTTCCACAATATCCACGTGTCGTGCAGCTTTTGCCCATGCATCACTTATTCTCACTCGTTCGCTTTTTTTCTTCTTTCAATTTCAGATTCCATCTTTATCATCTTATACTCTGCCAAAGAATGCTTCTGTTCAAGCATCACATATCGGGTAACACAAGCTTAAATTGTTGCATCCTTTTGTTCCACGACCGCTTTAGCCTGCTCTTCTAACTCATGAATACGATTTTGAAATTCTACATTTTGATCATGTAATACCTCTAATAAACTCTCCTCAGGTACCTCTTCTTCCTCACTCTCATTTGTTACTCTCTGACTACTATCTCTGTGTAACTATAAATTCTTCACTCACCACATGGATATCTCTAATTCCTTCTTTGTCTGATATCACATTATCATGGTTAATGATTAGAGGTATCCCACGAGCCTCATTTACTCCATTGTTAGCATTCTCATTTGCCATTCTCAAATCGCCATAAAACAAGGGTTAATTAAGCAAATTAACGTATCACATAATATCCAGTATATTATGATTGCGACCAACAATTAAGCTTAGGTAGGACACCTTTAGCGAAAGATTTATTCATCTCACCCTCCTAGTTATATTCCCGATCTCATGAGAGACCATATCCCTAAGCTCTGATACCAAATGTGACAACCCCAAAACAGGTCCATTCCATCCAACCTATTCTGAGTCGCCAAATACATGGTACAGAAAACAACTACAATTTTATTACAACAATTATCGTGCAAAATACAACAACACATATGATGTGAGTTTGGATATAAATATATACCAACTGTGACTCTCATCCCCACCTGGATAAAGACGTCACAACGACACCTTACATAAAGGTATAGTCAAAAAGCATTTTAGAAATTAAAATCTTTGGGAAGTGCTCAAGAAACCTTCGTATACTGGGAGGCCATGATTCTAGGTTATGATAGATATCACATGGCCACGTAATTATCCTTGGTTGAATTAATAGACCCCAAAGAAAAACGAGAAGATTACTATCATATTCTTCCCAACGGTGAGTCTTCTCTTGACATATCATTATCTCCATTGTCTCTAATTGAGAATTATACTTCAAACAAATACCAAGATTATATAGGTAGTGCTTCGTAAATATACTCAAAGTGGATGAGCACAACCCCTGCTCTTATGATGACACGAGGTGGTATGTCATTAGACATCTTGTATGATAGTGGCAAAACACCCTTCCAACGTTGGGTTCGCTTTCACCCTAGTTGATTCACCAAATATAACTACTAAATGATGACCACCGATTTCTATTCCCCTGTTATTCCCCGCTTGACCCAGCTACACTTTTATTACCTGAAAGGAATTGTGAAGCAAAAGGGTGAGCACAACTAGCTTAGTAAAGAATATCATGATTAAAGATAAATAAATTATCAATAGCCTTCAACAGTAATAAATCAGAGATTTAGAACATATGGTAGATGATAAAACTTTTCAACCATAGTTGCAGTGAACGAAGCAATCCATTAAGAGTCAAATAGACCATAAAATCTATTATCTTCTCCATGTTAAAAGTCCATCAACAATGTTTTATCCTTGTAACATTAATCAATAATTCCTGTCCACAATCACGTGTATAACTCATAATCGTAATTGTAATTCTAAATTTCTTTCCTCATCCAGGACAAAGTTAATTTTCATCACCTGGAACATCAAAGATCATGGTTATACCAAATCACAGTTCATGTTCATAATCCTACTAATAAATTCATCTTTGCACTACAGCCAAAGATATTCATCAACAAGTCATCTTTGCACTACAAGCCAAAGATATTCATCAACAAGTCATCTTTGCACTACATGCCAAAGATATTCAACAACAAGTCATCTTTACATTACGAGCCAAAGATATTCATCAGAAATCATTCATCTTTGCACTACAGGCTAAAGATATTCAGTTATATCATCATTTAGGACTGAGGATGATGCAAAATATTTTAAAGAAAACGAATTCAGTGAAACAAAAGAACAAATATTAAGGATTCGTACTTTAAACAACTCAAGTTCAAAAATACTTCATAAATAACCAGAGTGGAGTAAAATTCAAGAATAAAGACCAAAACATAGATCCAATCAAAGATAGGAATCATAACAGACAATCTTGGAAACAGAGAAGAAAACTTTATTTTTCTGTGAATAATGTCGTATTTGTGAATAGTGCCGTATACGTGAATAGTAACTCTGACACCAAAGATAGAAATTTCACAAAAAACATCATCATGCTTCGTGAATAGTACTCGTGAATAGTAACTCATGAATAGTATCTCGTGAATAGTAACTCATGAATAGTAACCCAGACATGAAAAAGTTTCAAATTTGATAAAAAGTTCAAACCAATATTTCGGCATAATGATATTGAAGAAATAATATCATTTATGAAGAAAATAATCTCCCTTACTGAAAAAAATAATACTACTTGATCTGGAATACTGGATATAGTGCTAAAAGAACTTGCACCGTATAGCAATACTCGAAGTACTAAAATACTCACAAAAATACGCTCGATATATAGAGAGAAAAAGAGAGAAATCTTTAGTTTCTGGTGTGATTTTCAATTCTAGCCTAAGCACCCTATTTATAGGAAAATGCTTAGAACACCAAAGCAGAAAATTTAATATAATAATATTATTATTATTCCACAACTTCCTACGCACACTCATTGAATCCAACATCAGCCATCTACTCAAATAAAAACAACAAAAATGTTTTTGTTAATTAAAACAATTAAAACTTCCAAAATCAATTATTTCAGAACTTCAGAACTTCAATAATTCATAATAAATAGCCCTTTTATCAGAAAATTCGAATCTCGCAATTTTTTATATGAAATTCAATTCTCTACAACTTTGCAGAAGAGAGTTTTTCCAAAATCCAAACAGAAATTGACCGAAATCCACATACGGACGATTTTACAAGCTATAATTAAACTTCAGTCAAGAAATGGGGTCTACCGACATATTTAACATGTTTTAAACAACTTTTACAACAAAAATATTCTTCATCCTCATATACTCATATATACTACATTCATTGTAAAAATATCACCATTATTATATTATTAAAATATAATAATAAATTATTTTATCAGAAAAGATAAAATATCAATTTTCAACAATTGTCACTTTAAAAAAAAATTCTCCATCTATATCCACATAAAATGAATATTTTCCTTATCATATAAATCAATAATTAATTATTCACAAATAATATTACGTAATCACAATAATGACAAACTGATAGTTCCTTCAGGAAAGAGGGGTTTTCAATAAGGATTTCTCCTTATCTTGGCAATTAATTAGGTGACCAAACCTCTCCTAGATGTAACTTTCTAGACATTGCCAATAATGTTATCTAATATTATTATTCGGATAATATGAATTATTGCTTTGATAATGGAAAATATCGTGTAGTGACAATTATTAAAAACAACAAATAATATAAAATATCAACGCAGCAATTATTGAATCAATAAAATCGAAGCAGTAATTATCGTAACAATTATTGAGTAGTGCCTTTCACGTAAGAATCAATAATTGGTGCACTGGTAATGTGCTATTATTGTGCAACAATGCGACATCGTATTTTAACCAAGGGTATTCCAATAGTGTTAGCGGTAATAAACTACGTCGTTATTTATAAAAACTCCTTTTGTCGCTTTTCTTCATCCGACAGTTATTTTGTTATGGGGGCCCAATTAATGGTCGCGTCGTAAATACGAATATTCCCCGACGTAAAGAATATTCCACGACCAAACGAATATTCCCCGATAGGAATGAGTATTTTATAACCACTTGCATATTTTGAAAAAAAAATCATATATCACCCTTAACTTTAACTTTTATCAATTTAACCATTTACTGAATAGTGATTATAAGAAAAATTGAATACTTTTATTTCATAAAATTCGGGGTCTTACATTTGGCCCGTAGTGCAAAGATGAATTTATTAGTATGATTATGAACAGGAACTGTGATTTGGTATAACCATGATCTTTGATGTTTTAGGTAAAGACAGATAATGAAAATTATCTTCGTCTTGGATGAGAAGAGGAATTTAGAATCACAATTATGATTATGAGTTATTCATATGATTGTGGAAATGAACTGTTGATTGATGTTACAGGGATAAAATATTGTTAGTGGACTTTTAACATTGAGAAGATAATTGACTTTATGGTCTATTTGACTCTTCTAATGGATTGCTCGTTCCGCTGCAACTATGGTTGAAAAGTTTTATCATCTACCATATGTTCTAAATCTCTGATTTATTACTGATGAAGGCTAGTGATAATTTAATTATCTTTAGTCATGGTATTCTTTACTGAGCTAGTTGTGTTCACCCTTTTGCTTTACAATTCCTTTCAGGTAATAAGATTGTAGTTGGGTCGAGCGAGGGTAACAAGGGAATAAAACGGTAGTCATCATTTAGTAGTTATATTTGGTGAATCAAATAGGGTGAGGCGAACCCAACGTTGGAAGCGTGTTTTGCCACTATCATACAAGATGTCTAATGACATACAACCTCGTGTCATCATAAGACAGGGTTGTGCTCATCCACTTGCTGAGTATATCTACGAGCACTACCTATATAATCTTGGTGTTTGGTTGAAGTATAACTCTCAATTAGAGACAGTGGTGATAATGATATGTCAAGAGAAGACTCACTATTGGAAAGAATATGATAATAATCTTCTCATTTTTCTTTGGGGTCTATTGGGTCAACCAAGGATAATTCTGTGGACATATGATATCTATCATAACCTAGACGCATGGGCTCCCATGTACGAAGGTTTCCTTGAACACTTCCCAAAGGTTTTAATTTCTAAAACAGTTTTTGACTATACCTTTATGTAAGATGTCATGGTGACGTGCTACCCAAGTTGGTGTCAAGAGTCACAGTTGATATATATATTTGTATCAAAACTCACAACACATGAGTTATTGTAATTTGCACGACAATTGTTGTAATAAAGTTGTAGTTATTTTCTGTACCATGTATTTGGCGACTCAGAATAGGTTGGATGGAATGGACCTATTTTGGGGTTGTCACAATTTCAATAACAACATCTGCAGTTTATGTCACCAAACCATGATCAGCTGTCTGTTTGTATGATGGCTATTGCAGGCTTTTTTAGTTTCTGTGTCTCATTTCTATGCTAATAATTTTAGTTGATATCGAACACATAGTCAGTCACTCAATTGTGCAGAAATTAGTCACATAGTCAGTTCATGACCAATTTAGTCCGTAAATTTGCTCGAGTTCTACATGTTACCTCAACATCCGGTAGTTAATTTGATTGCTTACAGTTATGTGATATTATCAGTTTGCTCGTAATTTTTGTGATTCAGAATTCCATCGATTTTTCATGAACACTCGTCCATGATTCCTTTCATGTGACGTCACTGCAGCCCAACTTTTGCTATAAAAAAAGGGACATGGGAAAAAAATTGACCTCACTGAAGTCCAGCATTGAAACATGGAGTGATTTGCGGGTCTTGTTTTTTCATATGTTCTTCCCTCGCATGTTCCAGCATCTGTCGTTTATATATAAGGAGGGTAATTAAGTCTTTATCCAACTTAAGTAACAGAGTTATGACAGAAAGCAGTTATTCACTTTAACTCAAAAAGTCGGGAATTTAAATGTAGCTTTACTGACTACAGGTGGTTAAGTGAGAAACCGCTCAAACCCCAGGTGGTCATCTGAACTTAACCCCTATTTTTAAACATGATCATCTCTCCCGTAAGAATAAAATGGTTCCACTTTTATGTAAAATAGGAGATCATGTGAAAATATAAAAAATGAATGAATGTGAAAATAATGTGTCAAGTGAGTTTTCCACCTTAATATTTGAAACGTGTTCTCTTTGCTAAGGATAAAAATGAATCAAATCGAGCCAATTATTGAGTTACTCAGATTTAGGGGTGTTTGATAAAAATTGAATGAATCTGAATGAGCTGAATTTGAATCTGAATGAGTTGAATCTGAATCTGAATGAAAAAAAACTGTTTGATAATTAACATGTCTGAAACATCTGAATGACAAAACTTTATTATTTTACCCCTTTGAAAAAATTCAAAATTGTTGTAAATTTATTTAATGTTACTTAATATAATAGTTAATATTTTTTTATTTTTTATTTTTTTTTTTACTTTATTCAGCTGCTCATTCAGTCATTCAGCTAAAAAAATCTGACTTAGCAATTAAGTTCGTCCATCTTACCGATTCAGCCATTCAGACCAAAACAAATGCACTGACCGATTCAGTCATTCAGTCATTAAGCCATTCAGCTCTAAACAAACACCCCCTTAGTTCATAAAATTTATCGAGTATAAAATAAGGTTTGATCGAGGCTCATTTAGCTACCAAGTTGAGCAAGATCTCGAATCGAGCTCGAGCAATTTGAACTTTTCGAACGAATGTGATCCGAGTATCAATAAAAAATTAAAATTTGAAGAGGTTCGAGTAATTTATTGAACTTTAAAATTTGTTCATATTTGACTCATTTATATTTCAAGTCGAGTACGAATTGAGCCCAAACCATTTGCTCATTTTACAGCCCTATCTCTTGAATTCGAGATTTAAGTTTGATATTTTGGTTGCTTCAAACTTTTAATCGGTCAAAAGTAATTGAAAGTTCCAAGTCATCCAATTTTTTAAAGGGTAAACTAGGAATAACAAATTAAAAAAAAACTCTATTCCTAACACTCTGTTTCTGAGTTTTGGACGAAAAAGAAAACAATAGAAATTTTAAATTAGAACAGAAAAGAAAAAAATATAAAACTTGAAATTTTCTTTTATGCTGTTTCTGAGTTTTTAATAGAAAATAAAAAAAAAATTAAAAAAATTTCTTGCGTTTTAGAGTTCCAATGAAAAGAAAAGAAAAAAAAATATCACTTTTACAAATTCACCCGACTCCTCAAATGCTCCATGGAATCCGACAACAAATGATGAATCTAGGGATCCAAGTATTTCAATCTTGAAGGACATCGTGAATATTATTGGAAGAATACGCTACATAAACCACCTTTAATGCGTAAGACGATCCCAATATTGTTTTGACGTACTTTGTAGACGATGACTTCCCTTCCTTTGTCAAGGACTTGAATTTTCTCTAGTTCAAATAGGTTGCTATAACTTCTTGACAAGTATGAGTGGTAGTGAAAAGATTATCATTTTTAAAATTAGGAAGGCGGGGTTGGGGGATGGATCAACTATTCAATGGCATTAATGTCATAGAATGGGAGAGTTTCATGTTTGGTTATGGAGTAGTAAGTAAAACATAAAAAGGGTTTAGACATATGTATTTATATACAAATTGGGTTATGAGTTATAATTTAAAATGTATTATATTAAAAATTGAGAATAATATGAGAATTATAAAAATATTATTTATTCTAATTTCTTTTTCTTTTCGGTCCATTTTAAACATAGTGTAAAATTCAAATCAAGCTTAACACTTAACTTTAAACCATAATCATAATCACAAACCCATCTTTGATAATCTAGTTATCTCTTCTTCTCCTTCATTTGCAATGAACAACCACGTTGGAACACTATATCCCAAAAAATTCTACTATAACAACCTCACAAGACCTCAAACCTGCATCGACGTGAAGCGAGTCGATCCACCGATTTTGGTCCTCGACGTACTGATGTGGTGGGGCGGAAGAAGCCGACTGGTCTATGAACTTCCTGAACTGCAAGTGCAATCGCCTTCAAGGCCACATCGAAGATGATAAAAAGATAATAAACGTATCTTCAATTTGGTTGAGAAAATGGGGTTTGGCACTTACTCATCTTGAAAATTCGTTGAAAAGATGTTAGAAAAGACAACTTCTGAACTTATGATGGTTCGAGCTGAAATAGAAGAAGAGTAAATACATGGGTCTTCAAATTGTAAGGGAACGAGTTAACTCGGCGTGACTTGGTAGTTGATATGTAATATCCCAGATATTTTATAACAAAAATGTATTCAATTTATAAATTAAATTTACCCATTAAAGTAACTAGAAAAAACAAGAAAAGAAAGGAAGGAAAGAATAGTTATAATAGGTCAAAACTCAAATTTGAGTTTGGGATGAAATTTTGAGACATGGACTTCACCCTTGAGTCCGGAACGTAAAATTTAATAGGAAAAAACTGTAAACGCAATGGCATGTAAGAATTGACTTTAATGGTCAAAGTCAACAATTGTTTTATAGGACTAAAAGTCAAATTTTGAGTTCGAATGCAAATTTAACAATAATGGATGTCACCATGATGATAATGACATCAATTTTAGTAGGAATTGACTGTAAGCATGAAAGGGGCGTTACACGGTATGTGAAGCAAGAGAGAGAGGCTTTATTTTGAAGCATCAAGTCGCTCTAATTGGGGAAGAAAGGTAGATGATTTTAGCTAGAGTTTTTGAGCGGATAATGTTAGAATATATATATATATATATATATATATATATATATATATATATTCTAAAACAACGGCGATTACTAATACCCGTATTAGTATGACTGTACTCATACCCGTAGTTTTTCTGGCAAATTGCCATTTATTATCTTGACAGATATGTACTTTTGGTAATTTATATTTAATTTTCATTTGACTGCCATTAGCTGAGTTTAATCTTTCACTGGTTTTTCTAAAATATTTGGTTGGGATTAAGCCTTCTTGTATGCAGTTTAGATCCTTTTTGTGTCAACCGAGCGTAAAGTCAGTATAGAAGCTTTTATCAACAATCAGGTTAACTGAGATGTACCATTTTTGAATGGTGATGTCTTTAATTCTTTTAAGCGTGAGACCTTGAACAAAAAGATCAGGATCATTTTTAACGCAAGAAGACTCAGGTTCATCATCTTGATTTTCATCACTAGATGAGGAATCGTTAACTTGAAGACCAGATCTTTTATCTTCAAAATCCTTTTTTAAATTAGAAACTTCTAATTTGAGATTAGTAATTTCTTTTTTAAGTTTATTAACTTCTAGATTCAATTCTGGGAGGGTGACTTTTTTAACAGGAGTTTTAAATCATATTGATTCTCACAAAATTACTAAACATCATAAAAGAAAACGTCGTTACCATGAAAATAGAAATCAAGACAATTATTATAATAAGCCCAAAACTACTAATAAAAAGAATATTAAAAAATTTAAATCTAAAAAATATGATAAAAGTAAAGTTATTTGCCACAATTGTGGGCAAAAGGGTCATTACAAAAATGAATGTAAAATAAAACAAAAATTAAATCAGTTAAATATTTCTAGTGAAGACACTGAGCAAATCCTAGAACTTATGCGAATAGAAAATGATGTGGGTAGTAGTAATGAAGAATCTTCTAGTCCTCTAGTAATAAAAGCAATAACACGTCTAGCGGTGATACGGGAGAAGTCACTATTTATGCGAGACAATTGCAATGAGCAATGTTGCACAAAAAGAATTAATGTAATTAACAAAGATGATGAAGAAAGTTCTTTATTAATTGATCTAATTAGTAAAATTACTGATCCCAAACTAAAGGCTCAGTACACTAAACAGTTAAAGGATTTATTAACTAAGGATAATAACAGCGGTTATTATCCTTATAGTAACATTTTTACTAACATTTTTACTGACTATAAACAGTTAAACGAAAGTGTTAGTAATAATCATTTGTTATTCTTGAATCATATATATATATATATATATATATATATATATATATATATAATATATATATGGGTCCGTTTCTCCAGTGAACTATATGGAGTGAACTAAAAATGAACCGATTATAGCGACGATTTTTTTCGTTGCTATAACATAGAAAGCTACTTTTTTATGATGCGATGAAAAAAATCGTCGTATGTGTGTGTATATATATATATATATATACTTATCCATGGCTTCTCTTCGACAACAAGGATTATAAAATTAATTTTTTTTCAAAAAATTGGTATAGTTGAAGTAACAATGATGATGAACAACCTTTATCACTTCAATTTTGCGATAATTTGTTAATTTTTTAGGTTGTTAATGGCTGATTTATATAAAACTATATTTTGTTAATTGATATATGAACCTTTGTTGGGTTGTTGATGTAATATTCTGAATTCTTATTAGACTATAATTAAAATATTATGTGAAGTATTCTGTGATATGTAATTAATTAAATGATTCATCGCTTGCCAAACATGTTTACATATAAATATATAGGATGCATTATTAATTAGTTAGGACTCACCAATTAATTAAAGGTTTAAATATGAATTAGTACCCTAAATTATAGGCCATATTTCACTTCGGTGATCCACCTTTCAATTTTGTCAATTAAGTAATTAAACTATCAATTTTTTTCAATTACAACAAATTGAACACGCCACGTCAGAAATTGCTGACGTGGCTAATTAATGGGGTCTTAAGCGAATTTTATGTGTCAAAAAACTATTTTTATTCATTACATAAACAAATCTATTTAAATAAAGGGCAAAATCGTCAAAACACATTAACATAACAAATTAATATAAAACATTTCCTTATATGTCTCTCCCTATTTTTCTCTCTCCCAGAAAATCGAATGAGCCACCACAACCGCCGCCGCACCAGAAAGTTTCCGATCAAGAATGCCGCTTCTGCCGCCTCTCAGTTGTCACTTCCATCAACAAATCCATTTGCACACGCCACCGCCGCCTCATCAAGATCTTCTCCACAAAACCTCTGGTTCGGCTACTTGATAGTATTACTTATCTCGGGAGGAGGATAATCCACTTAAAAGATCTACCCCTACCCACGAACCGATGGGCTCTAAGTTCAAATCAACATCCATGGCCATATTACCCCTAATAAAATCCATTATATCAGAGTACTCCAAATCCATAACCCACAAAACCCTTTTCTAAACAACTCAAATTATTGAAGATTGTGGTTCTTCTATGTACAAATTCAGTGACCCATAGGGTTTTACAAACCAAAAACTGGAACAAAAATCAAAAATTCATTTCTGACTAAGAAAACAATGGATTGTGTAAATGAAATAGAAATTAACAAAATTGATTGTACCTCAAGGTAAGCAGAGACTTCTCATCTTCATTTGGATTTTCTCGAACCTCGACACACAAAGGAAAGTTGGGTATGAAAGAGGAAAGGGTAAGAGGGAACGGGAAGGCTTTTAATGAGAGAGACGAATCGACGATAAAGGCCTCAAGTCTCAATTCGCCTCTTCCGCCCCCTTTTCTCTCTCCTCCAAACAAAAAAAACCCATCATCGATTTTCATGGCGGCAGATTCGTACGATTTAGAGCTTCAGCTACTTTTTTCAACAGTGACTATAGAACTCACGACATGTTTGATTTGGGCGAGTTTGGAAGATTATTTATTTATCTTCGATACTATTACGGATGGATCGTAATAGTATGGAACTCAACAGTTATTATGGAACTCACAGTTTGGTAGCCATGAAAATCAGTCATTGCGGCAGATTCTTTTTTATTTATAAATTGGTTTAATTAAGCATTTGACAAATTTTCCTTTCATATACAATAATTGTGTAATTAAATATTAAAATACTTTTTTTTTAATTACACATCATCTAAAAAATGGCCTACTCAAAGAGCCACGTCAGCAATTTCTGAGGTGGCAGCCTCAATTGAAAAAATTAAAAAAAATTGATAGTTTAATCACCTAAGTGACAAAATTGAAAGGTGGATCACCGAAGTGGAATATGGAATATAATTTAGGGTACTAATTCATATTTAAGCTTTAATTAAAATGTTTGTCTTATATGCAATAAAAATAAATAAATAAATAAAACTTGACTTTTAATTGAGACGATTTAGTTATTTTGGGCAAGCAAAATGGGACAATATCAAGGCATGGTAATGCTAATGCGGATGCGAATGCGAATGCGGATGCAGGGCGGGGGTATAATAAAGAAATTTTATTAATTTGGAATGGGTATTATAAGTGTACTTAAGGCCTATGAATATTGTGATGGATATAATTTATTATATTCTTTCTATTAATGTTTATCTTTATTAATTGTTCTTTAAAATTTTATACTTATGAATAATAAAGAAATAATTGTTTAAATATTTACTTAAACAATCGTTTAACAATAAGAATTGAAAGTAAAAAAAAGAGTAATAATTAATATTATGTCAATGAACTACTTGACAATTTTTCCTTCTCCTTTTCAGACAGATGGGGAGCTTCCTCATATCCTTCCACTTATAATAAATTAACAATATTACTATAAGATAAAGTAATGTTAAATAAGTTTAATGATTAATTAATTAATATTTCACTCATTTGTCTTACTGCATAATCATAACTTTGTATCAATTTTTTTATAAATGAGAATAACTTAATTTATTTTCTTGCTTTGAGTGGCTCCTTTCAGTTGTCTCCAACGAAAAATGATCAGAATCACAATATAAAGTTTTGAATATATAATATTATAATTTGTAATTTATCTATAAAAGTAGCTAATCAGTTGACTAAAAACTTTAAAGTTTGATTAATATTCCCATAGTTCAGGAGAAATTAATATATATATATATATATATGGCAAAGGGTCAAAAAAGCCCATGATGTTTACCCCGATGTCCCACTTGCACCCTAAACTATTTTTTTTTTCAAAAGTATCCTTAACGTTATATTTTTTGGGTCGCCCGTGCCCCTGCCGTTAACAGAAGACAAACGTGGTTAAAATGTGATGACGTGGTAGACTTAAATATAAAATATATTATAAATAAAATAATATATATACTAAAATTCAAAATAAAAAAACATAACATATTTACATCATTTAATCAAAATAATAAAATTTAAATTATTGTGTTAACTAATCAAAACAACTAATTAAATAAAATAAGTTGTATAACATATTTACATCATTTAATCAAAATACTAAAATTCAAAACATAACATATTTACATCAAATACTAATTAAAAAAATACAAAATTCTAATTAAAAAATACTAAAATACTAAAAAAATCAAATTAAAAAAATACTAAAATTTAAATTATTTTGTTAATTAATCAAAATAACAAAAATTCAAATTACATCATTAAAAATACTAAAATCTTAATACTAAATACTAATTGATATAAATTTTTTAAATTACTAAAATCATAATACTAAATAATATTTTAAAATTCAAAAGCTGAGTATTATAATTATTTTAGTAATTTTAATATTAATTAATTTTTAAAATCATATCAATTTAAAAATATTATGATGTAATTTGAATTTTTGAATACATTTTTAAAAATATTATTACATCATCAAATTATAACATATCTTTGTTATGTATAGCTTATTAGATCATCAAATTTTTATATAGTTTAAAAATATTATTTAGTATTTTGATTTTAGTAATTAAATTTTTTTTATATGAATGATGTAATTTAATTTTAGTATTAATAATATTATTTAGTATTATGATTTTAGTATATTAATGATGTAATTTGAATTTTTGTTGTTTTGATTAATTAACAAAATAAATTGAATTTTAGTATTTTTAGTATTTTTTAATTTGATTTTTTAGTATTTTAGTATTTTTTAATTAGTATTTTAGTATTTTTTTTAATTAGTATTTGATGTAAATATGTTATGTTTTGAATTTTAGTATTTTGATTAAATGATGTAAATATGTTATACAATTTATTTTATTTAATTAGTTGTTTTGATTAGTTAACAAAATAATTTGAATTTTATTATTTTGATTAAATGATGTAAATATGTTATGCTTTTTTTATTTTGAATTTTAGTATTTTTTTTTTGTTTTGATTAAATGATATATATTGTTTTATTTAGAATATATTTTATATTTAAGCCTGCCACGTCATCACATTTTAACCCCGTTTGTCTTCTATTAACGGCAGGTGCGAAGCCCCCAAAATAGGTATACATCACATATTCTGAGTCGCCAAATACATGGTACAGAATACAAATACAACTTTAAATATACAACATGAACTGTGAGTTTTAATACAAATATTTTCTTCTGAGCAAGATTCAAACTCAAAATAAGTCCTCAATACATTTATTATCACACTATTTCATAGAATAGTAAGGACTACTAATGCTATCATCCGACCATCACTCTGGCTCCCCCGATTAGTCCTCGCTACGTTCTCATTTCAAGAGAACAATGAAATCAAAAAGGTGAGCACAACTAGCCCAAGAAGAAATATTATGACTAAGATAATGCAGAATAAATTATTATTAGCCTTCAAAAGTGTTAAACCGATAAAATATAACAAACATCAAGTTTAAGCTGCAATTGAACAAGCAATCCATTAGAAGAGTCAAGTAGGGAATAAAATCTACTATCTTCTATGATTTAAAAGGTTTTTCATGACTTTTATCACGAGACTAGAAACAATAAATAATCAACATCATCCCCTTTCTGGCCGAGGATATTCATTAGTATCACGACCACAAATTATCCATCTTTGTGACGCCCCCAAAATAGGTATACAACACCCATTCACGAGTCGCCAAAATACATGGTATAGAAAACAAACTACAACTTTGACAATATGGATGTCGTGTAGAATACGACAATACATTTGTGAGTTTGAATACAAATATTGTCTTCTAGACATATATACACACCCAAATAAGTCCTCATTAATTATTCATACACTATTTTACAAAAAATAGTGAGGACAATTAAAACATCTTCCTAGAACCATCACTCCATACCCCGACTCGATCCTCGCTATGTTCTCACCTCCGAGAAGAAAAATGGAACAAAAAGGAAAAGGGTGAGCTCAACTAGCCCAAATAAAGAATATTATGACTAAGATAATATACAATAAATTATCGTTAGTCTTCAACAGGAAAAATCTAATAGAATACAATAGACAACAAGTTTTAGATCAACAAATGCAATGAAGCAAGAATCCATTAGAAGAGTCACGAGAAAGGATTCTACTTGTCTTCTAAGGTTTAAAAGTCCATCATCAATAGTTTATCCTCGTAATAACAATCAATATACATCTTTAATCATCTTTGCACTACTGTGCCAAAGATATTCATTTATATCACCCAGTTGGTCATGTTCATCTCAACACTGTTCATCTTTGCACTACGTGCCAAAGATATTCATCGATTAATCGTTCATCTTTGCACTACATGTGCCAAAGATATTCATTTATATCACCATTTAGGATGAGGATGATGAAAAACATTTTTAAAAAGCGAATCCGGTGAAACAAAATGACAAGGATTAAGGATTAAGGATTCGTACTTTGTTTTACCCATGTCAAAAAAATACTTGAAAATAATCATATTGGTGTAAAATTCAAGAATGATCAAAACATGGATACAATCAAAGCTAGTATCCGAATTGATATTTTGGACATTTTTTTTTTTTTTATTTTTAAATTGAATAAGGCCGTGTATTCGTGAATAGTGTCGATATCGTGAATAAGGCCGTATACGTGAATAGTAACCAAACACAACAAGTTCCAAATTTGATAAAAAAATTCACCAATACTTCGGCATAATGATATTGAAGAAAAAATATCATTTAAGAAGAAAATAATACCACTTACCTCAAAATAACCGTATCTTGATTGAATTTGGTATAGTCTTGTAAGAAACCACCAGATATAGCAACACTCAAAGTATACTCACAAGAATATTTCGATAATTTAGAGAGAAGAGAGAAAACTTTGTTTCGGTGTGATTTTCAATTCTAACTTAGCCTCTATTTATAGGAAAATGTTAGAACGCCAAAAAAGGAGACTAAAATAATAAATTAATATTATTTATTTTTCAAATCCCACGCATGCTTTGAATATTTTGGGCAGCCATGTTGGAAGAATTCAATGACCCATGTGTTTTACTCACCAACCAAAAAGTGGGTCCCACCCATTAATTTAATAAAATTATTTTATTTTCGAAACTTCAACAATTCGTAGAAAATAGCTCGGTTATCGGAAAAATTCAAAACTCGAGACTTTCCATGGGAAATTCCATTCTCTACAACTTTGCGAGAAGAAAGTTTTCCAAATTCCAAATGTAAATTGACCAAAATCCATAAACGGGTGATTTTACGATACTATAATCAATTTTTGGTCAAGAATTGTGTCCATCGACACACAAAACATATGTTAAACATTTAATGCCACAAAATACTCTACCTCCTCATATACTCATATATCCCACATTCATTATAAAAATATCATCTTTGTTAATATATTATTAAAATAATATATTTAAATGAATTATTTTATCGTAAAAAGATAAAATATTAATTTTCAACAATTGTCACATTAAAAAAATTTTCTCCATCTATATCCACATAAAATAAATATTTTCTTTATCATAATAATCAATAATACTTATTTAAAATAATATTACTGTAATCACAAGATCGACAACCAGCCGTTCCGAGAAAGAGGGCTTTCAATAAGGATTTCTCCTTCTTGGCGCATAATTAGGTGACCAAACCTCTCCTTAGATGTAACTTTCTAGACATTGCCAATAATGTTATCTCGATAATATTATTCAAATAATATGAATTATTGATTTGATAATGAAAAAATATCGTGTAATGACAATTATTGAAACAACAAAGAATACAAAATATCAACGCAAAGAATTATTGAATCAATAAAATATAATATTGAATAAAGAATTCACTGTAACAATTATTGAAAGTAGTGCCTTCTTACGTAATGATCAATAATTCAATAATATCATGTAATACCGTATGCTTTCATTTGTGCAACCACACCGTATCATCAGTATTTTAACCACCGAGTAACCCAAACAGTGTTAATTCAGTAACAATTTACGTCGTTATTTATAAAACTCAATCTTTTTGTCGTTTTCCTTCATCCAACCGTTTTTTCGTTATGGGCCCACCAATGATTTGGCTGGTCGCATTTGAGATTCAAAAACAAAAAGAATATTCCACGACCAAACGAATATTCCCCGACAATAATGAATATTTTATAACCACTTGCTTATTTTGTAAACTTTGCACATTTCACCCATAACCAAAGAATTATATCAAATTAACCCTTATTAATTTAGAATAATGAATAAAGGAAAATTCAATTTTATTTATAATAAGTTGGGGTCTTACACATGCACTACAGGCCAAGGATATTCGTGTATTCATCAATGGTCATGATCATGCCAACAACTGTCCATCAATGCACTACGGGCCTATGAAGACTTTTTCCACATCATTTGTAACATTACGGTCATGATTACACTGAATAATCCCTGGTCATAATCATACCAAGTCCATCTATGCACTATAGGCCACATATGACTTTCAACATAATATAAATATGAGGATGATGACAAGGATATAAGAATTCAATAAAACAAGTTCAAGAATTAATTTATCCAGGAACTAATAATGTCCAAATTGTCAACATGGTACTTCTTTGTGGAGTAAAATTCAAGAATGCTCAGAAGAATATTTTCATGAAAAGATACTGGATGAAGCGCAAATATCAAGGATATTCCACTAATTTCATGGAGTATAGAAGTCAAAACTTTAACCAACCGAGTATAATAAAGAATGGAATAACAAAAGAAATCATCGAGCATGCGATAGACCGCATGCAGAAAAGTTATTCCAATGTAATAATAAATAACGGAATTCAGTCATGCGTAAACGCATATGATGTGATATTCCAGCGTAATAATAAACAACGGAACCAGTCGTAGAAACGCATGCATGCCGGATGTTCCAAGCAGAATAATAAATAACGGAACTGTGTCATGCGTAACGCACAGACATGATGTTCCAACAGGATAATAAAAATGGAATAACTGAAGAATTTCACCATGTATGCGGTACTTCGTATAGACATGTTATTCCAACATAATGATAAAAAAATGGAATAACAGAAGAATTTCACCAAGTATAGGGTAGTCCGCGTATACAAATTATTCCAACAGAATAATAAAAATGGAATAACAGAAGTTCTCTTCATGAATAAGAAATAAATAATACCCCTTACGAGTACAACAAATAATATCCCTTACCGTAAAAGAAATTGGATATAGGAGTAGTGAAGTAGTAGAATACTTTTCCTTTTTCTCTCTATAATTTCTCTCTCTATAGTTTCAGTGAATTCGTAAGAAATAATGAAGGAATGAGCTTCTATTTATAGAAGAATGGACTGAATAGTAACTAATCCATGAACGGTCCAAATTGATTTACTTTTAATCGGACGATCCATAAAATATTATAATAAAACAAAAATTTTAAATAAAATATAATATATATTATATATATATATATATATATATTATATATATAAAATATGTTCATTAAAAGTTCACGGGAGGTATTCCGTGATTATATCTATGCATTATTCTTTCCCGATGCCTTCCCGATCCACTCCTTTATAATTTGATTATATATATATATATATATATATATATATATATATATATAATATACATATACTTATAAATCATCCCCACCCGTGAATCACCAAAAAAAAATCAGCCATTCAACTATGGCTCCACAGGTGGGCCCCCACCTAATATTATATATATATATATATATACACTAAAAAACCTTTTATCGATTATTTTGAAAAAATGGTTAAATGGGGGTCCATAAAAATAAGCAAAACTCCATAAAAATCAGCATAATAATTTTAACAACATTTATCACCTTTATAATAATTCACAATATTAATCGACCAGGTCGTTCCTAGGAAAGAGGGGGCTTTCCAATAAGGATTTCTCCCTATTGGCGGCGCATTAATTAGGTGACCAAACCTCTCCTTGATGTAACTTCAGACATCGTTAATATTGCAAATAATAATATTAATAACTTTATCGTCTCAATTATTGATTTAATAATATATAAAATATTGACAATAATTAAATCAAATAACGTGAGATACTATGCAGCAATTACTGTAGCAATAATTGAACAAAACTGAGTGACTTCTCACGTAAGCATCAATAATCAATACCGTGTGCTACTATGCAACCACGCGTATTATTGTACTTTTTACACCGGGTGTTTCAACAGTTAACGGTAAAACTTCCGCTGTTATTTTCACAAAAAGATATTTTTATCATTTTCTCAATCCGACAATAATTTCGTTGTGGGGTCCACCAATGATTGTGCCGTCGTACGAATATTCCCTGTTAAAATGAATATTCCCCGATCAATCGAATATTATATAACAACTTGCGTACTTTGCAAAATTTATAAATATTACCCACAACTATAACATTATATCAAATTCATTCCATAATATTCAAAAATGATATTTATAGAAAAATTATCTTTTTTAAAAAGTTGGGGTCTTACAACCTCCCCTTCTAATGAAATTTCGCCTTCGAAATTAGGGTACGTACCTGGTATGTCAAAGAGGTAAGGATACCTTGATTTCATTTAAGATTTTAACTCCCAGGTCATTTTCTCAACATCATGGTTTCTCCACAAAACTTTGACTTGAGGTATAACCTTGGAGCGTAGAATATGTTCCTTCTTATCCAAGATTTGAACAGGAACCTCTTCATACGTTAAATCTTCCGCTATTTCGTCCAGTTCTAACTCAATAATGTGGTTCGGGTCTTCCACATATTTACATAACATGGATATGTGAAAAACGTTATAAACACGAGACATACTTGGCGGTAAAGCGAGTCTATAGGCCACAGTTCCTACTCGATCGATGATTAAAAATGGGTCAATAAATCGAGGATTGAGCTTTCCTCTCTTTCCAAATCTCGTAACTCCTTTCCATGGAGCAACACGTAACAACACATGATCTCCAATATCGAATTCCACGTCTTTTCGATGAAGATCAGCATAACTCTTTTGTCGATCTTGTGAGGTTTTTATACGTTATCGGATCGTTTGAATCTTTTCCGTAGTCATACGAACCAACTCCGGTCCCAACAACGTTGCTTCACCCACCTCATCCCAGCATACTGGAGAACGACACTTTCTTCCATACAACGCCTCAAATGGAGTCATGCCAATACTTGTTTGATAATTGTTGTTGTAGGAAAACTCCACCAATGGTAAAAACTTATCCCAACTTCCCTTGAAGTCAAGGACACAGAGTTTTAATAAATCTTCAAGAGTTTGAATAGTGCTCTCCGACTGCCTGTCCCTCTGAGGATGATATGCCGAGCTAAATCGTAAATCTGTGCCGATAGCTTTCTGCAAACTAACCCAAAATCGTGACGTGAATCTTGGGTCTCGATCAGAAACTATGGATAATGGCATACCATGCAGTCTTACAATCTCGGTTATGTACATACGAGCAAGACGTTCAAGTGTACAAGTTTCTCATATCGGTAAGAAATGAGCAGACTTGGTCAATCTATCAACAATGACCCAAATCGCATCTATGCCTTGAGAAACCTTAGGAAGACCGGTAACGAAATCCATGGTAATGTGCTCCCACTTCTATTCTGGAATTTCAAGTGGTTGCAATGGACCTTTTGGTACTTGATGCTCCGCTTTAACTCATTAACAAGTTAGACACCTTGGGATAAGCAGTATGATCTCTCTCTCTTCATATTGCTCCACCAAAATGTATAGCGAAGATCATGATACATTTTGGTACTCGAGATGGATTGCAAGCGGTGTGTTAGACGCTCCATCATGATTTTATACTTTAAATCAAGGTCGTTAGGAACACAAAGTCCGGAGTTGAGTCGAAGTATTCCTTATTCATCAATTCTTGCTCCTAAGATAAGACCTTCTTGACTTTCTTCCTCATACGCATCAGCTCCAAGTCTGTAGTTTGAGCAGTTTTAACTTTATCAATTAACGTCGGTTCTACTCGTATATTCGCCATCATCACATGGGTGCCTGGAGTCTTTAACTCTATCTCCATCCTTCGCAAGTCACACAAAATGGGCCTTTGCATTGACAATATCCTTTTCGTACTTGAATATGATCTTCTACTCAATGCGTCGCCTACCACGTTCGCTTTTTCGGGATGGTATTGGATGGTATGATCATAATCTTTCAATGATTCAAGCCAACGTCGTTGTCGCATGTTGAGTTCCTTTTGAGTGAAGAAATATTTGAGGCTTTTATGATCAAGTAAAGATACCCACTTTCTCTCCATACAAGTAATGCCTCCAAATTTTAAGTGTGAAGACAACAACTCGCCAACTCTAGATCATGAGTAGGATAAATTCTCTCATATTCTTTTGAGTTGTCTTGAGGCATAAAGCTATGACTTTCTCATGTTGCATGAGAACACATCCTAACCCTTTGCAGAAGTATCATTTGTAGATGACAAATCCTCCGAGGCAGATAAGTCTTCGCGGAACAAGTAATGAAATGAGTCTCCTCTTGAGTTCTTGAAAACTCTTCTCACATTCCTCTCGCTCCAACCGCATTTTGTATCTTTCCGAGTCAGCTGAGTTAATGGAGTAGCGATTCGAGAAAATCCTTCTACGAATCTCCGATAATAACCAAATTTAAACCGAGAAAGCTACGTCTTTGGCCCACGATTTGGGTTGCTCCCTGCTTTGAATAGCTTCAATCTTTGTTGGGTCAACTGATATTCCATGACTTGATACTACGTGCCAAAGGAATGATACTTCCTCAAGCAAGAACTCGCATTTCTTCAACTTGGCATAAAGCTTGTATTCACGAAGCTTTTGGAGTATCAGCCTCAAGTGTTGCTCATGATCTTCACGGGTTTTGGAATAAATAAGGATGCCATCAATAAAGACGACCACAAAGTGATCCAAATATTCCTTGATTACTCGGTTCATCATATTCATGAAGGTAGCAGGAGCATTAGTCAATCCAAAGGACATGACTAGGAATTCATAATGCCCATACCGAGTTCTAAAAGCCGTCTTTGGAATGTCATCGGTTCTAATCTTTAATTGGTGATATCCGGAACGAAGATCAATCTTTGAAAAGAATTTGGCTCCTTGCAATGGTCAAACAGGTCATCAATACGTGGCAATGGGTATTTATTTTTGATGGTGACATGATTCAACTCAGATAATCAATACAAAATCGCATACTCCCATCTTTCTTCTTCTTCACGAATAGAACATGAGTACCCCAAGGAGAAGTACTAGGACGAATAAAGGCAATGTCTAACAATTCTTGCGGTTGGGTCTTTAACTCGAAGTTCAATAGAGTCATTCGATATGGGACTTTGGAAATGGGTTTTGTCAGGGTTCAAGGTCGATACAAAATTCAATTTCACGTTCGGGGTAGGCGCCAGAAGTTCTTGAGTGGAATACGTCGGGAAATTTATTAACAATATAAATATCATTCAAAACCGGCGTATTTTTGTTTAGATCCGTGACATGAGCTAAGAAAGCTTGACATCCGTTTTCAATAACGAATAGCTTTATGGCTTGAGATGAGCGGTGATTGATTTTAATGGTTTGGTTGCTTGAATTCACATAATAGGTTGGTTAGAAATATGAAAGTTAACAACCTTACGAAAATAATCAATTTTTGCATGATGAGTAGTTAACCAATCAATCCCTAGAATCAAATCAAATGCAAGTATTTTTAATGAAATAAGATCGATAGGTAACGTGAGGGTACCGATTTGAACCAAACAAGACTTATAAACAGTGGATGTAATGAAAGTTTCTCCCAACGGAGTTTCAACAGATAAGTCAAAGTCTAATTTCTCTGGAACCAAATTTAAATGTTGAGCGCAAGTAGGAGAAATAAAGGAATGGGTAGAACCGGCATCAAATAAGGTATATACTTCGCTAGAGTTTATGATAAGCATACCCGTGATGACCTCGTTAGGGTTCCTTGCTTTCTGGGAGGTCACGACAAACGCTCTCCCTTGAACTATCGGTTTTTTCTTATCTGGGACGGCCTTTGATACCTCCATCCCAACTTGACTTGACTTTGGTGCACGACATAATCGGGATAGGTGACCTTCTCTTTGACAATTATACCATGCTTTGGATGACATCGCGCAGTTTGGACTGATGTGTCCCTCCCCTCCACATTTGAAGCATATGATAGGTGGTCGTTCTCCTTCCTTAACGACGGGTGTTGGTGCTGACATCTTTCTATCATTGTTGAATCTCCTCTTCTTGAAATGTCCACTCTTATTATCTTGGCCATGATTACCATCGAAGTGGTTACCATTTCTGGCATGTTGATTCCCTCCACGTTTGTTGTCACCGCTTCGATGACTGCTACCATTGGTATTATCATTTCTTAAATTTTACCGCTTTCTTGGTTGGGTTAACTCGTTATCGCGCTCCAATAACTGAGCCCTATTCACAACATCTGAATACAAACATAGTTTATGAGAGATAAGATATTGACGTATCTCAGGTTTCAAACCTCTTAGAAACATCTGCGTCATTCTCTCCTCATTATCAACTAAGTGGGACGCAAACCGGGACAACTCGGCAAACTTGGCTTCGTACTGCGACACGGTCATGTTGTTCTGCTCCAGCTTGATGAACTCTACCTCTTTCATATGACGAATACTTTCGGGAAAGTACTTGTCGTTGAATAGTTCTTGGAACTTCTCCCAAGACATCTTTAGTGCGGCAGGTTGAGTACGTTTTCTTGATTCCCACCGATGTCTGCTTTCTCCGTGTAACATAAAAAGGTGGAAAGGCACCTTTTGCTCCTCGGAGCATTCAAGACATCAAATATCTTGGTGATCTGATTTATCCACGCTTTCGCCTTAAGTGATTTTGGCTCTCCAATAAACTCCGGTGGTCCCAGCTCCTTGAACTGCTTAGCGGTGATCGTTCGAGAGTTGCCAGTGTTTTCACCTACATTTTGGATAGGAGCCGCTCTTGCCTGATGTTGTATGAATTGAATAAAGCCTCTGAACATTCCATCGTTCATCATTTGGTCCGTGTTGTTGTTTACCTTAGGATTGTCGCCTTTCTGATGCACATTATCCTGATTATTGATCTGTGGAGACTCAACGGTCGCCTGTGCTCCATTGCTATTCTCAACATTCTCGGATGTCATTTTCAGATACTGCCACAAAACAAATGTTAATTGACATGTAACATATTATCCCTAAATTACGTGACCAATTAAATACCACATAAACTTAGGTAGGTCATACTAAGCGAAGGAATTCCCGTCTCTCCCTCCTAGTACTATTCTCACATCTTAGCCAGAGATCATATCCCTAAGCTTTGATACCAACTGTGAAGCCCCCAAAATAGGTATACATCACCTATTCTGAGTCGCCAAATACATGGTACAGAATACAAATACAAATTTAAATATACAACATGAATGAGAGTTTTAATACAAATATTTTCTTCAGGCGATGATTAGGACTCAAAATAAGTCCTCAATACATTTATTATCACATTATTTCATAGAATAGTGAGGACTACTAATGCTATCATCCGGATAATCACTCCGTTTCCGACTAGTCTCGCCTACGTTCTCATTTCTCGAAGAGAACAATGAAAGCAAAAAGGTGAGCTCAACTAGTCCAAGAAGAAATATTATGACTAAGATAATGCGAATAAATTATCATTAGTCTTGTGATGTTAAATTGATAAAATATAACAAACATCAAGTTTAACTGCAGCGGAACAAGCAATCTATTAGAAGAGTTAAGTAGGGAATAAAATATACTATCTTCTATGATTTAAAAGATTTTTCATGACTTTTATCGCTGAGACTCAGCTTAATAAATAATAACCATCATCCCTGTATTACGGCCAAGGATATTCATTAGTATCACGACCACAAATTATCCATGCACTGCGGGCCAAGGATATTTGTGTATTCATCAATGATCATGATCATGCCAACAACTGTCCATCAATGCTACGGGCCAATGAGGATTTTTTCCACATCATTTGTAACATTACGATCATGATTACACCGAATAATCCCTGGTCATAATCATACCAAGTCCATCTATGCACTATAGGCCACATATGACTTTCAACATAATATAAATATGAGGATGATGACAAGGATATAAGAATTCAATAAAACAAGTTCAAGAATTAATTTATCCAGGAA
The DNA here is from genome assembly GCA_020205605.1 of Panax ginseng. Classification (NCBI taxonomy): domain Eukaryota; kingdom Viridiplantae; phylum Streptophyta; class Magnoliopsida; order Apiales; family Araliaceae; genus Panax; species Panax ginseng. The sequence continues at coordinate 24,275,929 of CM035148.1, read as the reverse complement.
CTAATAATGTCCAAATTGTCAACATGGTACTTCTTTGTGGAGTAAAATTCAAGAATACTCAGAAGAATATTTTCATGAAAAGATACTGGATGAAGCGCAAATATCAAGAATATTCCACTAATTTTATGGAGTATAGAAGTCAAAACTTTAACCAACTAAGTATAATAAAGAATGGAATAACAAAAGAAATCACCGGACATGCGATATACATCGCATGACGAGTTATTCCAAGAATAATAAATAACGGAACAGTGTGCGCAAAACGCACGCGAGGATATTCCAAATGAATAATAAACAACGAAACCCAGTCATGCATGCGCAGCGCATGGGATGTTCCAATGAATAATAAATAACGGAACCGTGTCATGCGTAACGCATGCAGACATGATGTTCCAACAGGATAATAAAATGGAATAACAGAAGAATTTCACCATGTATGCGGAGATTGCCCGATGTACAAAAGTTATTCCAACATAATGATAAAGAATGGAATAAATGAAGAATTTCACCAAGTATAAGGTAGCGGCGTATACATGTTATTCAACAAGAATAATAAAATGGAATAATGAAGTTCTCTTCATGAATAAGAAAGAAATAATACTCCTTACGAAAGTACAACAAATAATATCCTCTTCGTAAAAAAAGCTGGATATAGGAGTAGTGAAGTAGCAGAATACTTTTCTTCTTTCTCATATAATTTTCTCTCTATAGTTTCAAATTGAATTCGTAAGAAATAATGAAGGAATGAGCTTCTATTTATAGAAGAATGGGTGAATAATAACTAATCCATGAACAGTCCAGATTGATTTACTTTTAATCGGACGGTCCATAAAATATTCTAATAAAGCAAAAATTTTAAGTAAAATATATATATATATATATATATATATATATATATAACATATGTTCATTAAAAGTTCACGGGAGGTATTCCCGTGATTATATCTATCTTTATTCTTTCCTCGATGCCTTCCTGATCCACTCCTTTATTATTTGATTATATATATATATATATATATATATATACTTATAAATCATCTCCACACGTGAATCACCAAAAAAATCAGCCATTCAACTATGGCTCCATAGGTGGGCCCCCGCCTAATATTATATATATATATATATATATATATATATATATATACTAAATAACCTTCTACCGATTATTTTGAAAAAATGGGTAAATGGGGGTCCATAAAAATAATCAAAACTCCATAAAAATCACCTTAATAATTTTAACAATATTTATCACCTTTATTATAATTCACAATATTAATCGACTGTGTCGTTCCGTGAAAGAGGGCTTTCCAATAAGGATTTTTCCTATTGGCGCGTAATTAAGTGACCAAACCTCTCCTTGATGTAACTTAGACATCGTTAATATTGTAAATAATAATATTAATAACTTTGTCGTCTCAATTATTAATTTAATAATATATAAAATATTGACAATAATTGAATCAAATAACGTGAGATACTATGCAAAGAATTATCGTAGCAATAATTGAACAAAAGCTGAATGACTTCTCACGTAAGCATCAATAATCAATACTGGTGTGCTACTATGCAACTACGCCAGACATCGTACTTTTTAACTTTGGGTGTTTCAACGATTAACGGTAAAACTTCCGCCGTTATTTTCATAAAGTATTTTTGTCGCGTTTTCTCAATCCGGATAATAATTCCGTTGCTGGGGTCCACCAATGATTGTCTTGGTTATACGAATATTCCCTGTTAAAACGAATATTCCCGAACCAATCGAATATTATATAACAACTTGTGTACTTTACAAAATTTGTAAATATTACCCACAACTATAACATTATATCAAATCCACACCATAATATTCAAAAATATATTTCGAGAAAATTTAATCTTTATTTAAAAAGTTGGGGTCTTACAGTTACATTGATAAAATATAACAAACATCAAGTTTAACTGCAGCGGAACAAGCAATCCATTAGAAGAGTCAAGTAGAGAATAAAATCTACTATCTTCTATGATTTAAAAGGTTTTCATTACTTTTATCATCGAGACTCGACTTAATAAATAATCCACATCATCCCCGCACTACTACCGAGAATATTCATTAAGTATCACGACCACAAATTATCCATACTACGGGCCAAGGATATTCGTGTATTTATCAATGGTCATGATCATGCCAACAATCGTCCATCAATGCACTACTACGATGTAACATTACGGTCATGATTATACCGAATAATCCCTGGTCATAATCATACCAAGTCCATCTATGCACTACTGAATACGAGATGACTTTCAACATATTATAAACATGAGGATGATGACAATTCAATAAAACAAGTTCAAGAATAAATTTTAAAGATTTATAAGTTAATTTATCATGAACTCAATAACGTCCAAGTTGTCAACATGATACTGCTTTGTGGAGTAAAATTCAAGAATACTCAAAAGAATATTTTCATAAAAAGATACTGGATGAAGCGCAAATATCAAGGATATTCCACTAATTTCATAGAGTATAGAAGCCAAAACTTTAACCAACTGAGTATAATAGAATATATGAAACCGCAAATGAATTTTTTTCCGTCATGCGGTAATCCACGTAGTATGATTATTCCAATGTAATAATAAAGAATGGAATAATGGAAGAATTCGCGATCGTAATCCACGCAGACAAAGTTATTCCAGCGAATAATAAAGAATGGAATCAGTCATATGTAACCCAGATGCATGGATATTCCAAATGAGAATAATAAAGAATGGAACCAGTCATGCGTAATCCACACGGATAGGATTTTCCAAGTAATAATAAAGAATAGAACCGTGTCATGTGTAATCCGCATGCACAAGATGTTCCAACAGAATAATAAAGAATGGAATAACAACAAAATTCACCGGGCATGCGATGGGCCAAAGCAGAAGTTATTCTAATGTAATAATAAAGAATGGAATACTGAAAGAATTTTACCATGTATACTAGAGTAGCAGATACAAAGTTATTCAACAGAATAATAAGGAATAGAATAACAACCCTTACGAGTATTGAAAGAAAATAACTCTCTTCATGAATACGAAAGAATAATACCCCTTACCTTAAAAGAAGAGTATTACATTTCCAGTAGGCGAGGATATTCTTGAAGAAAATTTATACTGTTTTCTACGCTCAAAGTTTCTTAAAACTCTAAAGAAATACGTTCAAGATTATAGAAGAAGAATTCTCTGAATTTCTGGTGTGATTTTCATTTCTAACTAAGCATCCTATTTATAGAAGAATGGAAAGGATACTATGCTGCATTATGCAATAAAATATATATATATTCTATTTATAATCAAATAAAACAGAACTTTATAAAAAGTATTACATTTTTATATAAAAAGTTTTACTATGCAAACACTTGTCAGTGCTTATGCATAATAAAATATAATATATTCTATTTAAAATCTAATAAAATAAATAACTTTATAAAAGTATTACATTTTATATAAAAGATTTTTTACTATGAAAAACACTATATAGGCACTATCTGAAACACTATCTGTGCACTATGCAAACACTACATAATAAAATGTAATATATTCTATTTAAAATCTAATAAAACAAATAACTTTATAAAAGTATTATTTTTTATATAAAAGTTTTCTGTTTTATTACATTTATAATAATAATAAAACAAACTTTATCATCATTATTATAATTCACAATATTAATCGACCAGGTCGTTTACAGGAAAGAGAGGGCTTTCCAATAAAGATTTCTCCCTATTGGCGCGCAATTAAGTGACCAAACCTCTCCTTGACAGAACTTTTAGACATCGTTAATATTGCAAATAATAATATTAATAACTTTGTCGTCTCAATTATTGATTTAATAATATATATAATATTGACAATAATTGAATCAAAAACGTGAGATACTATGCAGCAATTACTGTAGTAATAATTGAACAAAACTGAGTGACTTCTCATGTAAGCATCAATAATCAATACTGTGTGCTACTATGCAACCACACGTATTACTGTACTTTTAACACAGGGTGTTTCAACAGTTAACGGTAAAACTTCCGCCGTTATTTTTATAAAATATTTTTGTCATTTTCTCAATCCGATAATAATTCTGTTGTGCGGTCCACCAATGATTGTACCGTTGTACGAATATTCCCTGTTAAAACGAATATTTCTCGACCAATCGAATATTATATAACAACTTGCGTACTTTGCAAAATTTATAAATATTACCCACAGCTATAACATTATATCAAATTCATTCCATAATATTCAAAAATGATATTTATAGAAAAATCATCTTTATTAAAAAGTTGGGGTCTTACAGCAGCGGCACGTGCGACCCAAAAAATGTAACGTTAAGGGTACTTTTGGAAAAAAAAAATTAGTTTAGGGTGCAAGTGGGACATCGGGCCGGGTAAACATTAGGGGCTTTTTTGACCCTTTGCCATATATATATATATATATATATATATATATATATATATATATATGTATGTATTTAAAGCCATTAGACTCACAACTCAAAGGTTGATAATGGTTGGAATACGATGTTGTAAAATACTATAATTGGGCAAAATGAATTTGAAAGAAGTATTCCAAGCGTCAATAAATAATTTTTTTTATTGATATATGGGATAATTGGATAAAGAGAATAAAGGCCACTTGGTTCTTGATGGTATGTATATATATATATATATATATATATATATATATATATATATATATATATATATATATATAGGGGTTCCATCACAACAACTTGAGTTGTTGTGGAGCAACTTTTGGCTTGTTGTAATTTTGATTGGAGCAAAAAAAAATAATTACAACAAGCTGTGGGGGTTGCTCACAACAATGATTCTTTAATGGATGAAAACTCATATATATATATATATATATATATATATATATATATATATATATATATATATAGAGAGAGAGAGAGAGAGGAAGGATCTTGTCAGGACTCCGAGATGTGGTTAAAATCTGAGACCTTTAATATTTATTTTTTTTTTACTTTTTTTTTAAAACAACTAAAAAAAGTTTAATATTTTACGGAACTGAAATTTTTACATAATACAGTATTTTGGGTGTTTTGGATATATGCAACAAAACATGTCTGTACAGATTATACAGACATGTTTTGTTATATGTATGCAAATCACACTCAAAATATTGTATTATATAAAAATTTTAGTTTTATAAAATATTAAACTTATTTTTTTAGTTGTTTTACAAAAAAAAATGATTAGCTTTGTCTTTTATGTTATAAAGAAAATATAATGAGTCATCAATGTAAGTAATCCACCTAAATAAGCATGTGTGTAAAATCAACAGAAAGAAATGGGAGGATTCCGACAAGGGGAGGAAATAATTCATATATATATATATATAAAATTAATGCTAGAAAGATTTACTGTAACAAATGATTACACCAAATTTGTTAGAAATCTTAGCTTAGATTTCTTGATTTGTTGGCATAAAGGAGTGGACGAGTGGTGCAAGGTGTCTCTACCTATTTAATGAGTATTTTTCTGTGAGAATTTTATGAGAGTTTTTTTTGAGGTCGACAACACATTAAAAAGGAGATCTAATAGTTCACAATTTTTTTTTTGTCTGTGTATCAAAACGACGTCGTTTTGATATGAATTTTTTTTACAAGTTGACAGAAAATTGAAAGCCACCAAACGTCGTTTACTTTTACCAAAAAAATAAAGTAAAATAAAAAGAGTACATTTAAAATAGTATTTGAGTTGTGGTGGTGATTGTCTCCGTTGAGCAATGGATTAAGAGAGGTAAAATAAAATGATTATTATTAATAATAAAAAAAGATATAAATGAATATGTAAATAATAATAATTGATTGGTCTAGAATATTTTATTGGTTGACCCAGCCGGCCCAATGGTTAGAGTAAATAATAATAATATTTTTAATGGTGAGAGTAAACTTTTTTTATGGATCAAATAAATACAAATAATAATAATAATAATATAAATAAACAAACGAAAATAATAATAAATGAAAAATAACTAAAGCCACATTGAAAACATTAACGATAATTATAACCGATATATTTATTCATTTTTTGAGTCAAGTTTGTAGTTTATCCTAATATTAATAGCAAGCTAAGTTATTAAATATAAAAAAAATCATATACAGAATAATCAAGAAATTTAAAATAATTATATGTAAAAATAAAAAGCGTTTGGTGGCTTCTAATTTTTTGTCAACTTATAAAAAAAATTCCTATCAAAACGATATCGTTTTGATACACAGACAAAAAAAGAGTTATGAGCCATTGAATCTCTTTTTTGATATGTTGTTAACCCCACAACAAAATTCTGATAAAATTCTCACAGATAAATCCTCATAAAGGATCCGAATCCTTTAATCGATCATGTGATGTAGGAGGGCTAGTAGAGTGATGAGTTGCTACAATGACTCATCTAGTGTATTAATTGCATGAAAAATTGGCACAATCCCATCGGAAGATTATATTCCCTACATGCTAATAGCCTTGTGTATTAGGGTATTAGAGTTGTGAATTGTTGCATGACTCACCAAAATCATAATGAACATGGCCTAAAAAGTCTGTATTGCCCAATCTTTACAAATACTATAAATAGCCACTTTTATTCAATTCATGAGCATCAAGTTCTCAAGCTTTTAAAGTAATACTCCCTCCGTCCCATAGTTATAAGTTGATTTTTTATTTTGAGATGTCCCAATATATAGGCTACTTATTATTTATAAAATTTAGTTAATTCATTGTTTTACTTTTATGCCCTTATATTAAATATTCAACAATTATTTTTTTTTTGAAGAAACAACATTCAATGTCATTATTGTTATCATCACATTTAATGTTGTTGTATTCTCAATAAAAGAATTCAACTTTTTAGTCTCAATAAATGAATTTGGAATAACAAACGTTTTGTGATTGGTTGAAAATTTATGTAGATTAAAATGATCAATTAAGTTGAGAGTTTCAATGTGATAAGTAAGGAGCAATTAATTTATTCATTAATTTCATATTAAGGGGTATATGTGGAAAATTTTTGTTAAAATTGTCACTTATATTGATTTTTTTAAACTATGTGCCAAAAGAAATCAGACTATAATTATGGGACAGAGGGAGTATATAGAGAGGGTAAGTTGTAGTGAGAGAGAGGAGCTAGCAAGCACACAGAGGTATTCAACAATCTTGTTTTCTTATTTAAAATTTCTTTAATGTATTAATTATAGAGAGCTTCCTATGTAGGTGATCCGCATGCAAACTACCTTTAGCGATGGACAAAATCGTCCCTAAAACCGTCGTCATAGGGTCTAAACAGTCGTCATAGCCCAGAACCGTCGCTATATCCCGGTTCAGACCCTATGACGATGGGTTTAACGACGATTTTGTCCGTCGCTAAAGGTGATGCGGATCACCCGCATAAGAAACGGATTGATTAATTATATTCTAAATAGAATTCATATTAGTATGTCATGATTAAATTTTAAATTTATGTGTTAGCATATTAAATAATGTTTATAATAACAAATTAAATATTATTGAAAGCATGTTGGTTTAAATTATAGAAGATAGAAAATTAGGATTCTGTCAGATAAAAATTATAGAAAAACATTTAGGGACATTAATTAAAGTCCAAAATAATATTACTGATAAAATTATATGTTGGGCTCATAAATTATGTAGGCTCTACAAAGATTTAACTTTAACTGTAAAAGACAGTCAGACAAGTTTTCTTTTAAATTGTTGCAAATTCTTTCTATATCTTGTACGTACTTAATTACTTGAAATTCAAGTATTCTTGTGAAATATTTATTTGAAAATGAATTATTGTCAATTGTTTCGGCTTAATTCAAATAATCTATTGTTCATGAAATACTAAATTATTATAATTATTTATTAAAGCTGAGATTATTTATCAAATCAATTACTTTGGGGCGATATTTGTATGTTAGTAACTGAGACGAACAACCCTTATTCATTGGGGGAATAGATGATGTATCGGGTAACCGACTTAAACACCGTTGATACGCTTCGTAGTCAGTGTAGTAGATATTATGCATAATATGGTATATTGTTATGCTGATTCCCTATAAATATCCAGGCATGGTTCTAAAGTCTTAACGACTAATGAACAATATTTGTAAGATTCCGAATTTTATGAAATAGGTTAAGGGATTATATGAATGGGAGTGAATAAGTGAGAGATTGGAGAATAAAGTATAGGATTTTTGAGAGAGAAGAATGTGGGAATGAGGAGTGGTTGCGATTATAAAAGCAGAGTTTGGTTTGGATGGTGTGGTGAGGAATGTGGATAGAACGTCTAGGAGGGAATGAAAAAGGAGAGTAATGAGGGTGAGATTTGGTGAACAGGTGAACTGGAGAGAGAACTGAAGGATCGAAGGGGTATAGTGTAGGGGTGAATTCGATTTTGGCAGGATTTTTTTTTATGTGAGATAAAATATAGGCAATTAGATTAAGTTGGAAGAATCTGAACCGTCATTGTGCTTTGTCAAATGAAATATTCAAAATGAGTTCTGTTTTATTACATAGATATTATTCTACTTAATTATTAATAAAAAAAATTCTTCTTAATAATGGCAGAAGTCTCAAATATTTAATTTGAAATAGTGTCTTGCATGATGCGATATCATTACGGAAGATGGTGTATTCAATTAAGATTTTTAAAGACTTAAGATTTTAAAAGTTTAGTTGTATTCAATCAAAATATTTAAAGAGTTTATAAAAGTTTATTGGTATTCAATTACAACTTTTGCAATGTCTTTAAAAGTTGGGTGGTATTGAATTGAGACTTTTATAAAGTATAAAAGTATTTTGGTATTCAAAAAGTCATTGATTTTTTAGATTTCTATCAAATGGTAGAGTTAAACAGACTTTAGAAGAAGAGATACTCATATCCAAAGTCTGAACTCATCTCTAAATACTTTCAAAGACTTTCAAATATTTAAGAAAGGGAAAAGATGAACAAAGGAAAAGGAGAAGGAGATAGAAGAGATCAAACAAAGAAGAGAAAACATGCAAAACAATATATATGTCTCACTTTCTCTTTCTAGTCATCTCAAAATAAAAACCCATAAAAGGATGAGAGTTATTATAGTATGTGAGGAGAGATAAAAAGGAGGATGGGTTAAAAAGAGGGAGTACAGTTAAGGTTCCAAATAGAACCAATGGTATAAATGGAGATAACAAATATTTTAATATTATTTTATATTTTTTCTCCCATAAAAAAAATCTCATTTAATATATTTGTAAGTATTAAGAAGGTATTTTGTTTTATGTTTATTTTTAAAAGTAATAAATTTGTTAATTTTGTTATTTGTTAAAAATTATAAATTGTTAATTTAGTAATAATTACTTGATAGGAAAACGACAATGAAAAATTTTAAAATCGAAAATTTTATTTTATATTATTGTTAGTAAAAATGACTTTTTATATAAAATATTAAAATTATGAAATATGACATTTTATTATAATAGACCTGGGTATGATCTAATAATTCAACTTCAACAATGCCTTTTATTTCAAATTAGGTTATTACATGGTCAAAATATTTTAATATTATTTAATATCGTAACCATTTCATCTAAAATATAAGATCTTTGTTGACTTTTTAACAATTAATATAAGTTGCATGATATATTAGAAGTATACAAATGTCTATCAAAGTTTGATAAAAAAATCTATAAAAATTTGTCACTTATTTCATGGAGTCTTTAAAAATAATTTTAAAAGTCATTAAAATTCAAAAACTCTACAAAAGTTTGTTACTTAAAAAAATAATTTAAAAGTCATTATTGAATACACCCTCCAATATTAGTCGAGTAAATTTATGTATGAATGACTATGTCATAGAGTGTATCTTATTTTATCCAATGCTATTTAATATGTTTGAGACATAGTAATAACCCCTCTTTCTCTAATTAAACACCTAATTTTGACTATTTTGATCAAATTGATTATGTTTAAAACTAATTTTTGTACCATAGTTGACAAAGTTTAGGTTAAGATATTCACAAAAAACTAGATACAATTTGATACTAACTCTAATTTTTATAATTTTAAAAACTTATTTATATATACTTAATTATTAATTTTAAAAATAATCATTTGACCAAAATAGTCAAAATTAGGCATTTAATTTAAAGACAAAATTAGTACTCCCTCCATTTCAAAATAAGTATCGTTTAAGGTTTTTGCACATGGATTAAGAAAGTCATTTAATACTATCATTTAATAGTTAAAATATGTGTAAAATTCCATCACTACCCCTTTATGGGAAGTTGAAAACTATTAATACTAAGGGTGAGAATTTCTTGGGACAATGAGAGAAGGTAGGGGTGATATATGAAAGTAAATAATTTATTCTCTTAGAAAGTTATAAACGACAGATAATTTGAAACACATTTTTTCTTCCAAAACGTTACTTATTTAGAAATGGAGGGAGTAACATTTAAGTCTTCTAATATATATATATATATATATATATATATATATATATACACACACACACACACACACACACACACACACAGAGAGAAGGTGTAAGACCCCAACTTTTTATAAATAAAATTAAATTTCCTCTATTTATTATTGTGAATAATAAGGTGTTAATTTTATATAATACTTTAGTTATGGATGAAATGTGAAAATTTTGCAAAATAAGCAAGTGGTTATAAAATATTTATTTTGTTTGGGGAATATTAGTTTGGTCGTAAAATATTCTTTACATGCGGGAATATTAAATATTTACAAGCATGACCATTTGTGGGGCCCATAACGAAAAGCGGTGGGATGAAGAAAGCGACAAGTTTGAGTTTTATAAATAACTTGGCGTAATGGTTACCAATTAACACTTTGTTGGAATACCCGGTGGTTAAAATACGATGTCTGGCGTGGTTTCTTGCGCATAAAGGCAGACACCAAGACGATAAGATTTTTGAAATTATTGATTCTTACATAAGAAGGCACTACTCAATAATTGTTACAGTAATTACTGTTCAATATTTTATTTTATTGATTCAATAATTGCTGCGTTGATATTTTATATTATTATTGTTTCAATAATTGTCATTGCACAGTATTTTCCATTAGCAGATCAATAATTCATATTATTTGAATAATATTATTAGATAGTATTATTGGCAATGTCTAAGGAAGTTCTGTTTTGGAAAGGGGTTTGGTTACCTAATTGCGCGCCAGTAAGGACAAATCCTTATCGGAAAGCCCCCTCTTTCTTGGGAACGACCTAGTTGTCATAATTATAATTCTGTAATATTATTTATGAATGATTAATTATTAATTTATATGATAAGAAAATATTTATTTTATGTGGATATAAATGATGAATATATTTATTTTATGTGGATAAAAATGAAGGAATAAATGCTGAGGTGTTTTATCAGTATTTTGTCGAAATAGAGGTGTTGAAAATCGTCCGTATATGGATTTCAGTCATTTTTCATTTGGAATTTGGAAAACCTTAAACTTACAAAGTTGTAGAGAATTTAATTTCCTATGGAATGGACATAAAATTCGTATTTTTCTAATAAAAGGGCTATTTATTATGAATTATTGAAGTTTAGAAAAATAAAATATTTTTTATTAAAATTGGGTGGGACCCACTTTTGTTTTTTAAAAACATGTGGGCTGCTATTTTTTTACCGAATTATCATGCTTAGATGGCTGGTCTTGGATGGTTGGTGCGTAGAAGAAAAGAAAAGAAATATTATTATTTTATTATTTTAGTCTCCTTTGGCGTTCTAGCATTTTCCTATAAATAGGCGCTTAGGTTAGAATTAAAAATCACACCAGAAACATAAGTTTTCTCTCTCTATATTGTCGAGCGTATTTTTGTGAGTATTTATGTAAAATCCCAAATTTTACGAATAAAGATTTAATTTTCTCAAATTTTTTTTAATATTATGGTGTGAATTTAAGATAATATTATAGTTGTGGGTAGTATTTATAAATTTTGCAAAGTATGCAAGTTGTTATATAATATTCGATTGGTCGGAGAATATTATTTTTGTCATGGAATATCCGTACGACGGCATAATCATTGGTGGACCCCATAACGGAATTATTGTCGGATTGAGAAAACGACAAAAGTATTTTATTAAAAATAACGGCGGAAGTTTTCACAGATTATCTTGTTGAACTACTTTCGGTAGTAAAGAAATGCGATGTCTGGCGTGATTGCATAGTAGCATTACGGTATTGATTATTGATGCTTACGTGAGAAGTCACTCAGTTATACTCAATTATTCTTTATAGTAATTGTTGCATCATAGCTCTCATATTATTGATTCGATTATTGTCATAGTATTAAATGCATTATATGATATATTATTAAGTCGATAATTGAGATGACAAAGTTATTCATATTATTAAATTGCAATATTTATAATGTCTAGAAGTTACATCGAGGAGAGGTTTGGTCACCTAATTGCGCGCATGATAGAGAGAAATCTTTATTGGAAAGCCCTTTCTTTCTTCAGGAGCGACACGGTTGATAAATATTATGAGTTATAATATTAATGATGAATGTTATTAATATTGAAGTTGTCTTTCGAGTTGAATTTGGAGCCTTGAACGTGATATTTGAGTCCGGAACGATGAAATTAGTAAAATAGACTATAAACACAAAATTTGCCGATTTTTACTATTTGGTCAAAAAGTCAATAGTTGACTTTTTCGAGAAAAGTCAAACTTTGAAATTTTAAAATTTATATTTTTGATAAAAATAGTTTCATTATGTTAGAATTATTTGTGTTAGTGAAAATCGACATTTATTTCTATATAAAATTGATGTCACGGAGGTTATTTTGACCCGATCGGGAATTATTTAGCAGGATAAATGAGCAATTGATTGCTATTATTTCACATGATTATAACTATTTGTTCACATGTGTATACTATTGTTTCACATTCTTGTTACTATTAGGGGAGTTGGTGCAAGATTGATAATACTTACATGACTAAGTTAAAAATGGAGGTATAGATAGAAGTCTTATCTTTGTAATTCGTATTTTCACATGTCTAGAACTATTGATTCACATGATTTACTATTGATTCACATTATTTACTATTAGGGGAGGTGGTGTAAGTTTGATAATACTTTGGGACTAAATTAAAAATGAAAGAAAAGTTAGAGGTATTGTTACGTAATTTTTGAGCCCCAAAATGTGCAATTATCAAAACTATATTTTTTTTATAAATAGAAGCTCATTCTTCCTTCATTTCTCACCAATTCACTAAAGCTATAGAGCACTTATTATAAAGAGAAATTATAGAGAGAAAATCTATAGAAGAAGAAGAAGCTACCTGCTCTTCTTTTCTTACATATCCAGATTTCTTTTACGGTAAGGGGTGTTATTTCTTTTGTATTCAAGAAGAAAACTTACATTATTCCATTCTTTATTATTCTATTGGAATAACTCAGATATCTGTGAGCTACCCTATACTTGGTGACATTCTTACATTATTCCGTCTTTATTATTACATTTGGAATATCACATGCATGCGTTTTTTCTGTGGGACTGATTAAATCTTTATTATTACATTGGAATATCCTATGCAATGCGTTCACTTATTTAACTGGTTCCATCTTTATTATTGTTACTGTTGGAATATCACATACGTGCATTTCTTGGGACTGGTTCCGTCTTTATTATTACTGTTGGAACATCTGTCGGTGCAATTCGCTTTGACTGGTTCAGATTACTTATTATTACATTGGAATAACTTTGTCATCACAATCCGCATGCATGGTGATTTCTTTTGTTATTCCATTCGTTATTATACTCGGTTGGTTAAAGTTTTGACTTCTATACTCCATGAAATTAGTGGAATATCCTTGATATTTGCGCTTCATCCGATATCTTTTCATGGAAATATTCTTACGAGCATTCTTGAATTTTACTCTACAAAGCGAGTATCATGTTGACAATTTGAGCGTTATCGGTTCTGGATAAACTAATTCTTGAACTTGTTTTATTGAATTCTTATATCATTGTCATCATCCTCATGTTTATATTATGTTGAAAGTCATATGTGGCTTCAGAAGTGCATAGATGAACTTGGTATGATTATGACCGAGGATTATTTGGTATAATCATATCATAAGTAATGTTACAAATGATGTGAAAAAATCCTCATTGGCCTGTAGTGCATTGATGGACAATTTTTGGTGTGATTCTGGCTATGGATTCTCTTTGGCCGTAGTGAAAAGATGAATTATCTTATGGCATGATCGGGGATAGTTGATGAAAGCGTGATTATCTTAAGTAGTAGTGCATGGATAATTCGTGGTCGTGATCTTAAAGAATATCCTTGGCCGTAGTAGTGCGGGGTGATTCGATGATGTGGATTATTTATTAATTTGAGTCCCGGTGATAAAAGTGATGAAAAACCTTTTAAATCATAGAAGATAGTAGATTTTATTCCTACTTGACTCTTTAATGGATTGCTTGTTCATTGCAGATTAAACTTGATGTTTGTTATATTTTATCGGTTTAACCTTTGTTGAAGGCTAACGATAAATTATTCTGCATTATCTTAGTCTTAATATTTCTTACTAAGCTAGTTGAGCTCACCCTTTCTTTCACCATTTCTATTAGGAAATGAGCGTAAATTTGGAACTAGTCGGGAGAAGCAGTGATGGTCTAGATGGTGCATTAGTAGTCCTCACTATTCTGTGAAATAGTGTGATAATAATTGAAATGAGGACTCCTTTTGAGTTTGTATAATCTCTAGTAGATAATATTTGTATTCAAACTCACAGTTTATATTTTGTCGTATTATACACGACAATTGTATTATTAAGTTGTATTTGAATTTTGTACCATGTATCTGGCGACTCAAAATAGGTGATGTATACCTATTTTTGGGGGCGTCACAATTTAAATACTTTGAGAGTTGCTATTCAGTGTAAGTTTCCTTCGACTTTACATCCAATATTTCGATCAGAAATACTGTTCTTTTGAGGTAAGGGATGTTATTTTCTTCCTAATGATGTTATTCTTTCAATATCATTATACCGAAATATTGGTATAGATTTTATTGTAGAATTTCTACCTTTTTGTGTCGGGGTTACTATTCACGTATACGGCACTATTCACGAATACAATACTATTCACCGAAAAATAAATTTTTGTCTTTTTATTCAATATGTATATTATGGCTACTATCTTTGATTGTATCTATATTTTGATCTTTATTTTTGAATTCTGCTTCACAATTGATTATTATGGAGTATTTTTGAACTTGGATAAACTAAAGTATGAATCCCTAATCTTTGATATTTTATCTCACTGGATTCGTTTTCTTTAAGATATTTTTCATCATCCTCAGTCCTAAATGATGATATTACTGAATATCTTTGGCTTGTAGTGCAAAGATGAATGATTAAACTGATGAATATCTTTGGCCTGTAGTGCAAAGATGAATGATTAACTGATGAATATCTTTGGCCCGTAGTGCAAAGATGAACAGGTGTTGAGATGAACATGACCAACTAGTGATACAAATGAATATCTTTGGCCTGTAGTGCAAAGATGAATATTTGATTCAAGATGTATATTGATTGATGTTACAGGGATAAAATATTGATGATGAACTTTTAAATCTTAGAAGATAGTAGAATTCTTTCTTTACTTGACTCTTCTAATGGATTGTTGTTTCCACTGCAGTTGTTGATCTAAAACTTATTGTCTATTATATTTTATTAGATTTTTTTCTGTTGAAGACTAATGATAATTTGTTGTATATTATCTTAGTCATAATATTCTTTATTGGGCTAGTTGAGCTCACCCTTTTCCTTTTTGTTCCATTTTTCTTCTCAAGAGGTGAGAACATAGCAGGAACTAGCCGGGGTATGGAGTGATGGTTCAGGATAGTTATTTTAGTAGTCCTCACTATTTTGTAAAATAGTGTATCAATAATTGTAATGAGGACTCCTTTTGAGTTTGTATACTATCTACTAGACAATATTTGTATTCAAACTCACAGTATATGTGTTATCGTATTTTGCACGACAATTGTATTACTGAAGTTGTATTTGTTTCTGTACCATGTATTTTGCAACTCAGAATAGGTGATGTATACCTATTTTGGGGGCGTCACAGAAGGGCTTACCCCTTGATCCTACATACCTTGCATACCTCCTTTAGCGATAGACTGAGCGATGGTTCGGTCCGTAGCTAAAAGCTAAGACGACATTTCTCTGATATAACGACAGACCAAACCGTCGTCCGGTCCGTCGCTAAAGGGGGGTGAGCATGGTATGTAAAATAAAGGGGTGAACCCTTGAAATGGACTGATATATATAGAATAAGGATCAGGTCCGGACTCCCGGACCTGACCAAAATTCGGACCTTTTTTTTTGCTTTTCTTTTTTAAAACAACTAAAAAAAAAGTTTAATATTTTATAGAACTGGAATTTTGTACAGTCTGTACAGACATGTTTACAAATCACACCCAAAACACTTTATTATGTAAAAATTTCAGTTCCATAAAATATTAAAAAAAAATTAGTAGTTTTTAAAAAAAAAAAACCAAAAAAAAGGTCCGTAATTTAATAATGTCCGGGATCCCGGACTGGATTCGGACTCATATATATATATATATATATATATATATATTTGTGCATGTATAAACATACTTTTTAATAATAAATTCTATTCTAAGTCTTAATATTTAGTATCTAATAAGAAGTAAAAGAATGATCATCTTTTAAATTTTGTCAAACTCTGCCATATGATAAAAATATGAAAAATCTATGACTTTTTCAATATCAAAATATTTTTATAGACTTTGTAAAAGTCTCAAATCAATACCTCCTAACTTTTAAAGACATTACAAAAGTTGTAATTGAATACCCGTAAACTTTTATAAATATCTTGATTGAATACAATCAAATTTTAAAGGGTTCTTTACAACAATATACAACAATTAGAAAGTAATTACAAGAGTAGTGCATCAACAAAATAATTACAAAATAGTACAACACAATAACCACGTCATATTATTCAATTGCCAAAAATAAAAAACCCTTAAATCAAGGAAAAATCTTATCCTGTGATTTCTCCTTTAGTATGCAGCAATTACTAACTAAAACAAACATTCAAAATACACGAGAAAAAAGAAGATTCAAGAGAAGAAGAAAAGAAGAAAGTCAGAGAAGAAGCAAAGAAGAAGAAGGATCATATATGTCGCCTCCTCTCTCCTCCCCTTCCTCTTACTCCTCTGCCGCCTCCTCTCTCCTCCTCTGTCGCCTCCTATCTCCTCCCATTCTTCCTAGTTGCTTCTGTTGAGGCATCCGCTCACGTTGTTCAGTATGAGCTCTCTGCATTTAGGAAGAGAAAGAATGAAACTGTATCAAATCGTGATGTTTTAGACCAATCCTTTCAAAGTCTGGTGTGACGCCCCCAAAATAGGTATACATCACTTATTCTGAGTCGCCAAATACATGGTACATAATACAATTACAACCTTAAATATACAACATGAGCTGTGAGTTTTAATACAAAGATTATCTTCTAGACAGTATTCAAACTCAAAATAAGTCCTCAATACATTTATTATCATACTATTTCATAGAATAGTGAGGACTACTAATGCTATTATCTGGACCGAAGTCACTCTGTTCCCCAGACTAGTCCTCGCTACGTTTTCATTTCTGAAGAGAACAATGAAAGCAAAAGGGTGAACTCAACTAGCCCGAAGAAGAAATATTATGACTAAGATAATGCAGAGAATAAATTATCATTAGCCTTCAACAATATTCTTGTGATGCCCCCAAAATAGGTATACATCACTATTACGAGGTTGTCAAATACATGGTACGAATACAAATACAACTTAATTATCTGTTGTCGTGTAAATTACGACAAAACATAAGTTGTGAGTTTTAATACAAATATTGTCGTCTGAGACAATATTCAAACTCAAATTTAATATTATTACATTTATTTTCCACTATTTCCTTTGAATAGTGAGGACTCTTAATCTTATCATCAATCGTCCGTCACTCCGTTTCGACTAGTCCTCGCTACGTTCTCATTTCTGAAGAGAACAATGAAAGTAAAATGGTGAGCTCAAGTAGCCAAGAGGAAATATTATGACTAAGATAATGCGAGAATATATTATCGTTAGCCTTTAATGATGTTAAGCGATACAATATAACAACCATCAAGTTTAAGCTGCGAATGAACAAGCAATCCATTAAAAAAGAGGCAAGTAGAGAATAAAATCTACTATCTTTTATGATTTAGAAGGTTTTTCATCACTTTTATCATTTGGGACTCGACAATAAATAATCCACATCATCGAATCACTCTGCACTACTGGCCGAGGATATTCTTTAGTATCACGACCATAATTATCCATGCACTACGGGCCAAGAATATTTGTGTATTCAATAATGGTCATGATCATGCCAACAAGCGTCCATCAATGCACTACGGGCCAATGAGGACTTTTACCACATCATTTGTAACATTACGGTCATGATTACAAGAATAATCACAGTCATAATCATACCAAGTCCATCTATGCACTTATAGGCCACATATGACTTTCAACAAAATATAAACATGAGGATGATGACAATGATATAAGAATTCAATAAAACAAGTTCAAGAATTATTTTATCCGAGGAATTAATAACGTCAAATTGTCAACATGATCTTTGCTTTGTAGAGTAAAATTCAAGAATGCTCGGAAGAATATTTTCATGAAAAGATATTGGATGAAGCGCAAATATCAAGGATATTCCACTAATTTCATGGAGTATAGAAGTCAAAACTTTAACCAATTGAGTATATTAAGGAATGGAATAACAAAAGAAATCACCGAGCATGCGCGATAGGCCGCAGATATGTTATTCCAAGAATAATAAATAACGGAATCGGTCCGGCGTAAAAGCATGCAGACGAGGATATTCCAACGAGAATAATAAAGAGGCGGAATCAGTCCGGCATAAAACGCATGATGATGGGATATTCCAACGAGAATAATAAAAGATAGAATCGAAGTTAAGGCGTAGAACGCATGCAGACGAGGATATTCCAGCAGAGAATAATAAAGGCGGAACGAGTCCGGTAGTAGAATGCATGAGCGAGGATGTTCAATAGAATGATAAAGAATGGAACAATGAAGAATTTCACCAAGTATAGGGTAGCAGCGTGATCTGAGTTATTCCAATGAAATAATAAATAATGGAATAACTGAAGTTCTCTTCATAGATAAGAAAGAAATAATACTTCCTACCTTAGAAAAACTGGATACTGGAATAGTGAGGTAGCATACTTCTCTTCTTCTTTCTATAATTTCTCTCTATAATAATCGCTCTAAATCTTTTGTTAATTGGTGAGAAATGAAGGAAGAATGAGCTTTTATTTATAGAAAAATATAGTTTCGATAATTGCACGTTTTGGGGCTTAAAAAATTACAGTACAATACCTCTAACTTTTCTTTTATTTTTAATTTAGTCATGGAATTATTATCAAACTTGCACCACCTCCCCTAATAGTAAATAATGTGATTCAATAGTAAATTATGTGAACCAATAGTTCTAGACATGTGAAAATACGAATTACAGTATAATACCTCCATCTATACCTCTATTTTTAACTTAGTCATGCAAGTATTATCAATCTTACACCAACTCCCCTAATAGTAACAAGAATGTGAAACAATAGTATACTCATGTGAACAAATAGTTATAATCATGTGAAATAATAGCAATCAATTGCTCATTTATCCGGTTAAATACCCGATTAGTCAATATAACCTCCAGACATCAATTATTATCGAAGTAATTGTCGATTTTCACTAACACAAATAATTCCAACACAATGAAACTATTTTTATCAAAAATATAAATTTTGAAGTTTGACTTTTTCCGAAAAAGTCAACTGTTGACTTTTTGACCAAATAGTGAATTTCGAAAAATTTTGTGTTTATAGACTATTTTTACTAATTTCATCGTTAGGACTCAAATATCAACGTCCAGCGTCTCCAAATTCAACTCGAACACAACTTCAATTTTAATAACATTCATCATTAATATTATAACTCACAATATTTATCAACCGTGTCGATTACGAGGAAAGAGGAGCTTTCAATAAGGATTTCTCCCTCCTATTGCGCATGATTAGGTGACCAAACCTCTCCTTGACAGAACTTCTAGACATTGTAAATATTACAATTTAATAATATGAATAACTTTGTCATCTCAATTATTGATTTAATAAAATAACATATTATGCAGATGATACTACTGACAATAATCGAATCAATAATATGAGAGATATGATGCATCAATTACTGTAGCAATAATTGAGTATAACTAAGTAACTTCTCACGTAAGCATCAATCATCAATACCGGTGTGCTCTCTTATGCAACCACATGCAGTATTCATCGTATTTTTACTACCGAAAGTAGTTCAACAGTTAACAGTAAACTTCCATAGTTATTTTTCAAAAAGTATTTTTGTCGTTTTTCAATCAAAAACAATAATTACATTGAGAGGTCCACCAATGATTGTCTTGCCAGTTATACGAATATTCCTGTTAAAAGCGAATATTTTCCGACCAATCGAATATTATATAACAACTTGCGTACTTTACAAAATTTGTAAATATTACTCACAACTATAACATTATATCAAATCCACACCATAATATTCAAAAATATATTTCGAGAAAATTTAATCTTTATTCAAAAAGTTGGGGTCTTACAGTTACACTGATAAAATATAACAAACATCAAGTTTAACTACAGCGGAACAAGCAATCCATTAGAAGAGTCAAGTAGAGAATAAAATCTGCTATCTTCTATGATTTAAAAGGTTTTTCATTACTTTTATCGCTGAGACTCAGCTTAATAAATAATCCACATCATCCCTGCACTACGGCCAAAAATATTCATTAGTATCATGACCACAAATTATCCATGCACTACGGGCCAAGGATATTCGTGTATTTATCAATGGTCATGATCATGCCAACAACTGTCCATCAATGCACTACGGCCAATGTAACATTACGGTCATGATTATACCGAATAATCCCTGGTCATAATCATACCAAGTCCATCTATGCACTACAGGCCACAAATGACTTTCAACATATTATAAACATGAGGATGATGACAATTCAATAAAACAAGTTCAAGAATAAATTTTAAAGATTTATAAGTTAATTTATCCCGAACTCAATAACGCGTCAAGTTGTCAACATGATCTTTGCTTTGTGGAGTAAAATTCAAGAATGCTCGGAAGAATATTTCCATAAAAAGATCTTTGGATGAAGCCGCAAATATCAAGGATATTCCACTAATTTTATGGAGTATAGAAGCCAAAACTTTAACCAACCGAGTATAATAGAATATATGAAACCATGAATGGATTTTTTTCCGTCATGCGGTAATCCACATAAATGATTATTCCAATGAATAATAAAGAATGGAATAATGAAGAATTCACCAGCGATGCGTAATCCGCAGACAAACGAGGTTATTCAACGAGAATAATAAAGAATGGAATTAGGTCATGCGTAATCCATGCATGCATGGGATATTCCAGCGAGAATAATAAAGAATGGAACCCGAGGTCATGCGTAATCCACACATGCATGGATGTTCCAGCAGAATAATAAAGAATAGAACCAGGTCATGTGTAATCCGCACAGACAAGATGTTCCAACAGAATAATAAAGAATGGAATTACAACAAAATTCACCAAGCATGCGATAGATCGCATGCATAACGAGTTATCCCAATGTAATAATAAAGAATAGAATACCAGAAGAATTTCACCATGTATACAAAGAGTCAGGTGTATACGAGTTATTCCAATGAGAATAATAAGGAATAGAATAACAACCCTTACAGTATTGAAAGAAAATAACTCTCTTCATGAATACGAAAGAATAATACCCTTACCTTAAAAAGAAGAGTATTACATTTGGTAGAGGCGAGGATATTCTTGAATAAAACTTATACTGTTTTCTACGCTCAAAGTTTCTTAAAACTCTAAAGAAATACGTTCAAGATTATAGAAGAAGAATTCTTTGAATTTCTGGTGTGATTTTTATTTCTAACTAAGCATCCTATTTATAGAAGAATGGAAAGGATACTATGTTGCATTATGCAATAAAATATATATTCTATTTATAATCAAATAAAAGCAGAACTTTATAAAAAGTATTCATTTTATATAAAAAGTTTTTACTATGCAAACACTATACTGAGCACTATCTGCAAACACTATGCATAATAAAATATAATATATTCTATTTAAAATCTAATAAAACAAATAACTTTATAAAAGTATTACATTTTTTTATATAAAAAGTTTTCTCATTTTATTACATTTATAATAATAATAAAATAAACTTTATCATCATTATTATAATTCACAATATTAATCGACCTGGTCGTTTCAGGAAAGAGGGGCTTTCAATAAGGATTTCTCCTATTGACGCTTGCAATTAGGTGACCAAACCTCTCCTCGATGTAACTTCTAGGCATCGTTAATATTGCAAATAATAATATTAATAACTTTGTCGTCTCAATTATTGATTTAATAATATATATATATATATATATATATATATAATATTGACAATAATTGAATCAAATAACGTGAGATACTTATTCAAAGAATTCTTTGTAGCAATAATTGAACAAAACCGAGTGACTTCTCACGTAAGCATCAATAATCAAATCTTGTGCTACTATGCAACCCGCCAGACATATTCTTGTACTTTTAACATAAGGGTGTTTCAATAGTTAACGGTAAAACTTCCGCCGTTATTTTCATAAAATATTTTTGTCATTTTCTCAATCTGACAATAATTCCGTTGTGGGGTCCACCAATGATTGTACCGTTGTACGAATATTCCCTATTAAAACGAATATTCTCCGACCAATCGAATATTATATAACAACTTGCGTACTTTGCAAAATTTATAAATATTACCCACAACTATAACATTATATCAAATTCATTCCATAATATTCAAAAATGATATTTATAAAAAATTTATCTTTATTTATAAAAGTTGGGGTCTTACATCTGGTATCAAATCGTGATATTTTGCACCAATCCTTTCCAAACTTTGAGATTGTTGGTGTTGCTGTTGCAACTTCTATTGGTGTTGTTTCCCATACATCTTGTGCTGGAGATTGCAATTGTATTGTATTTTTTTATGATTATTTGGTTACCCACAAAAATTAAAATGATTATTTTTCTATGAATGTTTGGTTACCAACTATTTTTTATTGATGTAAGGTAACCGAGATTGTGTTACACAATATTGAATAATATTTTGCATTTTTTTCTTCTTACATTAAGTAAGAGGAAAACCACGACTACTCTCTGATTTCATCATGGTTTAACAAGATAAAGAAAACAAATACATGTAACACTTGGTAACTGTTCTGAATTTTTTTTATGACTATTTGATTACCCACACAAACTAAAATGGTTACCTTTGTATGGAGGTTTGGTTACCAACTGCACCATATACAAAATGCACGACTACTCGGGGTTGGCATGCAATTAATTCAAATTGTCACAGCGGAGAGAAACAATCGGGAACAGTACATAATTACAAAATTGATTTACCACATCAGCAACCCATTAAAACACCCAACTAAATTAAAGGGATACCAAATGCACTAATTTTGTAAATAAAATATTAAAAATATATTAATTCTGTAAATATTTTCTGAACGCACTTTTGTTGTAATTTTTTTTATAAATGTACTATAAAATGTAATTATTCCAATTTTAAAAGTCTTAATTAAATACACTAATAATACTCTAGTAAAATAATAAAATGACATGAATATTAGATGTTTATAACATGTTTTCACAAATTGTATTCGAAGCTTTTTCAAATACATCTTATTGGCTTTATGTGGTACGTCAATATTGCTGATAAAAGAATTTGGACCCTCAAATACTCAAGCAAAAATAAATTTATTATGTAGCTTGATGATTACTTAAAAAAATTTTGAAAAGTCACATTTGAATTGTATAATAAATTTATAGTTAACACGGAAAAATGTAAAAAGTCATACGGAAACCAAGTCTGAAGGTCTCAATTTATTACTGCATCCCTTTCTTAAAGATTATCGTTTTAAAAGATAAAATTTATTCTAAAAAATTTATCATTTACAACTTTCGAGGAGAATAAATTATTTACTTTCCTATATTACCTCTACCTTCTCTTATTGTCCCAAGAAATTCTCTCCCTTGTATTAATTGTTTTCAACTTCCTATAAAGGGGTAGTGATGAAATTCAAACAAATTTTACTTGGTAAATGGTATTTTCTTAATCCATGTACAAAAACCTTAAACGACAATCTTTTAAGAACGGAGGTAGTATTAGACTCGAACTTCAATAACTTATTACTCCCTCCATTCCTAAAAGATTGTCGTTTTAGAAAAAAAAAATTATTTTAAAAAGTTTGTCGTTTACAACTTTCGAGGAGAATAAATTATTTATTTTCCTATATTACTCTTACCTTCTTTTATTGTCCCAATAAACTCTCTTCCTTGTATTAATAGTTTTCAATTTCCCATAAAGAGGTAGTGATAGAATTTTAAATAAATTTTACTTGGTAAATGACACTTTCTTAATTCATGTGCCAAAACCTTAAACGACAATCTTTTAAGAAACGGAGGGAGTAGTATATTAAAGCTACATTATTTGGAAGAAAATAGTTCTACTAGTGATTAGTAGGGTAATAGGCAAAGGTGTCTACGCTCCTTGGCCATGATATTCACCCATATATCCTGGGGTTGAAGCATACATCCCCTGAGCAGTTGAAGTTGAAGCATACATCCCTTGAGCAGTTGAAGTTGAAACATACATCCCCTGAGAAGTTGAAGCATACATCCCCTGAGGAGTTGAAGCATACATCCCCTGAGCAGTTGAAGTTAATGGCAAACCATCATTCCTCTCATGTATTGCTGAAGGGGTATACATGTTCTCGGAACTTGAAGGCGTAGAATAAGTCATTTGAGACGGGATAATGTCATTCCTGTAAGATGTAGCAGGCATGTAAGCCCTCTCAGCCGGATGCAAAGTAGTGTCTGTTCCCAAAGACATCAAATTACTACCATTTTGAGGTGGCAGAAAGTAAAACCTCCCAGAATTTGGATGCATGGTAGTGTCTGTCCTATGAGATGCTGTAGGACTAAATACATTCTCAGAAGTTGGATGAGTATTAATGTCTGTCCTTTGAAAGTTCTGACCCAAACTGTCATTTCCAGTAGACATTTGATCCACAATGTGATTCCAGTGAGATTCAGGAACCGATAAGCTATCTGAATCGTGATCCACCGCAATGCTCATCATCTGACATGCGGAAGCCATATTTTCAATGCTCCGAGAAGAAGCTAGGGGCAAATAAGTCTTTTCATAAGTTGAAAGAAGATTTTCAGTCATTTGTCGTGACAGGGAAAGAGTTTCAACTGAGTTCGAATTTTGAGGAATAAATGGTGGCACTTCTTGAACTGAAAAATCATTTTCAGTAGCAGGACGCATAGCCAGTGATATTTCCTGGTTCGTTGAAGCCCTCTGTGATGTAGAAGGCATATGTGGTGCCCCGAACCGGCCTGAGAACTCTCCGACAGTGGTTGGGGTTAGAGATGACAACGATCTCGGGTTTGGTGAAACACCTTCAGATATTGGAGGCGAGGACAGTAGAACATTTTGGCTAGCTATCTTAGACGCTGAAGGCAAACCTGGTGAAACTTCTCGGCTGGATATATCACTTTGAGATGTACTTGGAGATTGCACTAACAGCATAACTTGACTACTTGTATCTGCCATAGATATTGGAGGGATATGTAATGGCAATCTTTGGGTTGGTAAGTCCAGCCATTGTTGGGCACAAGTTTTCAGTGTGGTGTAAAACTGAACACCGTCATTGACTGCCATTGAAAACCAAAGAAAAAAAGAAAGTTAAGAAGATGAATATTGGTCGGCGAGGTGTCAGAGAGAGAATTGAATACTCATACCGCAAAAACTCAGATCCCCATAAACAGACATCTTAGACCCAGTAAAAGAGGAAAATGGCAATGGTATTGGATAAGGAACATTTGCCCCAACCTGAATCTCGTTCAACACCTCAGATGGCATCAAAGTTACATAAACAGGTACAAAAAATTCTTAAAGTTTATCCAGATGTAGTACTTTTCTTACCAGTGGACCAATAACTTCATTCTGGAACTTCCTAGCAGCAAAACCAGATTGAGTGAATATGGAAGCTCCGCTTACACACCTATAAACAGATGAGCCATTAGATTGTACGAAAGTGATTTAAGGAGTTTTATGTGAAGCCAACAACAGACACACACTTCATTTATTATAATAACAGAATGTGTTAACATTTGATGACAACTTATTTGTACAATATGTCAGCGTAAGTCTTGAGAGTACTTCCTATACCAATTGGGCCACTCCACTTGATAGTTTAAAGAATAACCTGCTCTAATACCATGTTGAAGTTTAGACAAACAAGGAAAAAAGGAGCAAAGCTGTATGTGTATATTGTTAGTTATATATGAAACTTGAATGCATACAATGTACGTACGTACGTACAAGCCTGTATATATAGGCTACAAACCAACAACTTGATGGCTAAACCATTAAACCCTAGTCTATATAAAATAACATTAATAAAAACACATTTCAGATTATGCATTTCTTAATAGAATATCTAAAGAAAACACAGTTTAATTCACATCATCTAAGTTGACAGAAACAAGAGTCAAGGATTAATTAAGTTGAAAAGCAGTCTGAAGTAAACGGAGTCCGAGTAAAGGAAATACTTTTGTCTACTAACAATAGTCATGGCCTCTTCTAGGTTGTCAACCTGTAAGTGGTCAACAAGTGAGCATATGTTAACCTATCTCTTGCTTAATCAATTTATATGATCATAAGAAACACTAATTTCTAAATGAGAAGTACCTGAATACAAAGAAGAACTGGTCCAGACATTTCTTCCTGCCAACAAAACAATCAGAATGGTTTACAATATATGCCCAGGTATTTGTTCAAAGTTTTCCTTCAAGCATCATTATTTATTTTAGTCCATCTAAAACATAAGCATTAAAACCCACCCCAAAAAAAATCATAAGCACTAGAAGCATGAAAAAAAGATACCTTGTAACAATCCATGCTAGTCGTGACATCACATAAGATAGTTGGACCAACGAAGTTTCCCCGTTCATAACTTGGAACCTACAGAAGAAGTTCCTAATAATGAAATGTCTAAATTATGAAAGTTCCCAAAATACTCTTGCTTGCATCATACAGTTTTTTACAATAGTGTACTTAACTTAATAGTAAAACCAGAAAATTATTAACATCTGGAAAACGAAAGAAAATATTCTAAGCAAGCCAGACAGGACTGTGGAATAACTGCCCCCACTGATGATGATTACGACATCAACATGGCATAAACCGCAAAAAGATAATAACACTAGTAAAAGGAAAATAATAAATTTATATGTGTTTTATAATCGAAATGAACCCCGCCAAGGATCCCTATTGGTAATCATAGAGCATGACAAATCTTGCAAGGAGAGAAGGTGATCCATCATAATTGGAAAAGAGTAAATAAGTTCTAAAATTCCATCAACATAAGCAATGTTTAAAGATAAAAAGAGAAAGATGATTTCAGTTCTGACTTTAACCTACATTCTTTGTTACTCTAAGTTTCCATAAAAGTAACTGCGTACACTTGGAATGCATTTGGAGGTCTAACTCCAGGGATAAGTCGGGATCTTTATTTTAAATGGATTTGAATTTTGTCCACTGGGTATTCTAAATTAAATGCAGTATTTTTTAAGCATATTAAGTTTCAACCCTGGATAGAAGAGTGGGATTGAGTTGGGTGAAACCTTACAAAGTTTTAGCAATGTTACTGTGAAGAGAGTTCAAACTTCAACCAATATCTTAAAAAATTAGATAATATCTAACCCCAAGGCTGAGTAGCATAGGATTTGCAGTATATCTTTCCAAATGGTTTGTATCATTTTATATGACGCGAATACAGATTCTATTTATTAAATTCTTGTCAAAAAACTTGAGCATCATTGTTGGGACTAGGAAGACATATGGGGGATTTAGGCAAACAATGGAAAGGTTCAAGCACAAAACGGTCATGCTGTTCATTATAAGCATGGTTTGTTTCCTCTTGCCCTCCAATTCTCTTCCGCGGTGGAGGACGAGAATTGACAATAAATGACACAGCCTACAATTTGTCTTAGAAAAAGCTTGTGAAAGTTTAGGATGGTTGACAAAAGGAAACATGCAGACAGTACAAACAGCCAATACAATAGCATAACCTGCAGTAAAACCATGTACCATACTTTCCACTACAGCCTGCACAGGAAAGAACAAAAAATAAGACATAAATAGAAGTAATATAGTAATAAATCAACTAAAAGCAACATAGTTACACTTCATGACAGCTAAAATCCGGTTGTAGGATTTCCCTAGCGATGATACCATCCTCAAAGGAACCGATTCACTTGAACTTTCTCTTTCTGGAGACCCATATAAAATGCATTATTTGGTGCAAAATCAATGACACGTAATAAATCTAGATCTACAATGCTCTATTAGAAACCATAACATTCACAAGAAAACTCTAAAAAATGACAATTAATGTCACCAAGTGAGCGCCTTGTGGGCGTTCAATAAGGGCCAATATAATGTTATCTCTTGAAAGTGCACATGTTGATACATTAACTTAACCAGATTTAACTATATCTTTTAAAAAAATTATCCTAGCGTATCACGTTTCATGTAAATGTATTTCCTAGCAACTAAACAACCTGAATAAACCTACTCCTACCGTACTCTGTACAATGAAATATGACGTTTTCCGTTCCTATTTTCATTCCACGTATTGTCTTAAATTGTGATCCATGTAACATTGTTCTCAACACTCGTGGTGAATATAAGCTGGCAGAATTGGTAATACAACAAATATTTTCTTAAGTTACAAGTTTACCGTAATGTTTCTTCCATCAAGTATAAGTCTAGCTCCACTTTCAACCGCACTTTGAATCAGTCTGCATATTTGATCCTTTGCCTGTATATTGAAAGAGCAAGTCAAAGAAGGAAACAACACAAATCTCAGAACTCAATCAACTAACATGAGCATATTCAGTGGTCCATACACAACCCCATTCCACCATACCACCCTCCCAACCCACTAAAGAAAAAGAAAAAATTAAAGTGAAGGACGAGGAAAAAGGACTCAACATGTGAAGCAACCAAAATTTTTTCCATATAAACCAATGATTTCAAAAGCAAATTTAGTTCATATTGACAAAATAATATATATATTAGGGTTGTAAATGGTAACCGGAAAATTCATATTTGTCCGCATCCGTATTCGAAAAAAATAGATATTATTCGCATTCGGAAAAAAACGGATATATCCGTATTCGGTTTAAAGGTATCCGCAAATAAATGGATACAGATACGGATATAGGCGTATTCGTATTCGTTTAACATCCGACCGTAAATATATTCGGTGGATATCCGGAATCCGATATTCGGATTCGTATCAAATATCAAATATCTGAATAACTTGTATATATATATATATATATATATATACAAGTTATTAATATATATACTTATATTAATTATATAAATATATAATTAAGTTATTAATTATATATATATATAATAAATTACATATATATATATTAATAACTTACATTCATTAGTTAATAACTTGCACACACACATATATATATAGGATGAATATAAAGTATATCTCTCTTAAATAACATATTTTTATTAAATATTTAAAACTGCGTCATTTTGAAGATTCTTTTAAAAAGCAAGTGGGGTCGCGGGTTGGTATTTTTGTAAATTAAAGAAAAACAAGTGAGAACACTATTTTTTAATATTATTTTGTTTTAAATTTTTTTTTCCAAAATGACATATAGTTTTAATAAATGTATGTTATTTAAGAGATGTATGTAATATATACACACACATATATATATATATATATATATATATATATAGCACTCTCTTAAATAGTACTCCTTTATTAAAACTACGTCGTTTTGGAGATTCTTTTAAAAAACAAGTGGGGGCGCGGATGACATTTTTGTAAATAAAAGGAAAGTAAGTGGGACCACTCTATTTTAATATTATTTTGTATTTTAAAAGAATCTCTAAAACAGTGTAGTCTTAATAAAGGAGTGCTATTTAAAAGAGAGTGCTTTAGATCTGTCCTCTATATATATAAGTATATATATATATATATTAACTTACAAAACTACAGTTATTAACTTGTTACATACTCCCTCCATTCCTAAATAAGTGACGTTTTGTAAGAAAAAATTTGTTCCAAATTATGTGTCGTTTACAACTTTCTAGGAGAATAAATTATTTACTTTCCTATATCACCCTTACCTTCTCTCATTGTCCCAAGAAATTCTCACCCTTAGTATTAATAGTTTTCAACTTTCCATACAGGGGTAGTGATAGAATTTTACACATATTTTAACTATTAAATGACTTTCTTAATCCATGTGCAAAAACTTTAAACGACACTTATTTAGGAATGAAGGGAGTATATATTAATAACTTACATATGTATATATTAACTTACAAAACTATAACTATTAGTTTGTTACGTATATATTAATAACTTACGTTCATTAATTAATAATTTACATTCATTAAAATCTTACATTCATTAGTATAACTTTACATTCATTAATATCTAGTAATTAAATAAAAGATTAGTAATTTAGCAAAACAAAAATTTTAGTTTTTAAATTTGCCGGATACGAAAACGGAAACGGATATTATCCGTATTTTGGATATTATTCCGAATACCAAATACGGATACCGGATACGAATACGGATGCGGATTAATTTTTCGGATACGGATACACTGGTATCCGGAGCCGTATATATCTGTTTACAACCCTAATATATATATATATATAAACACAACAGCATAACCTTCAATGTCATCTGTGCAACAACTCAAACTATTTGAAAACTTTTAATAGTAATTATACCTCTTTACTAGCAACTGGTCCAATGTCAGCTCCAGGCTCTTTCCCTGCATTAACTTTAAGTGCTTTTGCATGCCTGACAAGTTCTTCTTCCCTGAAATAGTTATACAAAACATCCAAAAAAGGATCATGAGATGCAGTTCAACCAAAAGGAAGAACTTCATAAGTATTTGATTACATATAGACAGAACTTCATATATGAACCATTCACAACCAAAAGGAAGAAGGTTCAACAAAAATATAAAATTGGAAACTAAGCAAACCTTCCCTCACTATCTCGCATCTGATCATAATAGAAATATAAAATACTCAACATGGTTCAAAATCATCTTAAAGTTTCAAGTATTAATCGTAGTTTGAAATCAGCACAAGATGTAGTTGTATTAACAATTAAGCATGAACAAACATCAGTTAAACTTGGTCATGTTAGGCGAAATGCATTTTTCAGATTATCCTCGCCCCTTCCAAAGACTATTGAATACCATATAACTCAAAACCATGAGTTACATTCTAACTATAAATAATAAATAAGTTACAGGGGTAGAAAAGGACTGTCATTGGATACAGGATGTAAGCCTAGTAGTTAAGAATATTCTTTATGAAGCAGATGTAATAATAAAATAATAGAATAAAAGATATCACACCATGTCCTTGAGCCACCAACAAAAATAGCCGTGCTGAGAGACAAGCACCTTTGACCTGCACCGCTAAAGCCAGCAGCTACCAAAGCATCCAAAGTGGCATCAAAACTTGCATCAGGCATGATAACGGCATGATTCTTGGCTCCCATATTAGACTGAGGACTCAGCAATGTAACAGTTACCAAGTCAATAGATGCAAAATCAATTAAGTCTACCAACAATGGCAGCTAAATCCAAGAAATATAAGAATGACTTACCTGAACACGTTTGCCTCTGGCTGCTGCCCTAGCATATGTAAGCACTCCAGCCTTGAGAGCACATGGGGGTGGGAAAACAAAATAAGTTGCGACATTTCTAAATTCGATAGATAAACCACATTTAGATATTTTATTGAGAAATAAGATGCCAGAAGGTGTAGAATATTGGCCCTCGGAAGTTTAATACAAGTTGATAAATGATATCAGGTCCATGAGATTATGAGAATCCAATATGTATAACAGCACTAGTGAAGAATGCCAATGCTTTTCATATAACGATATCATTGCATCTCACAATTAAATTAAATAGAGAATAACTCTCTGCTTTGAATGAATATAAATAGTATCCCAAACAAGATTAACGTGTTTGCAAGTATGTTTGTGTACATAATGTATATAAGCATCATAAGTGCAATACAAAGCATGACTCACCATAATCAGAAAAATCAACTTACAATATCTGAGTCAATTGATGATATGATTTTTATATCATCATCTTCGCAAATATGATCGATAATATCCTGCTCAAATAAATTAAAAGTAAATATTAAGCCAAGGAACCAAAAAAAAAATGTAAAAGATAAATCAAATTTTTCCTCTTTTTTTTCACATTTAATATCAGTTGTGCACATTGGGGCCTCAAACTGCAACAGTTCACTGAATTACTTGAGAATGAATACATATATTCCAAAAGCACTGCAGAAGATTAATCAATATTTTCCTTCTTTTTTATTAGATGAAAATAACAATTGTACACCAGTTCTCAAACTCCAAAAGTTAATTGAATTACTTGAGAATGAATACATATATTATTTCCCTAGAAAGAAAAGGAAGCAGAAATTAAAACTATGGGAAGAATGAGGACAAAATATGGTCAAACAAGGTCTACATGTAAATAGCAGCTTCACTTGTCAGTTGTCAGAAACCTTCAAGTTTTCATTTTCTTTAGGCCTGAAACCCTGATACGGGTTAGCCACATGCAAATATTAAAAGAATTGCAACATATCATCAAAACCACCCTTTACTATGCATGACGGTTGACTAACAGAAGTAGTAATATCTTCCAACAACTGAACCAAAAGGGACTTGGGTGTTTTTAGTTGAAAAGAAAGAGGTCCATGTAAGTGTGCAAACATCAGGTGATGTCGGAGTAGTTGAACCTTACTTGGGTACCATGAACAATGTTTAAGACACCATCAGGCAAACCCGCCTCTATTGCTAACTCTGCAAGAATCATCGAAGCCCCTGAAATGGACATAATAACTAATTAAGAAACTGTAATAAATAAATTTTGAATAAAAAAACATACAAGAAAAGGATACATGAAGAAAATCATGTTTACTTATGGACTAAACCTTCAAGACACATCAAATTTGTGCTGATTCAGACAAAATGCTGCAACAACCAAAGTAATCCAAATACTAAATCTAATAATAGATATGGGAAGTATTAATTCCACACACCCCTACTGATATTTCCACATTTAACTTCAGTTCCCATAAAAATTGTAATGAATTATTGATTTGACCTTGCTTCACAGCCAAAAAAGGAAGGAATCTCTTTTTATTACCGTGCAACGGCATCGCCAATACCTACCCAAGCAGCTATCTGCTTCCAACCCTAATGCATCTAGGAAATAACCACTGTGTAACAGTACTATTCTCTAAAAGGAGATCAATAACTATGAATTTTTGCATCAATTTTGTTGAGTCTGCTACAATAATATATCAAAAAACATTACAAAAGGGGTAACTGTTACCTGGATTTTTCTCAGATGGTTTCAGGATAAATGTGTTGCCACATGTGACTGCTATAGGAAACATCTGCAGCATTTATATATGTGGTCAGAAACCAAAAAGAAATTAGATTCTTTCGTTTCATGGAATGGTTTAGGGTTTTGGGAATTTCTAATTAAAAGTGAATTTAGTAGCAACAAACAGTTAGCATATCTTCTCAAGAGTGCATTTCATATTAAAGAAGAAAATCTTATAACACCTACATAAATTATAACTAAACTTTACTTATGTACAGATTCTTTTGGTTTAACACTAAAACTTATCATAAAATATAATACAAGTTCCTGTTATACAAAATACTCTAAATATAACTCAGCAGCACAATTTTAAAATATAAGTAATGATTAACAAGATAAAAAATGATATTTTTGAAAACTTCACGATAGTGGGATAGTTTAAACAATGATCAAATAAAACCGAGAGGGGAAGAAAGAAGACCCAGAGAAAGGGAAGTATAAAAGACGTACCCACAAGGAAATGGTTGCAGGAAAGTTCAAGGGGCATATCCCAGCACAAACACCAAGTGGTTCTCTAGTGCTGTATGTATCAATACCGTTAGATGCATTGGGGACAAACTCCCCAATAGTTGCCATTCCACAAACACGTTCAACAACCTCTATAACCAAAGCCAAAAATATGGGTGCACACGTCAACTTGAGTTCAAAATCCAAAGCAAAATGACTGGAATGAATATGTGTGCATGTGTTTGTGGTCCTTTTCTTCGTGGGGTCAAAAAGGATGGGACAAGAAAAAGTATATAAATGTCAGCACTAACCTAAACCACGAAGCACATCACCTCTAGCGCCATTCAACGTCTTTCCCTGCTCTGTAACAATATTTGCGGCAAGCTTGTCCTAAGAATAAGTTAAATCTCTTTAAAGCATGCCAAAATTATTCAGCTAAGGAAACATATAAACTAAGAATCATTAGAAACGTATAAACAAAGAATCATGATTGATACTTACAATATCCCTACGGATCAGCTCTTGTAGCTTAAACATGATGCGTTGGCGCATAGTAAATGGAGTATTTCTCCATGAAGGAAAAGCTTGTTTGGCTGCTTTAACTGCAGCTTTTAACTCTTCATAGGTAGTCAGAGGAACATGAGAAAGAACCTCTTGTGTTGCCTAATAAGATTATTTACATTAAGAACAATATTTTTCCACTTCTAAGAAAAAATTAGAAAAATAGATGATGAAGAAGAAGAAGAAGAAGATTTCGAATCTGCTTTCATAATATGCTTACTGGATTTACAACATCAGTGGTTTCAAATGCTTGTGATTCCACAAATTCCCCTCCTATCAGGTTCAGAACCTTCAGCTACAATCAAATTGGAGATCAAAAGGAGGCATTGAAATGTTTTAATCCACAATGGAAAGTTGAACATGAAATACCCAATAAAATTACTCTTTTCATGCACATTAAAACTTACTGGATATTCCTGTTTTTCTGATGATTTACCGGGCATAAAGACAGTGGCAGAATTATTTGGTTGCCATGAGTTATAAGTTTTCTCTGCAAAAAGTAAAGCAGTTGCTTCATTCTGAGTACTAGATTATTAGAGCTACTTGAGAGTGAGAAAATAATCATCAAGCAACTCCTACCTTTCCTTTTCTTCTATTAATCACACATAACCAAAACAAAAACACTTCATCAGAAGTTGCAAGATGCCAACTTAAGTCATGTTATGAAGCACGTGAATTTTCTTCTTCATTTTTTATCACTTGTTTCTTATAAAGAATCATATCTAAGACTCAAACAAACAGGCAAAAGTTTGAAATATAATGTAATAAAAACTAATTTAATAATCAAGTGATAACATTAATAATACTGTGATAATTATGAACCTACTTAAAGCGACAATAGGCAACCATGGTTTGAACATTTGGAGTTATGGACACAATGAAAACATGAAGATACCATCACCCACTAAGAGCAGGACCTGATATTATGATTAAATGCAAGGAGTAAAGTTTGTAGTTACATCCAGCTCATGTAGTGACTTCTTCCTAACAGCAACAACACTATGCTCTCATATCGTCAGGAATTCATATTCCTAAACTAAAAGACAGATAATTATCAATGCCTGAATAAACCTGACTGCCATAAGGCCAATCCAGGAGCAACACGTCCGGCCAGGAGGCTGACATGTTGGGATGAGCAGTCTGGGCCACTCGGTGACCAATTTTAGCTAATACAGTTAGATATTGTCTAACCTGTAAAATTTCCCAGACGAAGTTTGGCTTTCACATTGTAAAGATGCCTTGGTGTTGACTGAAGGCCAGGATTGCTTTTCTTTAGAGCCTTGAGAACCTGACTTGGCTTTATACCAGCTTCAGTCATTATCTTGATTTGCTTGACCTCTTCCGCACTAAAACGGCGACTATAAGGATGCTCAGACATGTCCCTCAGAGCTTCATGGTTGTGCTCACCATTTTTTACTGCAAGCACCCACACATTATCATCCTTTTTGCCGAAAGCTTCAAAAGGGCAATTAGTGAGGCGACAAGGCGCTTTCCGTTTACGCTTGATTTCATCAATTTTACGCCTGTCGCGATGAACACCTCCTCTATCGCAACCAAGTATAACTCTTTTATCTCTCAAAGACTTTTTAATAGTCACCACATATCCTTGGCTAGCTCCAAAATCACGAACAAATGTAACAAGTTCTTCACGGTTTTGAAAAGTTCCAGATGGTGGTGGAAGCATTAATTTTTCCCCATCATCGTTCGACAGGCTTTGAATTTCCATCGTAAAGAGTAGCTTGAGAGTTGAGACCTAGAAGAAAAAGTGTTCATTAAAAGTAAGCCACTGCTTTTCTGTAAATAATATAATGTATGCATACTCAATACCATGAATAGACTAAAGAGAGGAGGAAATGAGATAGAGAGCGACAACAATCATACAGATATAATATCATTCTTTAATATGACATTACTACCATCTAGTAAATTCAAGCATCTTACCTTGATCTAGAGCAGTACTGGAATAAGCAGATACTGGTCAAATCATGGATGGAAGTAAAATCTTCACTTCTTGCATTATCTAGATTACCATAAATCACAATCTGTAAGTGTAGGGGGACCCACACAAGTTTATACTTAGATTTATCCCCTGCACAGCTCTTGTGGAGGGATGTGTACCCGTGGGATTAGTCGAATGCTCTAAGAGGTTTTTGGACACCCATGATTGTTATACACACACACACACACACACACATACATATATATATATGCAGCAGAAATATTACCACACCACCATTTTCTATTGATAATGATAAATAGAAAAAAGACAACTATAATAAAGAGTGTTTGAAAACCCCATTAACTAAATCAAAAGTAAATCTTTATGGTCCACTCCCTTCCTCTAAAATTGTAAATTATTGATGACTTGATGAAACATTTCATCCTCTAGATAAAGATCAACTTGATTAATCTAAGAATGTCACCTATAATACCTCAACAGTAGACATACAAGATGTACATAACAACACTTCATGGACACTCCAGCCCAAATGTCAGTACATTCTTCAAACTGCCCATTATTTGGAAATAAAATTCTTAATTTAGGATAAATGGGTAACACCCATGATAACTGCAGACGCATCACCCATGGAATTTCAGCTATTAAAATCTGACTTCCTTTTAACCATATGGATGCAATGTATATAATTACTTACATCTTCCAAAAATGCTAATATGCGGTAATGTAACTGCAGTTTCCCAATGTGGACATTGTTCCTCTCAGCCCAAAAGCTCTCGTATCTATTTCGCGCCGCATGCATTAAAAAGGCATAAAGGGCCTGTTCCCCCAAATTCCTTGCCATAACTTCAACCTTTTTTTAATGTGTGGCTCATTTATTACTACCTAACTACCCTGGCATGACCCAAACTATATCGAAAATATCTAGTACCATATGCATACGGCTCCAAGTATTCAACGCAACCAATCACTCTTTCCTCTCCCTTCCAAAAGCTAATTCTGGAACCTAACGTGCTATTAACTAACATATAATTGAACGGTTAAAGAAGTAACAAACCAATATTCTGCACCAAATCTTAGTATCCAGGCCAGTGAAGGGGCAAAGATCAACCATAACTCTCACAACCAGATGACAGCAAACACAAAATAAGACTGGTAAATTGTCTGTCGCACCAAATTCAGGATGAGTAAACATAATGCCATTGAAGTACTCAAATGTTGGCGTGACAATAATGTGCAATCAAAAATAGCAAAAAAATTTATTTATTTTCTTGTATGCTGAAATTTATCCTTCAATTTACAAGAAACAGATTACAATGACAAAAAGATAAAATTCACACTGACACAACGTCACAACCTTTATGATGCAAACCATAGCTTAAAAAAAACACTTTATATTAACATGAATAATACCAGCTAACACATAAGTGTGGATTTCACCAAATCAGAGTTTCCACTTGAAACTTTGATTGAGAAATGTGAGATATATACTTTCATAATCTGAAATTCAATCCAGTGACCATATATCAATGTAATCAATAAGGATCAAATTCAATTAGAAATGATTAAACAATCTGTACAAAAAGTAAAAATAAAAAACCAGCAGACTTATATAGAGGGGTAAAAGGAAATTAATAAAAAAACTACCTTTTCAAGAAGGATCAGTTCAATTTGCTGTGTGAAAAGTAGACAACTTTATATGGTCGGAAAGGGAAAGGAAGTGAGGCAAAATTTTGAAGGGTTTAGAGGTCTGAGAAAAAAGATGGTGACACCCCCAATTTGATACCCAGGGAGCAGTGGGGATGCCCCTTTTGTACTGTGTGAGAGTGTCAAGAAATGTAACGGACGAAAGATTTAAGCTTTTATGTTTTTTTTGTCTTTTTTCTCCTTAGTTTTAACAAGGACCATTGTCACGGATAAATTAATATTTTCATAAATAAATTTAATAATTTTATGAATTTTTATTTATATAAATAATAAATGAGACTTACTTTTATAATTTATGTAAGTATGGTGAAAATTCTTTTATGCAAATAACATTTCTCTTTTTTTATGGGTGCAGTTGGGCATTAGGATTAGACGAGTTTAAAGATAGGGACTGATTTATATATTGCTTATATAATAAAGTTTATGAGTTCAAACTAGGTTTGGCGAAATTAAACGGACTTAAAACTATAATAAAATTAGTTTGCTGCAACTATGGGCTAACTGAAATTTATCTAAAATTTATAAGCAAAAACCTAAAAGAACATCAGTAGTAGCTTTCAAACTGAGAGGGAAATGTATTACAAACTATTATTGACAATATTTTAAAGGGAATTGTTAAATTCACAACAGAAATCATTATTTTCACAACAAAAGTGTTGCTATAGATCCTATATCGATGGTTTTCACCGTCGCTATACATCTATAGCGATACTTTTGTTGTGAAAATAACAAAAAGTGTTGTGGATTTAACAATTACCTATTTGAAATTATGTTTAATTTGCCACTAATAGACGCAAGTAATAGGTACCAAATAACATAATATATGAACAGTAGAATAAAGTTTTTTTTTAATTAAAAATTATTTATGAACCTAAGCAAGTATATATATATATATATAACCAAAACTTATTGACCGATTCTGTGATTTAAAGTCATCATAATCACTAGGATTAGGCCTCTCAGTTATTACAAAAAGATTACTAGATTTTGAATTACTACATTGGTATAGATTACCACAATAAAGATAGAATCCAGAAGTCCTCAAGACAATTAATGAAGTGCGCATGCTAAGTATGGAAGTTTTGTTTTTGGTTATATAATTAAACACTTGATACAGACAATGTTTTTATTATATTTTCATTATTAATATGCTCTAAAATTAAATCATGACATTTCTCTTGGGATAGAGAAAGTAATATTCACCGTATCATCTTTGTTAGTAACGATTCATATTTATTACTCTATCCGTCCCGGACTAAAAAAAGTTATTACTACTATTTTGAATAGTCTCAAATTAAATGTTAATTTATCTTTAATAATCTATTATTTTTATTAAAAAATGATTATAATACTCTTAATATTAGTTGTTTTATATTTTTATTTTATATGTAATTTATGGAGTATTATTTGTCATGTACAAAAAATTATGCAATTAGATGAAAAGTTATAGTATTAAATGCTTT
This sequence comes from Panax ginseng, assembly GCA_020205605.1. Taxonomy (NCBI): domain Eukaryota; kingdom Viridiplantae; phylum Streptophyta; class Magnoliopsida; order Apiales; family Araliaceae; genus Panax; species Panax ginseng. Next base: position 24,235,970 of record CM035148.1, on the reverse strand, counting down.
AATGTAATTGATTCCAATGAGAGAAGTTTTGAGACAACTTTAGTTTAAATATAAATAATTTTATCATTTTATCTCTTTTTTAATATGCTCAAAAAATCAACTAAGACTTTATCACGGAAAGAAGGGAGTAATATATATATATATACGATCGAGGATTTATTATAAAGATAGACTTTTTTTACAACGTTTATATATATATATATATATATATATATATATATATATATATATATATATATATATATATATATATATATATATATATATCACAACAATAAAATAACTTCTACAAAAAAATTAAATGCACATTTAATCAGATAATAAAAAAATTAGTAAGTTATTCGTAATTTGTTGTAATATTGTAACGCAAAATATGCTTTCATAGGATTGGTGTTGATTTTATTTGCTATATGCAAAAATATAAATTATTTACACTACGTTTGGATTTCATGAATGGAGGGAATAGAATTATTCATTTCTATAGAATAAAAAAAATATGTTTGATTGTTCCATTGAAATGGAATGAACCATTTTCATTTATTCGAAATTTATAAATTTTATTCTTTTGAGAATGATATAAAATGACTCATTCCCGCTGCAATGTTCATTCTATTCTCTACTTATTTCATTCTTTCACCAATTTTATTCATTGAATCTAAACTTAAATTTCAAGAAAATTAGAGAGAAATGTACGGGGGAGGAGCTAGTCAAATTCAAATAATTATTTATTGGCCTAATTAATTAGACAAACCCAAGCAAAAGCTTTAGATCAACTGAGAAGCCAAAAGTTACTTAGTGACATCTAATCTCCCAACTAAACAGTGTTAAGATAAGTAAAGATCTGATGATTTAGAAATCCTTTTCACACTTGGCCAAAACTCAACAATCAAAGAAATACATGCACCCAATGGCGAAGCCACATGGAGGACTATGGGGTTAATCGCTTCCACTGAAAAAAAAAATTTGTTTTATAATATAAGGTAAATTTTAAAATTTTTAAGTATTATATATAAATTGACCCCACTAAAATTTTATAAATTTTCTATTATACGGGGTTAAATTGAAAATTTATAACTTTGTCAATCACATATGACTCGTATCTTCTTAATATATGTATCTCTCTATAATATTTTAAACTAAATAATAATCTAATTTATATTATTTTTAAAAATAAATAATGAATTACTTACTTATGAACAGTTGTGATTAAAAAAGTCTAGTATGAGTCAATATATATAGTGTATATATATCATATATTATTACTCATTATATTTTCATTGAAATATAGTATATATATATATATACTAGAAAGTATAAAGTATTAAAAAAAATTGGCTCGAGGGCGCTGCCCCCGAACCCCCGCTAAATTATTTGTACCTTAATAATAATTTCAACCCCACTGATAAAAAATCCTGACTTCGCCACTGTACGCGCCCATATATAAATATGCATAAAACGCGTATATATATAAATTGATAGATTAAGAGATTTTTAGGTGTGCAAAATCTTACATGTTCAAATCATAATTATTTTTATATTAATTTAGTAGTAGAAATGAACTTTAAGTTGAATTTGATGGGAGTGTTAAAAACAAACCTCCCCAGTATAATCTTACTGATTTTTTTTTAAATTTTTATAAAAAAACACTAGTCAAGGATGAAGACCAATAATAGATAAAACATAGAATAGATTTGGAATTGATTGATTGAGGTCATAAACTGGAAGTGGTGTGCTGTTCCGAACGCTAAAAGGGAACACGAAGAGTGCTTAATTGGAGACAAGTTTTCTCCTGTGATGTGAAAGCCGAATATATATGTAATGATATAATTAGCATTTACCAATTTAGCATGTTTATATAATATTATATATAATGGTGGATATATAAATTATTATAATATATACGCGTAGTACTAAAGGCTAAAAGAGCAATGATGAGAGTAAGTTGATGGATGGTGTGGGCATAGATCAGGATTCAGGAAGGAGGGTACTTCATTTGTTTAACTCCATATAGAAGGGGCCAAAAGAGGGTGACCATCATCCATGCATTTTTCTCGTTCTCCTCCTCTCTCCCTGTAATACTATTTCAGTCATCACACGTAAACCAACAAAAACAAAAAACCAAACAAGTTAATTACACACACAGCCACACACACATTTATACACACACATATATATATATATATATATATATATATATATATATATATATATATATCATGCATCGATATCTTAACATGATATGATGATGACATATATGTCAAGCAGCAAATTGTGTTAATTAGATTTCTTGCTGAAATAGTTACCCCCATATGGCTATATAGGAAGGGGAAGTGTTGTACGTGACCTTGGTACAGCCATGCATATCATTTCTAATACTTCATTAATTCCTTCGTTGTAGAAAAGAGTCATATTTGTACAAACAATATAGTGTTGTGCAAAGAAAAATAAAAAAAGTATTATATATTGATAGTATAAATTAACATAATACTTAAAACAACACAATATCACTACGTTTCTATTATTAAACAAAATATTTATTATAGTTAGGAATAAGCATGAAAGAAATAATATATATTTACAGTTAATATGTAAATTCTGAAAATAAAACCCCTTTTTTTGGTAAAACATATCAGAAAATATTACTTCTCACTTTTCAGTGGTTTAGTGATCATCTATAAATAATATTGATATTATACGTTGGAATGAAGAAAATAATTTGTAATTCAAAGAAATATGGCATGTGTCACGTCTGTGCAAATAATAGATGTACAAATTAAATATATGTATTATTAGTAGCGGTCAGAAAAAATTCAAAAAAGTACAAAAAAAAAAAAATTACGATTAAAATTTCAACCAAGAGGATAAGGAAGGGGGAGGCTTCCTTGAGAAGCCTCCCAAGATATTTTGGGGGAGATTTTATTGTAAAGCTTGACCAAGCTGACTTAATTAACTTAACAAGTGTTTAATTAATCAAAAAGAGTAATTAATTAAAGTAAAAGATGATTAACTTTCTTAATGATGAGATAAGACTAGACTAAAAGTAAATTGGATGGCCTGACTAGGAAAGAAAAATCTTGAGGGACAAACTTATAAGCTAGCAAAACATTTGTCTATAAATAGCAAAATTCCTTCATTTTACAAACATAAAACAAAAGGCGAAGAAGGACGAGAGAGGGTGATCGAAAAGACTGAGTTCAATCAACAAGAATGAAGGAATAAGAATATCAAAACCAAGAGGAGCAACTGAGTATAAACCCTAATCAATTTAGAAGTTTAGAAATCTTTCTTTTATGAAAATAATTAGGCCCCATGTATGCTTAAATTTATTTTGAAGATCTATATGTTGTCATATCGTGGATCATGGAGGAAAAGTTGACAATACAAAGAAAAATAAGGAAAAAACATAAATTAGTTAAGAAAAATCTAAATTAGTTCCTAGAAAATATTTTTATAAAATAAATGTGTGTGTATGAATTTGTACATGCTAAGAGTAAATAATAAATTGTTAGGGTGTGATAACATGAACTATACTAGTTGGTAGCCCGTGCAATGCACGGGCTAATTTAAATAATGTATTTAATAATTTGTTCAACGTTCATATAAAAAAACAAACTCGAAGTAAACAATTCATGTAAATTAATTATGCCCTTCAAAGCTTTCTAATCAATTTATGGGATATTCAACACAAAAAATTGAGGTTTTCTTTTCTAGTATATAATGTACTATCTAATAGCTAAATGCTTGTACAGATGTAATATACACGATAAAATCCATCATTGTAGAAATCAACAATATCTAAACGTGTGTAAAGCAAACCATTTGGTTCCATAAGTTTCTACACAAATTTCTTTGAATAAAACTTTTTGACATTGTTTAACAAAATCATCACTACAACTACAACCAAAAAAAACAAATTACAGTAATAAAATTGAGCTAGGCTTTTTCTCAAACAAATGAAGTGCATTGAAATTTGTTTAGAGCAAAGTGAAGAGAAGCCCATGGAAGAAATTGTCAATCAGAGAACAAAATAGATAGTAATAACCCCACCAAAACAGTAAATTGGTATGTGAAGCTGATAATGTAATGCACCTGATTAAGAATTTTTTCCATAGTTTGCACGACTAACTAATGAAAAAGTCAGGAAAAAAACATCAATGTCTCTAGCTTAATGGCCTTAATCTGTTGTAATCTTCTTGCCCTGCAAATTTGATAGAAAATCAATACATCCATAAACAAAACTTCCCAAATTAGAAAAGTTGCTTTCCTTTGAATTCAAATTTATGAAATAATCATGCTTATTTAAGAAAATAGTAAAAAGATTCTAATTGTGAAAATATTACCAGCTGTGTTCCCTCTTTTCCTTAATCTTCTAATGTTCATTGTGGCCTCCTCTTCTTTCTCTTTTCACGCCTCTTCTCTCACTCCTATTTCTAACTTCCCTTTTCCTTAAGTTAGTACAAAAACTAATATTTCTAATGAGCATAAATGTTTTTTTTCTTGCCCAAACAATAAATTTAATAAATAGAACACATATTTCTCGAAAGCAAAGATATTAAGCAGAGAACACTATAATCAACCATATGAATCAAGTAATATATCCATATTTTCAATATGTCTTAGAGAATTTCTTAATATACACTTGTGGCGAAGCGTAATTAAGCGAGAAGTTAGGATTTGGAGCGAGGGTCGCCCGCAATTTCAAGACTTTTGATGATTTCTTAGCTACTTCACGATTTTGTATGTTGCAATCCTTTTATCCGATTATTCCCAAATTTTGATATGTTACACTTTGCAGACTTACATAGTATTTTATAAAATATATTATGCCCAATTCGGACTCGTTATGACCTGATTTCATAGGCTTGAAAATGCAATGTTAGCCATTTTTTCATCAAATTCAAATGTTTAGAAATTCTTTAAAACTTGCTTTGAGCTTGATTTGATTCACCCAATTAGCTTAATTAACATCGTAACATATATATAAAGGTTACTAGCCCCAAGCTTTGCTTAATTTTTGATTTTAAGCATTAAACCTCTTTGAGGTATTTTATCAAACACTTGTGTGTACACAGTTTATTTTCTAGATTTTCATAGATGTTTAGAGTATTGTTTAGCCAAGGATTTTCATGATAATCCTTCCTTATAGCTCCAACCATCATAGAATCCCTTTACCACACACAATTTCCCAACCAAGCATAACAAACATGATCATATAAGACATTATTCAACTAACTTTCTATGTTCATATTCATAACATATGACTTACCTCTTAATTGGTTTGATTCTTGCTCAATGACGAAGGAGAGGGATGGAGTGAAGAACCCTAGAGAAAAAAAAATATTAAAATAAATAAATTTCACAATTGGGGAAGCAAAAACTACAAACCCCTATAAGTTAAAGCAAAATCCAATTAATTAGACCTATATTATATTAGGCATAAAAGGATAAATTCCAAATACCCACATCTTAATTTCAAAGAACGAATAGAAATCATAAAAATACATTAAAAGTAATCGAAAGTTTGATGAACAATTACCCATATATGTGAAGGTCGTAAGTGAATCGAGTGAAATAGGAGAGATAATGACCAACTTTTTTGTGGACCAATACATGTGCAACATGAGCATGTCTACCTTCTATATAAGTATTTGTGCTTCACATATACTCCATCTGTTCCCAAAATACAACTCCACTTGCAAAAACAAAGTCCAAGTGATCTAATATTTTGGAATGAATGTAGTATATTACAGTATTCAAACATTATAACAACTGTCAGTTTAAGTCATATAGATTTGTGTCTTGGTTGCAAATTTAGGTTTTAATCTAAAATCTAGGTCTCAAAAACTCCAGTTAGTAAACTTCTAGCACACAACATCAATTAAACCAATGTAAATTATATATAAAAACAAATAAGCCCAAATAGAAAAACGTATGTAGATAAGGAAAAGGAGAAGAAAAAACTTGTTTTTCATGGAGAGGAGTTTGTTCTCGTTGATCTTGCGACCACCACCTTCGGTGGCGTTGCTGGCACCTTCTTTCCATTTGTCCGGTACTATTGTGACACCCCCAAAATAGGTCTACATCCCCCATTCTGAGTTGTCAATACACTGCATGAAACAACTACAACTTTATTATTACAATAGTAAAAGCGTGAGTTTAAATATGAGATATTGCCATCAGACAATATCCACATACAAATAAATCTTCATCATAATTATTGATACATTATTTTACAACAATGGTGAGGACTACTAAAAACTCTCCCTAGAACTTTCATTCCATACCCCACAGGCTGCATACTCGCTTATATTCTCGCCTCCCCGAGAAGAAAAATGGAACAAAAAGGAAAAGGGTGAGCTCGACTATTTGATAAAGAATATTATGACTAAGATAATATACAACAAAATTATCGTTAGTCTTCAACAGGAAAAATATAATAGAATACAATAGACAACAAGTTTTAAATCAATATTCGCAATGAAATAATAATTCATTAGAAGAGTTAAGTAGAGAATGCAAACTACTATCTTCTATGTATGAATTTTAAAGTTCATCGTCTATTTTATCCCCGTAACATCAATCAATATATATCCGGGATCAAATATTCATCCTTGCACTATTCTGAGCCAAGGACATTCACCCGATTGGTCATGTTCATCTAAACACTGTTCATCTTTGCACTACGGGCCAAAGATATTCATCGAAATCATTCATCTTTGCACTACGGCCAAAGATATTCATCAGAAATCATTCATCTTTTGCCTTTCATCGCCAAAGATATTCATCATAAATCATTAATCTTTGCACCATGTGCCAAAGATATTCAATAATATCATCATTTAAGACCGAGGATGATGAAAATATTTTTTTAAAAAACGAATCCAAGTGAAACAAAATGACAAGGATTAAGGATTAAGGATTCGTACTTTGTTTTATCCACGTCCAAAAATACCTCAAAAATAATCATAGTGGTGTAAAATTCAAGAATGATCAAAACATGGATACAATCAAAGCTAGTATCCAGAATAGATATTTTGAACGAAAAGAAATTTTTTTATTTTTCGATGAATAGTGCCGTATTCGTGAATAATACCATATACGTGAATAGTATCGTATACGTGAATAGTAACCCCGACACCAAAAGTTCCAAATTTGATAAAAACTTCAGATCAATATTTTAGCATAATGATATTGAAGAAATAATATCATTACGAACAAAAAATAATATCCCTTACCTCGAAAGATCAGTACTTCTAACTGGAATACTGGATATAGGCTATATCTTGAACTTTCACCGTATAGCAAAACTCAAAGTATACTCAAAATACTCACAAGAAGAATACTCGATAATATAGAGAGAGAAAACTTCAGTTTCTGGTGTGATTTTCAATTCTAACCTAAGCACCTATTTATAGGAAATTGCTTAGAACACCAAAGCAGAAAATTTATTATAATAATAATATATATAAAAATTTTCTACGCCCATTCTTAGAATCTAAAAATCTGAATACAAACCACATGCTCCCTTCTAGAAGAAGTAAAAAAAACATTTTTCATAAAATAAATAATTAAAACTTCCAAAAATCAATTATTTTGGAGCTTCAGAACTTCAATAATTCATAATAAATAGCCCTTTTGTCAGAAAATTTGAATCTCGCGTGTTTTTATAGGAAATTCAATTCTCTACAACTTTGCAGAAGAAAGTTTTTCCAAATTCAAATGAGAATTGGCAAGAAATCCACAAACAGACGATTTTAGAAATTTATAATCAAATTTCGGTCAATAAATGGGGTCCACCGACATGTTTAACATGTTTTAAACATTTATTGCAACAAAATACTCTTCCTCCTCAGATACTCATATATCCCACATTCGTTGTAAAATATCACCATTATTATATTATTAAAATATAATATTATATATATTATTTTATCATAAAAGATAAAATTTCAATTTTCAACAATTGTCACATTAAAATTTTTCCATCTATATCCACATAAAATCAATATTTTCCTCATCATATGAATCAATAATTAATTATTCACAAATAATATTACAGAATCACAATATTGACAACCTGTGCGGTTCTCAGAAAGAGGGCTTTCAATAAGAATTTCTCCTTCTTTTGGCGCAATTAGGTGACCAAACCTCTCCTTAGATGCAGAACTTTCTAGACATTGCCAATAATGTTATCTAATAATATTATTCAGATAATATGAATTATTGCTTCGATAATGAAAAATATCGTGTAATGACAATTATTAAAACAACAACAATATAAAATATCAACGCAAAGCAATTATTGAATCAATAAAATAAAACACCGAGCAAGAATTATCGTAACCACTATTGAGTAGTGCCTTCTTATGTAAGAGTCAATAATTGGTGCAATACTGCAGTGCTACAGTGCAACAACGTAGCGTACATCGTGTTTTAACCAACCTTAGGGTATTTTTCAACGGTAAAAGCAGTATAACTACATCAATTATTTTTAAACAACTTATATTTGTCATTTTCTTCCTCCAATCGCTTTTTTCGTTATGGGGCCCACATGCATGGTCATGGCTGTCGTCATACGAATATTCCTCGACAAAGATTGAATATTCCACGACCAAACGAATATTCCCAAACAACAATGAATATTTTATAACCACTTGCTTATTTTGAAATATTTGCGTATTTTACCCATAACTATCCACATTAATCACATCAACCCTTACTATTTCAAAATAATAATTAGAGGAAATTAAATTTTATTTATTAATTATTTGGGATCTTACAACTATCACCTTCGACAACTTCTTCTCACCTGTTCAAACTCAACTTAATTCAAAACCCTAGCTTTCAAATTCTATCTTAATTATAATATATGCCTCCTAGAACATAAATATCATATGATTAAACATATACTGTGTGTAAGAATCATGACAAAAGAGTATAAGTACTTACACTTCTCACAAAGCATTGTTATTGGGGATTTTACCGCCAACTAACTGAATAGCTCGGGAATAAAAATTTTCGATTGAGGTCATCATTCCTTCAATCAACTAAAAAAAAATAACATAGATGTATACCATCTTTTCGAGCTGAGAAGCAGAGGCATCGGAGAAATTATTCAATTAGTTAGCTTGAAGGCCTTCGTGACGCATCTTAAGCAACCTCTCTTCTCTTTTGTTCTTTCGGATCTCAACCATGTTGTCCTCCCTCCATTGATATCGAAAGAAACTTTGTACCTACTTCGCCCCATTTGTTCTTAGAGACATGGTTGCTACCTGATCAAAACCTTAAAGTGATATACTCGTTTGTCTACTTCCTAAGCAAACAACTCTTGGTGCTAATTTTTGTAGGCATACTTTACTGTACCTACACCTTTTGAGTTTGATTCTATTTGGTAACACTATAAAAGAACTTCCTGTCGAAGAATCAAAATTACTAAAAAGAAGATGAGAAATTTATTTTTACCATTTTAGAGGACCTCAAAGGAGATTGGGAAAGTGATACATGCAGTAAGAATATAGCTTAAAACACTCCACTTTGTAATTTCAGAGGACCTCAAAAGAGATTGGGAAGTGATAAATACAGTAAGAATATAGCTTAACACACTCTACTCTTGCATTAAATTATATAAAGAGAGACAGATACTGGTAAGAATATAGCTTAACACACTCCACTTTGCATTAAAATATATAGCTTACTTAACACACACTACTCTTGCATTAAACTTTATAAAAAGAGATAGACACTGGTAGCTTTATCTGTATATAAAATTGGAGCATGAGAAGCAGCAAACCCCATCTCAAATTAGTCAAAAATCCTGAACAATTAAGTATAAGAACTTCAAATTAATAAATAATTAAGAACAAATTCCAAAAAACCCAAATCACATACCTATTTTTGTACAAATTCATGATGAAATCGACACTCTGTATAACAAAATTTGTAGAACACGGAATCTCCATTTCTTTGTTACTATTAGAACACAGAATCAAAGCCTCATATATAAACTGCAAAAATCAACACATTTTCATGCTCGATCCCTCTCCAAAATATATATACTCAAGAGTTTGAAATGTTGGCATTGCTACTTAAGCATGGTTGTTATCTTATCCGCAGTAAGGCATGAACTAAATAAACGTTTAAAACAATCATATAATTTATATTTACAAACAATAATATGCATATATAGAGAAAGGGATACCATCATTTCAGGATCGTCAGGCAATTGTTCTTCAATAAAAATCTTGACATCGAGCACCAACTCCTTTTCATTACTCTTCGTCGGACGGCGCCGCACTTTTCGGTAACCTCTCTACTCAATAAAAACCTTTCCCAACCCTCTGTTAACACTCCAATCTTCTCGGCAGCTCAAAGCACTGCTAAACAAACTCGAATCAAAAGCATCTCAAAGATATTTTTCATGAATACACTGAACTATTATAAAACGTTAACTAGATTCGAGCATCTCAAAGATATTTTTCACGTGTAATTTAGCGTTGGACTCACCAGTTAACGTCGTCGGCAACAAAAATCGAACGATCGACAAACTTCATAATTTGCAATTTCTCGAATTGCTCCACCCAAAAAAGCCACAAATCGTATTCGTTTAATCAGAGATAGAGAAAAGAGATTTGGGATTTGCCCGTTGCATCGATGTTAGTTGAATTGGTATATATTTGGGGACGGATTTATTCTTCTGATCGGTGGCTGGGGTTGACTATGAGAAAGAGGAAGATGAAGGGGAAGAGGAAGGATTTGGGAAATCTGAAGAGACAGAACCGTTTTGTCGATTGAAGGCTGGATTCCAATCTCGCGTGAGTTTTTTTTCAATTGAGCGAGTTAACTCCTAATTGATTTAAAATTGACTCAGTTTAGGATCGCTTTTGCTGTATTTATATATAAGTATTAATATGGCAAAATAAATCAAAAATCCTACCAGAAACAAGAAAGGAAAAATTAAACAAACTTGTTGAAATTTTCAACAAAATAGGGTAAAACCCATAAAACAGAGCCTAATTTTGTAATGATTACAACTTTTAATGTATTTTGACTTTTTGAGTAAAGTTTGTTGAGATGAATATATCTGTAAGTTAGCTAAATCTTGCACCCGTTTGAGGTCTAAATTTTCTTGTAAATTATTTTTTGTTAATTTCCTAGGTAACTTTCTAACCTATTTTTTTCAAAAGGAGGTACTGGATAGTTAACAGATGAGATAAAATCATGGATTTCGCTATAAGGTGTATTTCAGCCTAAGAATGAATATAAACAGACTTGATATTTTCTTATAGTAAAGTGGGTCACATCTTCATGTGAGAGAAAAATATGTAAAAATATCAAAAATTTATGTGAAAATAGTGCTCCCCTAAAGGAAAAGACATGATAAGCGAAGAAGATAAATAAATAATAATGTATTAATAAATAATTAATAATGTAATGTTTTGAAATTGATGTAATAATTAGTGTAATGTAATTAAGACGTGAACTTGTAAGATTAAATAATGTAATTAATAAATGTATATGTGTAACTAATTAGTTTATAGGGCTAAATATAGGGTTAAATACACATTTCCCCACTCTACTCGACTTCGGTTTACAAATGCATCATTAGACTGAAATTTTTTACAATTGAATCAATGAACTACAAATAATTATCAAACCGTTACAAAATATGTTAAATGAGTTGACTTTTAACAGAAATATATTACATCAGCAAAAAATAGCGCCACATCTGAGTCCACGTCACTTATTTTACATGGGTTAGTTCTAATCATTGCCACGTTATCATGATTCATTTAATTTAAAATTAGAACTAACATAATAATAAAAATAGCCCAAATATCTAATCCCAAATTTTCAAATACCTAAAACAAGCGAATAAACTCTCATTTTTACTCTGCACCTTAAGCTTGCTCTCATCTTGTTATGAAATAAACTTGGGGTTTTCAACTGGTGTTCACCGAATTAGTGATGTCCTCTCTCTCTCACCCTTCTACTTCTTCTTGTTAGTTACTAGATTTGAATTTGAGGGAGCAGATGAAGAGCCAAATCTTAGGCCAGTTGAGTTGGGATTTTTTTTTTGTGTTTGCTGATTAAGATCTGATCAGATCTAATTATTTTGTGTTTGTGGGCCCATGTGCAAAATTAAGGTTCACATGACCTAATTAAATTAAATGCACAATTAAGGTTCCACGACCTCATTAAATGTGCAATTTAGGGTTTGCATGACCAAATGGAATGAAGATGGAAGAGTCAGAAATAAATGTTGTAGACCCGGGAGAAGCCTCTACGGGTCCCGAGGCAGAAGACTCGTGAAGGCGGCTCATTTTGGAAATTGATTGAGGGATTGGATTGGTGGCTAGAAGGACAGGGCAATATGGGCATTACTTTAATGACAGAAATATGATGAAGTGAACAACCATAACTTGTTGATGCGGGAATTCAACAAAACTTTGTGGACAAAGACCTTGATTGGTACTATAATTTGGAAGAAATTGATCTATGATTGGGATGACCTAAAATTATAATTTTTTAAGAAATTTTGCTATGTGCAGAAACAGGTAACCATTGTAGAACTCATGCGGTTCAAACAGAAGCCGAATGAAGAGCTATCAGATTACGTTGACAAGTTTAGGGCCCAGGCACAGAAGTGTGCAGAGCCGATTGAAGAAAAGAACCTGGTCAACATTTGCAACAATGGTGCCTTAGATTCCTTCAAGCCCCACCTTATTACCAAGGCTTGTGATTCCTTCGCGACCCTATCAGCTTTTGCACAAGACTTTGGAGGAATCATGACACTGCCCACTAGCCATGCGACGGTTACATGGAGGGGCAAGAGGACAACAACTGTGGCTTTGGCTGACTCTCAGTTAAAACCACAAGGGGGCAAGAGGGAGAAGCATGAGAAAAATTTTGATCGAAGGAAAGGAAGGCCTGGAGATAAATATGCAAGAAAGTCGGTCCCGGAGGCTATCACATGCAGTGAGAAAGCATTCATGGGTCTATACGAGCAATGGATTGAACATGGGGTGGTGAAACCCCCAAGGCCTTGATTTGCAGTGACGAAAGAGATGAAGAGAAGGCCAGACTTCTGTGTATTCCACCAATACGCGGGACACTCAACTATGGATTGCTATAGCCTGCGTAGGATATTTCACGAGAAGCTGGCAAATGGGGAGAATGAATTGGAAAAGGAAATCAGTGTTCATGATAAGCCACTGCCAAATCACAAGGGGAAAGAAACATGCAACACTGTTATCCACAACACAATCCCAGAAGTGGAGATGATGATGGAAGAAAAGGAGGAGTGTTACCCAGGCCTGCAGGTGACGACATTGATGAATGGGGCCAAGTTCAGAAATTTTTTCGATCAGATAGGATTGGCCAAGGAAGCAAGGATTGAGGCAACTAGGGCAATCATTAAGGTCGCCGAGACACAGGAGACTTGCATGGCCATAAGTAAAGGATTTGTGAAGACGATGAAGGAAGAAGCAAATAAGATATCTTTCTCTAAAGCTGATAGAGAGATAAGATACCCGCAAAACAGACCGCTGTATGTGACAATAGTAATCAATGGCATCGAAGTGCGGAGGGCATTCATTGACAATGGAGCATCTGTAAATATTATGCCCTACACCATGTTCAAACGGTTAGGCCTGCCAGAGAAGAAGATTGTGAAGGAACACACAAACATTACAGGATTCGCCAAACAGAGCATAAGAACCCTGGGACACATCAAGGTAGACATGCAAGTTGGAAAGATTCGAGGGCCTCAGAATGTTCCATGTTGCATAAGTGGATGCAAGAGATACCATGTCTTCTTTGGGAAGGGCTTAGCAAAATGACTATGGGGTGGTACCCTCGCTTTTTTCATCAATGCCCGAAAAGCTATCTCGGAAAGGGAGAGAAGTGAAGGTACCAGCAACTCGGAATCCCTTTGGACCAGAGGAGGCACACATCACCGAAGCAACTTTCTTCGATGATGTCGCTGAAGAAGGAGAGAACCAGATCGCGAGGCCTGATTCCCTAAGACTAGCAAGCTGGAAGGAAGTGCATGAAGATAAGTTTGTACCTGCAGAAAAAGTGAAGAAGAAGACCTCGGAACATGGAGAATGTTCCAAAAATATGAAGTCAGTAGTAGTAGACTTGGAGAAGGAAGGAAGAGAAGAGAAAAAAAGGCCAGCAGATCCTGAAGATGCCAAAAATATAATAAATGCCAAGCGGATAGTACAGTTTGAGGATGGCCAAAAGGCAAAATGGGAGACGGTTGTTAAACCCGACGGAAAGGTGGTGTTTCGATTGTGATGGTGCAAGGTGGAAGAGACCAAAGAAGCGTGCAAACCCAACGGCTCAGGAGGTGTCCCCCACTCCAGTAATAATGAAGAAGAAGAAGTTGTACAACAGAAGCTAGAACCAGCTCCAGAATGCTTTGAGGATAGGCCAAAACCTCAACAAAATGAATTAGAAGAAGTTGATTTGGCAACAGATGGAGGAACGCCAAGACCGACTTATGTCAACAAGGAGCTTGAGGCTAACCAGAAAGAGGAGCTCATACAACTATTGCGAGAGTATAGGGACGTCTTTGCTTGGAATTACGACGAGATGCCCGGAATTGACAAAGATCTTGTGGAGCACAATCTAAACATAAGCCCGGGAATGAAGCCAATGAAGCAAGCACCTCACAACTATGCACCCGAAGTTGAAACCCAAATAAAGGAAGAAATCAAAAAGTTGCTGGAAGTAGGGTTCATCAAGTCGATCCAACATCCAACATGGCTTTTCAAAGATCGTCGTCCAGTAAAGAAATCAAATGGACAGCTACGAATATGTGTGGATTTCAGAGACTTGAACAAGGCATGCCCGAAGTACATGTATCCATTACCCAACATAGACACTTTGGTAGATGCAACGGCTAATCATGAGATGATGTCATTCATGGACGGGTTTGTGGGTTACAATCAGATAAATATTGTGACGCCCCCAAAACAGGTATACATCACCTATTCTGAGTCGCCAAATACGTAGTACAAAATACAAATACAACTTAATTATACAACTGTCGTGCAAAGTACGACAAAACATAAGCTGTGAGTTTTAATACAAATATTGTCGTCTAGACAATATACAAACTCAAATTCAATATTATTACATTTATTTTCCTACTATTTCACGGAATAATGAGGACTACTAATGCTATCATCTGGTCCGTCACTCCATTCCCCGATTAGTCCCTGCTACGTTCTCATTTCCTGAAGAGAACAATGAAAGTAAAAGGTGAGCTCAACTAGCCCGAAGAGGAAATATTATTACTAAGATAATGCGAATATATATTATCATTAGCCTTAAACAAAGGTTAAACCGATACAATATAACAAACATCAAGTTTAGCTGCAGTGGAAAAAGCAATCCATTAAAAGAGTCAAGTAGAGAATAAAATCTACTATCTTTTATGATTTAAAGGTTTTTCATCGCTTTTATCATTTGGGACTCAAATTTTAATAAATAATCCACACCATCGAATCACCTTTGATATTACGGCGAGGATATTCTTTAGTATCACGACCACAATTATCCATGCACTACTACCAAGAATATTTGTGTATTCATTAATGGTCATGATCATGCCAACAATCGTCCATCAATGCACTACGGGCCAATGAGGACTTTTACCACATCATTTGTAACATTACGGCCATGATTTCACCGAATAATCCACTGGTCATAATCATACCAAGTCCATCTATGCACTTCTGAGGCCATGTAGATGACTTTCAAAAAAATATAAACATGAGGATGATGACAATGATATAAGAATTCAATAAAACAAGTTCAAGAATTAATTTATACAGAACTAATAATGTCCAAATTGTCAACATGATATCGCTTTGTAGAGTAAAATTTAAGAATGCTCGGAAGAATATTTTCATAAAAAGATCTTTGGATGAAGCGCAAATATCAAGGATATTCCACTAATTTCATGGAGTATAGAAGTCAAACTTTAACCAACCGAGTATAACAAGGAATGGAATAACAAAAGAAATCACCGGGCATGCGATAGATCAAGACAAAGCGAGTTATTCCAATGTAATAATAAATAACGGAATCAGTCCCGGCGTAAAATGCATGAGACAGGATATTCCAATGTAATAATAAAAAGGCGAAAATCGGTCCGTAGGCAGAAAACGCACGGACATGATATATTCCAAGAATAATAATAAAGACGAAATTCAGTCCCAGAGAACGCATGAGATAGGATGTTCCAACAGAATGATAAATAATGGAACCAGTCCAAGGCGTAAACATTACGTATACATGATGTTCCAACAGAATGATAAAGAATGGAATAATGAAGAATTTCACCAAGTATAGGGTAGCAGCGTATCTGAGTTATTCAATAGAATAATAAAGAATGGAATAATGAAGTTCTCTTCATGGATGAGAAAGAAATAATACTCCCTACCTTGAAAAAACTGGATACTGGAATAGTGAGGTAGCAGACTTCTCTTCTTCTTTCTCTCTATAATTTCTCTCAATAATAATCGCTCTAAAGCTTTTTTAAATTGGTGAGAAATGAAGGAAGAATGAGCTTCTATTTATAGTAAAATATAGTTTCGATAATTGCACATTTTGGGGCTAAAAAAATTACAGTACAATACCTCCAACTTTTCTTTCATTTTTAATTTAGTCCTGCAAGTATTATCAAACTTGCACCACCTCCCCTAATAGTAAATAATGTGAATCAATAGTTCAACCATGTGAATCAATAGTATAATCATGTGAAAAATACGAATTACAGTATAGTACCTCCATCTATACCTCTATTTTTAACTTAGTCATTCAAGTATTATCAATCTTGCACCAACTCCCCTAATAGTAAATAATGTGATTCAATAGTACACACATGTGAACAAATAGTTATATAAGCATGTGAATTAGTAGCAATTAATTGCTCATTTATCCGATAAATTACCCGATTTATCAATATAACCCCTAGACATCAATTATCATCGGAATAGATGTCGATTTCCACTAACACTAATAATCCCAACACAATGGAACTATCAAAATTTATTTTTAATCAACACAACTTATTAATCATTAATATTATAACTCACAATATTTAACAACCGTGTCGTTCCCTGGAAGAGGGGGCTTTTCGATATAAGGATTTCTCCTTATTAGCGGCGTAATTAGGTGACCAAACCTCCTCGATGTAACTTCAGACATTGTCAATATTGTAAATAATAATATGAATAACTTTGTCGTCTCAATTATTGATTTAATAATATAAAATATTATGCAAATGATCTTGTGACAATAATTGAATCAATAATATAGAGAGATATGATGCAAACAATTCTTTGTAGCAATAATTGAGTATAACCTGAGTGACTTCTCACGTAAGCATCAATAATCAATACTGGTGTGCGCTACTATGCAACCACGCCAGACATCGTACTTTTAACACCGGGTGTTTCAATAGTTAACAGTAAAACTTCCGTCGTTATTTTTATAAAGTATTTTTGTCGTTTCTCAATCCGACAATAATTCCGTTAATGGGGTCCACCAATGATTGTGCCGTTGTACGAATATTCCCTGTTAAAACGAATATTCCCCGACCAATCGAATATTATATAACAACTTGCGTACTTTACAAAATTTGTAAATATTATCCACAACTATAACATTATATCAAATCCACACCATAATATTCAAGAATATATTTCGAGAAAATTTAATCTTTATTCAAAAAGTTGGGGTCTTACAACCTCCCCTTATTATGAAATTTCGTCCTCGAAATTAGGGTGCGTACCTGGTATGTCGAAGAGGTAAGGATATCTTGATTTCATCTCAGATTCTAACTTCCAGGTCATTTCTTACACATCGTGGTTTCTCTACAAAACTTTGACTTGAGGTATAACCTTGGAGCGTAGAATTTGATCCTTTTTATCCAAAATTTTAACAGGTAACTCTTCATACGTTAAATCTTCCTCTATCTCGTCTGGTTCTAATTCAATAATGTGGTTCGGGTCTTTCACATATTTACGTAACATAGATATGTGAAAAACATTATGAACACGAGACATATATGGCGGTAAAGCGAGTCTATACGCCACAGTTCCTACTCGATCGAGGATTAAAAATGGGCCAATGAATCGAGGGTTGAGCTTTCCTCTCTTTCCAAATCTCGTAACTCCCTTCCATGGAGTAACACGTAATAACACACGATCTCCAATATCGAATTTCTCATCCTTTCGATGAAGATCAGCATAACTCTTTTGTCGATCTTGTGAGGTTTTTATACGTTGTCGGATCGTTTGAATCTTTTCCGTAGTCATACGTACCAACTCCGGTCCCAACAATGTTGCTTCACCAACCTCATCCCAAAGATATCTTTGGAAAGCGACACTTTCTTCCATACAACGCCTCAAATGGAGCTATGCCAATACTTGCTTGATAACTGTTGTTGTAGAAAAACTCCACTAATGGTAGGAACTTATCCCAACTTCCCTTGAAGTCAAGGACACAGAGTCTTAATAGATCTTCAAGAGTTTGAATGGTCCTCTCCGACTATCCGTCCGTCTGAGGATGATATGCCGAGCTAAATCGTAAATCCGTGCCCATAGCTTTTTGCAAACTAACCCAAAATCTTGAAGTGAATCTTGGGTCTCGATCAGAAACTATGGATACTGGCATACCATGCATTCTTACAATCTCGTTTATGTACATACGAATAAGACGTTCAAGTGTATAAGTTTCTCGTATAGGTAGGAAATGAGCAGACTTGGTCAATCTATCAAAAATGACCCAAATTGCATCTATGCCTTGAGAAACCTTGGGAAGACCAGTAACGAAATCCATGGTAATGTGTTCCCACTTCCATTCTGGAATTTCAAGTGGTTGCAATGGACCTTTTGGTACTTGATGCTCCACCTTGACTCGTTGACAAGTTAAACACCTTGAGATAAAGTTTGCTATCTCTCTCTTCATATTGCTCCACAAAAATGTATGTCGAAGATCACGATACATTTTGGTACTCCTGTGATGGATTAAAATAGTGTTGTTATGCGCCCATCATGATTTTATACTTTAAATCGTGGTTTTTAGGAACACAAAGTCCGGAGTTGACTCAAGTATTCCTTCTTCATCGATTCTTGCTTCCAACATAGCACCTTCTAGTACTTTTCTTCCTCATACGCATCGGCTCCAGTGTCCAGTAGCTTGGCGAAAATTTTTAACTTTATCGATTAAAGTCTGGTTCTACTCAGATATTCGCCATCATCACATGGGTCCCGAGTCTTTATCTCTAACTCCATCCTTTGCAAGTCATACAAAATGGGCCTTTGCGTTGACAATATTACACTCGCACCAAGATATGATCTTCTACTCGGTAGCATATTTACTACGCTTTCGCTTTTCAGGATGGTATTGAATAGTATGATCATAATCTTTCATCGATTCGAGCCAACATCGTTCTTGCATGTTGAGTTCCTTTTGAGTGAAAAAATATTTGAGGCTTTTATGATCCGTATAGATCTCTACTTTCTCCCCGTCATGAGTAATACCTCCAAATTTTAAAGCAAAAAACGATACCGCTAACTCTAGATCATGAGTAGGATAATTCCTCTCATATTCTTTGAGTTCTTTGTGAGGCATAAGCTATGACCTTCCCATGTTGCATGAGAACACATCCTAACCCTTTGCGAAGCATCATCATGAGATGACAAATCCCTCCGAGCGAGATGGTATTGTCGAGCAGGTGTTAAAATGAGTATCCTCTTGAGTTCTTGAAAACTCTTCTCACATTCCACGCTCCAACCGAATTTTGTATCTTTTCGAGTTAGCTGAGTTAATGGAGTAGCGATTCGAGAAAACCCTTCTATAAATCTCCGATAATAACCAAATAAGTTTTAGAAAGCTACGATCTTGATCCATCGATTTAGGTTGCTCCCAGCTTTGAATTGCTTTAATATTTGTCGGGTCAACAGATATCCCATGATTTGATATCACGTGCCCAAGGAATGAAACTTCCTTAAGCCAGAACTCGCATATTTCTTCAACTTGGCATATAGCTTCTTTTCACGAAGCTTTTGGAGTATCAGCCTCAAGTGTTTCTCATGATCTTCACGACTTTTGGAATATATGAGGATGTCATCAATAAAGACGACCACAAAATGATCCAAATATTCCTTGAATACTCAGTTCATTATATCCATGAAGGCAGCAGGAGCATTAGTCAATCCAAAGGACATGACTAGGAATTCATAATGCCCGTACCGAGTTCTGAAAGCCGTCTTTGGAATGTCATCGGTTCTAATCTTCAATTGATGATATCCCAAACGAAGATCAATCATTGAAAAGAATTTGGCGCCTTGCAACTGGTCAAATAAGTCATCAATACGTGGCAATGGGTACCATTTTTTGATGGTGACATGATTCAACTCCCGATAATCAATACAAAGTCGCATACTCCCATCTTTCTTCTTCACGAATAGAACATGAGCACCCCAAGGAGAAGTACTAGGACGAATAAAGGCAATGTCTAACAATTCTTGCAGTTGGGTCTTTAACTCCTGAAGTTCAATAGGAGTCATTCGATATGGGACTTTGGAAATGGGTTTTGTACCGGGTTCAAGGTCGATACAAAATTCAATTTCACGTTCGGGGTAGGCTGGGAAGTTCTTCGGGAATACGTCAGAAATTTATTAACAATAGAAATATCATTCAAAATCGGCGTATTTTTGTTTAGATCCGTGACATAAGCTAAGAAAGCTTGACATCCGCTTTTTTAATAAACGAATAGCTTTATGGCTTGAGATGACGATGATTGATTTTAATGGTTTGGTTGCTTGAATTCACATAATAGGTTGGTTAGAATATGAAAGTTATGAACTTACGAAAATAATCAATTTTTGCATGATGAGTAGTTAACCAATCAATCCCTAGAATCAAATCAAATGCAAGTATTTTTAATGAAATAAGATCGACAGGTAACGTGAGGGTACCGATTTGAACCAAACAAGACTTATAAACTGTGGATGTAATGAAAGTTTCTCCCAACGGAGTTTCAACAGATAAGTCAAAGTCTAATTTCTCTGGAGCCAAATTTAAACGTTGAGCGCAAGTAGGAGAAATAAAGGAATGGGTAGAACCGGCATCAAATAAGGTATATACTTCACTAGAGTTTATGATAAGCATACCCGTGATGACCTCGTTAGGGTTCCTTGCTTCTACGGGAGGTCACGACAAACCTTCTCCTTGAACTACGGTTTGTCTTATGCGGGACTGACCTTTGATGCCTCCATCCCAGCTTGACTTGACTTTGGTGCACGACATAATCGAGATAGGTGACCTTCTCTTTCACAATTATAGCATGCTTTGGATGACATCGCGCAGTTTGGACTGATGTGTCCCTCCCCTCCACATTTGAAGCATATGATAGGTGGTCGTTCTCCTTCCTTAACGACGGGTGCTGGTGCTGACATCTTTCTATCATTGTTGAATCTCCTCTTCTTGAAATGTCCACTCTTATTGTCTTGGCCATGATTACCATAGAAGTGGTTACCATTTCTGGCATGTTGATTCCCTCCACGTTTGTTGTCACCGCTTCGATGACTGCTACCATTAGTATTATCATTTTGCCGGCTGCTTTCTCTTAGTTGGGTTAACTCGTTATCGCGCTCCAATAACTGAGCCCTATTTACAACATCTGAGTACAAACACAGTTTATGAGAAATAAGATATTGACTATCTCCGGTTTCAAACCTCTTAAAAATATTCGTGTTATTCGGTCCTCATTATCGACCAAATGGGATGCAAACCGGGATAACTCCTCAAATTTAGCCTCGTATTGCGACACGGTCATATTGTTTTGCTCCAACTTGATAAACTCCACCTCTTTCATGTGACGAATACTTTCGGGAAAGTACTTGTCGTTGAATAGCTCTTGGAACTTCTCCCAAGACATCTTGAGTAAGCGTCAGTGGAGTACGTTTCTGATTCCAACCAAGAATCGCCTTCTTCACATAATATGAAGGTGGCGAAAGGAACCTTTTGCTCTCGGAGCATCCCAAGACATCAAATATCTTGGTGATCTGCTTTATCCATGCTTCCGCCTTAAGTGGTTTTGGCTCTCCAATAAACTCGGTGGTCCAGCTCCTTGAATCACATTTAGCGGTGACTGAGTTCGAGAGTTTCGGTGTTTCCACTGCATTTTGAGCAGAGCCGCTCTCTTTGATGTTGCATGAATTGCATAAAGCCTCTGAACATTCCATCGTTCATCATTTGGTCGGTGTTGTTGTTTGCATGAGGATTGTGCGCCTCGATGCACATTATTTTCGATTGTTGATCCTGTGGATACTCAACGGTCTCTTGTGCCCCATTGCTATTCTCAATATTCTCGGATGCCATTTTCAAATACTGCCACAAAACAAGGTTTAATTGACATACAACATATTATCTCTATACTCTGACCAACCAATTAAATACCAAAAATTTTAGGTAGGTCATACTAGCGAAGGAATTCCCCGTCTCTCCCCTCCTAGTTCTAGTCTCACATCTTAGCTAGAGATCATATCCCTAAGCTTTGATACCAACTGCGACGCCCCCAAAACAGGTATACATCACCTATTCTGAGTCGCCAAATACATAGTACAAAATACAAATACAACTTAATTATACAACTATCGTGCAAAGTACGACAAAACATAAGCTGTGAGTTTTAATACAAATATTGTCGTCTAGACAATATACAAACTCAAATTCAATATTATTACATTTATTTTCCCACTATTTCACTGAATAGTGAGGACTACTAATGCTATCATTTGGTCCGTCACTCCGTTCCCCAACTAGTCCTGGCAACGTTCTCATTTCTGAAGAGAACAATGAAAGTAAAAGGTGAGCTCAACTAGCCCAAGTAGGAAATATTATGACTAAGATAATGCGAATATATTATCATTAGCCTTAAAAGCGTTGTTAAACCGATACAATATAACAAACATCAAGTTTAAGCTGCAATGAACAAAAAATCCATTAAAAGAGTCAAGTAGAGAATAAAATCTACTATCTTTTATGATTTAAAAGGTTTTTCATCACTTTTATCGCTAGGACTCAGCTTAATAAATAATCCACACCATCGAATCACCCCTCGCACTACTACGGCGAGGATATTATTTAGTATCACGACCACAATTATCCATGCACTACTGGTCAAGAATATTTGTGTATTCATTAATGGTCATGATCATGCCAACAATTTGTCCATCAATGCACTACGGGCCAACGAGGACTTTTACCACATCATTTGTAACATTACGGCCATGATTACACCGAATAATCCTCGGTCATAATCATACCAAGTCCATCTATGCACTACTGGTGCCACGAGATGACTTTCAAAAAAAAATATAAACATGAGGATGATGACAATGATATAAGAATTCAATAAAACAAGTTCAAGAATTAATTTATACAGGAACTAATAATGTCCAAATTGTCAACATGATACTGCTTTGTAGAGTAAAATTTAAGAATGCTCAGAAGAATATTTTCATGAAAAGATATTGGATGAAGCGCAAATATCAAGGATATTCCACTAATTTCATGGAGTATAGATGTCCAAAATTTAACCAAGTGAGTATAACAAGGAATGGAATAATAAAAGAAATCACCAGGCATACGATGATCGCCTTGCAGAAAAGTTATTCCAATGAGAATAATAAATACTTGAAAATCAGTCCGTAAAACGCATGCAGACAAGATATTCCAACAGAATAATAAAAAGGCGGAATCAGTCCGGCCAGAAATGCATGAGAATATGATATTTCAACAGAATAATAAAGAGGCGGAACCGAGCCCAAACGTAGAACTTACAGACGGATGTTCCAACAGAATGATAAAAATGGAATAATGGAAGAATTTCACCAGTATAGGGTAGCAGCGATATCTGAGTTATTCAATAGAATAATAAAGAATGGAATAATGAAGTTCTCTTCATGGATAAGAAAGAAATAATACTCCCTACCTTGGAAAAACTCGGATCTTTGGAATAGTGAGGTAGCAGACTTTCTTCTTCTTTCTCTCTATAATTTCTCTCTATAATAATCGCCTAAAGCTTTTGTGAATTGGTGAGAAATGAAGGAAGAATGAGCTTCTATTTATAGGAAAATATAGTTTCGATAATTACACGTTTTGGGGCTAAAAAATTACATCTGACAATACCTCCAACTTTTCTTTCATTTTAATTTAGTCCTGCAAGTATTATCAAACTTGCACCACCTCCCTAATAGTAAATAATGTGAATCAATAGTTCAATCATGTGAATCAATAGTATAATCATGTGAAAATACTTAATTACGATTATAAGTACCTCTATCTATACCTCCATTTTTAACTTAGTCATGTAAGTATTATCAATCTTGCTCCAACTCCCTTAATAGTAAATAATGTGATTCAATAGTACGCACATGTGAACAAATAGTTATATAAGCATGTGAATTAGTAGCAATTAATTGCTCATTTATCAGATAAATTACCCGATTTATCAATATAACCCCTAGACATCAATTATCATCGGAATAGATGTCGATTTCCACTAACACTAATAATCCCAACACAATGGAACTATCAAAATTCATTTTAATCAACACAACTTATTCATCATTAATATTATAACTCACAATATTTAACAACCGTGTCGTTCCTGGGAAAGATGGGGCTTTAGGTAAGAAGGATTTCTCCTTATTGGTGCACAATAAGGTGACCAAACCTCTCATTGATGAACTTCTAGACATTGTTAATATTGCAAATAATAATATGAATAACTTTGTCGTCTCAATTATTGATTTAATAATATAAAATATTATGCAAATGATAATCTTTGTGACAATAATTGAATCAATAATATGAGAGATATGATGCAAAGAATTCATGTAGTAATAATTGAGTATAACGGAGTGACTTCTCACGTAAGCATCAATAATCAATACCGTGTGCTACTATGCAACCACGCCAGACATCGTACTTTTTAACACCGGGTGTTTCAACAGAGTTAACAGTAAAACTTTCGTCGTTATTTTCATAAAGTATTTTTGTCGTTTTCTCAATCAAATAATAATTCCGTTGTGGGGGTCCACCAATGATTGTGCCGTTGTACGAATATTTCCTGTTAAAACGAATATTCCCCGACTAATCGAATATTATATAACAACTTGCGTACTTTGCAAAATTTGTAAATATTACCCACAACTATAACATTATATCAAATCCACACCATAATATTCAAAAATATATTTCGAGAAAATTTAATCTTTATTCAAAAAGTTGGGGTCTTACAAAGATGTCCATAGAAGATGCAGAGTTGACAGCCTTTCGTACCCTATTTGGGAATTTCTACTATGTAGTAATGTCATTCGGGTTGAAGAATGCGGGGGCAACTTATCAAAGGGCAATGCATGCCATATTTCATGACATGATTCATGATATAGTGGAGGACTATGTGGACGACATAGTGGTGAAATCCAAAAAGGCGACAACTCATTTGGAGGACTTGAGGAAAGTATTTGAGCGATGCCGAAGGTACAAGTTGAGGATGAATCCGAAGAAGTGCGCCTTTGGAATGACAATTTGGAAAATTCTTGGGCTTGGTACTGTGAGAGGTTTAGAGGTGGACCCAAGCAAAGCGAAAGCGATTCTGAGAGATGCCCCCACCAAAGACGCAAAAGCAATTGAAGAGCTTTCTAGGGAAGGTCTCGTACATGAGAAGATTCATGCCATCATTAGCCGAAGTCACAGAACCTTTTAGCAAATTGCTAAAAACAAAGGCACAATAGGACTGGGGGCAAGACCAACAACAGGCCTTTGAGAAGGTAAAAAGAATTTTGTCTTCAGCACAAACGATGGTAGTGCCACAAAGAGGAATGCCATTACAGTTGTACATCACATCTACCAAGAAGTCTATAGGAGGATTGATCATGCAAGAGGTGGATGGAGAAGAGAAACACATGTATTACATTAGCCGGATAATCGAGGGCGAAACCGTGTATTCACACGGTGGAGAGGCATTACTAGCGTTGGTGTTCATCATCTTGAGAAAATCGTCATTATTTTCTAGCGCACGTAAGTAAAGATTGCAACAAAAGCGATCCGATCGGATACCTATTAACTAGGCCAGCATTAGTAGGAAGACCTGCTAGATGGATGATGATTCTTTCAGAATACGACATCAAGTGTGTAACACCAAAGGCAATCCGATGTCAAGCCTTGGAAGACCTGCTAGCTCAATTTTCAAATGGAGAATATGAGCCCCCTTCTGAGGATCTCCCGAGTGGAGAAGTAGAATCAATCGACTTGATGGATGAGGACCCAGAATGGTGGAGTTTGGCTTTTGATGGATCATCTGCAGACGGTAAAGGCGGAGCAGGAGTGGTGTTGACCACCAAAGAAGGAAATGAAATATCCTTGTCATACAAATTGGACTTCCCTTGCATAAATAATGAAGCAGAATACGAGGCGTTCATACTAAGATTGTTGGCGACTCAAGAATTGGGAGCCAAATATCTTAAAGTAAAGGGAGATTCAAACCTTATAGTGCAGCAGATAAGAGGCCAATTCGGAGTGAAGGAACCTATCTTGGCGCCAGACGAATCAGTAAGCACAAAAGGTGATGGAAGCTTACATGAAGGTGGTGATTGAATATGTGCCAAGAGGACAAAATAAACAACCTGATGCACTAGCAACAGTAGCATCTCAAGTCTATGTCTAAGGGAAAGATTTGGATGTGAAGGTAATGAAGAGAACCCACCCAACCACGGTGCTAGACTTGTTCCCCAAAGACATGATAGATGATTGGAGATATGACATATCCCATCAATTGTAAACAAAGGAAAGAACAATACCAATCGTGGAGCTACAGAAGTACAACATCATCAAAGGTGTCTTGTATTGACACGATGCTTGGGGAGGCAAGAAGCAAACAAAGTCTTGCATCAGGTGCATGAAGAGAACTGCAGGTTTGCAGACATAGGTCTGTATCGTAGGTTGCAACGCCAAGGGTATTATTGGCCTGAAATGAAGAAGGAAGCAGATGCCCTGAAACGCCACTGTGTTTCATGCCAAGAATACCCTGGGGAGGATGAATGCGCTTTCATTGATGATATAGCGGATTGGCGAATTCCTTATGTGGATTTCTTACAAAGCGAGACTCTTCCAACCGAAAAGAAGGATGCAATTATAATAAAGAGGAAGTCGTAACGATTCTTCTTACAAAATGGAGAATTGTTCAGAAGAGGTTTCAATGGCAAGTCCCTACGGTGTCTAGAACTAGGCAAAGCCAAAGATTTGGTTTATCAAATGCACAAGGATGAACATCAAGGGGGAGCCAAGTTGTACAAACAACTTATCGATCATGGTTACTATTGGCCAAAGATGGAAGGAGATTGTCTAGAATTTGTCAAAAAGTGCCACATTTATCAAATACATGGAAACTTGATACATGCTCCTGCCGTGGATTTATGCACCTTAGCAACACCATGGCCCTTTCATACATGGGGAATGGATCTTATAGGTCCTGTACACCCTAATTCTAAGGGCAACATATGGATTTTAACTGCCACCGAGATGTACACAAAATGGGTGGAAGCCATACCCTTGAAGAAGGCCACAGGATCAGCAATGGCAAATTTTATCAAGGAACACATCATTTGCCGTATCGGGATCCCGAAGATCATTTTTTCGGACAATGGAACCCCCTTCATCAATAGGGACATCAAAAGTCTGATGGAAAGATACAAGGTGAAACATTACAAATCATCACCCTACTACCCGAAAAGCAACGGACAAGCAGAAGCGACAAACAAAACTTTGATAAAAATCTTATCAAAAACCTTAGACGATCATCCGAAGAAATGGGCAGAACAACTACCAATAGCGTTATGGGCATATCGAACTTCAAAAAGAAAGCCTACAGGCGAAACCCCATACGCTTTGGTTTATGGTGAAGAAGATATCTTGCCTGCCGAAATAGAAATACCTAAACCGGCTCGAATGAGACTTGAAGCTTAGTCGAGGAAGAAAGCCGACCAGCCTACTAGAGGCCTTAGCCAGACTTAGAGACAAGGCTAAAGAAAAGCTTGAATCTGCATTACCACGAAAAAGCTGCGATAATAATACAATACCGCGGTGGTACCACGACAAATTCTCGGTGGGAGACACGGTGCTCAAAAGCGGCAACTCAAGTTATGAGGGGACCCCAACCACAAAATTTTACCCCAAATGGGAAGGCCGTATAGATAGGTAATTAGAGATCTCCAAAATGGGTTGCAAGATATCTCGTGTGGGATGGGATCTTGTCTCAAGCCCATTAAACTTGAAATGGGTAAAGAAATATTACACATGAGAGCATCACAAAAGTTATACTTTCAACTTCAAAAGCAATCGAGGCACCTGAATCACAGCCCTCGGAAGTTACACTTTAAACTTCAAAAGTGATCGAGGTACCTGACTAACAGCCCTCGGAAGTTACACTTTCAACTTCAAAAGTGACTGAGGCACCTGAAGCCCTCACACCCGAAAGTTACACTTTAACTTTAAAAGTGGAGAACGTTATGCTTTATTCGACAAAAGCAAGAAAGTTACACTTTATCTCTAAAAGTGGCAAACGTTATGCTTTCTTTGATAAAAGCAAGATTTACTATGTGAAACGTTATGCTTTTCGTTAAAAGCAATTTTTTATCAATAAATTGACAAACTTTCACTTATACTTGAATGTTCTAATTTTCTTAAAAAAAAGAGTATAAATTCAAGTGTTGGTTTGTGAAAAATATATATATTTTTTGACAAAATTCATGTTTTCTTATAATACCTATTGTTGTCTTGGAATATTAATTTGAATAACTTGAGATTCAATGATAAATATTGAGTTTTAAGGAATCATTCAATTAAAGGCAATCAACAAGGTTAAAGAAACCACGTTCTGATAAATGAAATATGTGTAAATGAGTTTCTGAAACAGGAAATCGAAAAAAAAAACTACTACAATAAGTTATGATCTAAAGTCCAAGACATATCAAAATGAAGAAGAGGCACAACTAAAGCTTCCAAGTCAAGAATGAAAGATCTCGAATCTTAAGATTTGCACTTTTCACTCCCCTACCACATTAGGTAGTAGTCGACTCTAAGTCCACACGACACTCTACCTCTGAAGTTTTGCCTCTAGATCCCCGGTCGGCCTTCTAAATCTTAAGACCGGATCTTCAATTTGTTTTTGGCTTCATCAAGCTCGAAAAGTCAATGACCGAAAAGGATTCATCTTCACACTTACGTACGGCAACCTCCGAACGTAGTGAAACAAGATTAAAACTCGACTTGAGAAAATCCAACCTATCACAAAAAGGAGACATGTCAACACCTACGTCTCAAGGTCATCTACATCATCGCTAAACTTCTTCAAGTCCTCAACTCCCAAGGAATATAAAGAAAGAGTATGCAACCCAAGAACAAGGCCTGCGAGCTGGTCTAGGAAGAGAGTTTGGGTGGAAGTTGTCTTAATAATCAACCGATCAAGGATCTGCGGGAACCAAGCTAGGAGACGCTCCAGACCTTCCTGACTAGAAGACGATATCTGGAAACCCCTCCAAGAAACAAGATCCCCACTTGGATTGAAGGAAGCTCTGACAGGAGCTACTTTAGAGGCCACAATAGAATCTGTCGAGACGAGGGATGGAGGAGCAGAAAGATGTTGTACGACTAACGATTCCTCGAAGCCTTGGTCACCTGGAGGATAACCAAGGCCACTATATGGCGAGTGAGCAACATCCGGATGGAGAACAGCAAATAACGGGAGTGCCTCAACGGGCAAAGACAAATCTTTCATCCTCTCGCTCTGAAAATAAGATGTCAAAGCACAATATATTATAAAGAAAAAGAGGAAAGGAAATTCAAGACAAATCATTTGTGGATTAAAGAAGGACACTCACAATATAGTCAATGGAAAAGGAGTCAGGAGATGCCACAGAAAGGGGAATGTCATTCAACCCACCCAAAGTACTATCAATAATGCCCCCCCGAGTAATCACTAACTTGGTAGAATCCTTTCGGGGAGGATGAACATCACCAATAGTTTCTGAATGATTCTCCCTCGGGGAAGTAAGAGTCTCATCAACATCTTCAGACTCATCATGAGGAGCAGTATAGGTTTGAAGAAATTCTTTGATCACCAACAAAGAAGACTCGAGCTTACATCAGACAAAGTATCCTTAGCATCCAGACTAACACAATCGTCGCGAGGAGTAGATGACTCAATATCAACAAGGATAGGTTGGACGGGCTCAAGACTAGTGGAAGCCACCGCAGAAGCCTCATTTGTAGTACTATACATTAACCCAAGAGGAACATCATCATCATCTTCTTCATCGACCACGGTAACCTGAAAAAATAAAAATAAAAATAAAAAAATAAAGGAAATAATGACTCAATGATATGTGAAAGCAGTAATACAAGGGATGAAAAAAAATGAGAATAGTACGACAAATTACCAAATTTTTACGGCGCTTCTTGATCGAATCCTCGGCTGCCGGGATACTAGGATCAACATTATCAAGGGGGCATTTTGTTAATGGCTTTATGATAAGCCTGATAGGAGGACGACTGATTGGAACCACAGTAGAAGCAATAGGAGGAGCTATCTCAGAATAAGTAGTAGTAGCTGCTCTCATTTTAGAACGAGTAACTCTCATCTCCTCGGCATCAGAGGATCCCTGGGGAGGAGCTAGAGAGGACACCCGAAAAGGAGCCCGTGGTGGAAGACTCCTGGAAGTAGTGGGAACCTGTGATGGAATGATCTGCTAAGGGGGAGACGACTTAGGCATCAAAATGTCACGCCACCAACCGGCCATTCTTGGCCAGCCAAAGTCTTTGAGCGAACATTGGGCTTGGGAGGGCATAGAAGCCGGCCCCATTGAAGACGTTGTGGAATAGAGACTGGCAATGAACAAATCAAGGTATCATCCTCCCATCTTTTAAGATTGACTTACCAGTAATTATGTTCTCCAGTAGTATATTGTCCGCTCCGGGAGTCATCTGGTATGACAAAAGGAAGGGATCTATAGGGATCACTTGATAGCCTCGAAAATGCCCATATAAAAGAGGGGAGGTAGAGACGAAATTGAGAAGAGCATCCTCATAATTCCCCCGGCAGGTGTGACCGAAAGGGCGTTCCTGGTCATATCCGAATTGTCTCATGACCCTCGTGAGAAGAATACGATCTGATTGCCAAAACTATTATTCTTAAGGAAATAGGAAGCTCAAGTAGATCAAGAAAAATGAACTAAGATATGCAAAGACCACTCAATTTGGTTCTGTTGAGGCTTGAGAAGGTCTGAAATTTGTGCTTGTAAAAATGAGGTAGATGACCACAACCCCTCGAAATAATGGTATAGGGAATGACGTTGAAGCATGAATAATCATTAAGGAAATGTAAATGAAATCAATCTTTATCGGGACTAGAGCGGTGATCAATCCAACGTAATACGCGAGGAATAATGTTGCGTGGTGGGAGAGAAGGAGACTTTTTCTTTTCATGAAAGATGCTCAAGATCGGAATAGCTTGAAAGCGCTCGAAAAGAAAGATCTCAAGGAAGGAGCATGGAATGAAGCAATTGACATCATACCCGAGTAAATAAAAAAAATATATATATTATAGAAAAGGTTAAAAAAAAAGGAAAAGAAGCGCGATTTGAAAGACAATTAAATATAAAATATGAAGGTGATTACCTCCCAACGGATTTTTTTCATGGCAAGGTTGTTTAAATCAAGCGACGATATAAGGTCCCTAGGAAGAGAGAGGCAAGGGGAATCTCCGAGCCTCGGGATAACAACGCTGCCAAACTGAACATATGGGCAGAAGGACCATCTATGGGAGACCCAGGGAAGATGAAACGGGACAGCTACATAACCAGATAAGCCGCAGAGGAAAGGGACAAGTTTTTTCACAGAAGGAAAGAACAGACTTGTCGTGAATAGAGTTGTTCCACTGGTTGGCCTTGTAATCACGGAAGAAATAGCGCACCCAGGATAACCAAGAATTCTTTTGCCGACATGAGGTCTCGAAGTCCGGAAGGAGCGTATCGCCCTTGAAGCGGGAGATGAAGCGGGAAGATTGCTTAAAGGCCTCCATCAAGTAGGCAACACAGTCGTCATCCCTAGTGGACATGCTAGAAGGACCACAGGAGTTTGAAGCAACAATAGGAAGGCTACAAGATGTAATTCAGGATAAATATACATATTTCGGAAACATGAGAATGAATGAAAGGAATAAAAGAAGAAAACTTACTGATAGAGGGCATAAACATCCGCTAGAGTAGGGGTGAATTCCCCCAGCGGTGTGAATGTGCAAGTAGAGGAACACCATCGTGAGATCAACACGAGAAGTGCGTTATGGTCTGGTGAATCCAGTAGGTCTCTCACACGATTGAACCACGGTGAAAGATACTCGCATTCTTGAGTATTTCCACGTATTGACGTTGTTAAGGATCTCGTCGGTCAATCCTCGCCATCCTTGAATGTGACCAGATGAATCGGCACAGCGAAGAAGGGGAATGAATGGGTACTCTTGCTTCTCTATGCATAGGCGAGGGAATGCAATCAGATGAGGAAGTCATCCAAACCTCGGAAGTTGGGGCATATAGAAACAAGCCTTCTTTCTCCGGGTGGAGGAAAAGTTATGCGGTCATAGTCTCTAACTCTATCCCAAAAGATGTCAGAAGGACCAAAGAAGGGAGCTCTTCCCCAATCAGTGATGAATGGGGAATCCTTGGTAGTTCTTAGTTCTGGAGAGCATTCAGGAGAAAGGGCCTACAAGCAAGGGAAATAACAATTTTAAAGAAAGCAAAGAAAGGATGTCAAGTAAAGTATGTGAGATTGAAGTACTCATCATGGTAAAAAAGAGCGAACGTCCGAGAGTTAACCTTAAAAACACCTGAAAAGAAGAAGAAACAATGTCAGAAAGATTGAGGGAGTACATTTATGCAAGAAAAAATTCCTGAAAATTTTTGAAAAAACTTCGGACGGCCAAAATCCATCATTTGGAGCCTTTTTTGGACTTATAATGGCATATGTCATGGCAAAACGATGACTTTTGTAGGGCTCGTCGATACGGTCATTTTGATATATTATGGGCCCCAAAACTCCAAAGGACGCTCCTAATAGTAGCGGCTCGTCTCGAACTTCATTTTTTCGCCCAAAACATGAATTTTTGCCTAGAGTTCGCCCCCAATCCTGATGATAGTTGTTGGGATAGACATAATTATTGGGATAATCACCACCCATCTTGTCATCAATTTCAAATCGATGGCGCATTGATGACTCATATGATTTCCAGCACAATAATCACAAGTAACCGCCACACTTTGATGACGTTGAGCTTCAAAAGCTTCAAACATCCTCGAAAGTGTCTCCATTTGTGCTGATAATGCAGAAAGTTTCTCGAGTCTGTCAATCTCCGCTCCCCTTGGTTGACTCATGTTCGTGTATGACCATTGATACGCAAAGTCATCCATGGTACCTAAAAAAGAGAAATATAGGAAGAGAATGAAAATAAAAATAAAAATAAAATGTTTAAATTAAGACTAATTTGATTGAAATTAATATTGGTAAATAATTATTAAATTAATTCCCAAAGAATCGCTACTAAAAAACTTGGTGATCGATTTCAAGAATCAATGAATACGATGCAAGTATACACGGTCAACAAGTAATAAAGTGAAAGTAGAGTATCGTTCCCACGAGAAATTATTTAATAAAAATTACCAATTACTAACTCTTAACCAAATCAATTTTATTTAAACAATCGCAAATTGTGATTTTTCTAGTTAAGAAAACTAAATTAAACAATTAAAACTAACATTTTAACGAATGAATTCAGATAAATAAAGATTAAGACTCCAATATCCCCAATTATGAACTATAAACTAATTATCCAATTATCCCAATTATTATGTCTACTGAATTGTTAACGGGAATTCTCAAATGCCAAAAGCCCTTTCTCAAGTGATCATTTGCCTTCTATATAACCCAGATTAATTTTGCTACATCTCTATGAAAAACAATTGAATTAAACTCGTTACAACCCCAATTCCTTATGTGTTACATGCGGCAAATAGATATTCTTATTCTATTCACAAACCTAATTATTCACTATGTAAATAACTAAGTCACATGTCACCCTGCCCAGTTCTAACCCTAGAATTCCTTTCTCAATTCCTTCTAGAGTAACAAGGTAATTACTGATCAGATAACTAATCAATAAGCTCAAAGCAAGATGAACAATTCATTTCAACATAAATAATTGGAATAAAATGAATAACTAATTCATAGCCATAAAAAGTTCAATTGAAATCTTAATAAAAGAGTTAGTTCATAATTAATGAATTAAAACCAAGAATTCACAATTGAATAGACATTAAAAGATAAAAGTATGATAAGAGAAGAGAATATAATCTATTGTCAGCAAATCTGATGTTCCCCTCTTGCTCTTGCTCTTGATGTTCAATGTTCTTCAATTTGTTTCAATCTCCAATGGCTAATTAAGAATTAGGGTTATGTTCTAATCTAAAGGAGTGTTTAATCTAGTCTAATCTATGTAATCTCTCCTTATTTTATGCCTTACATCATGTATTTATAGGTTACAAGTCCAATTTTTAGTTTTGGAACAAACCCAATCCAATTTGGAGTCAAAAAGGTGTCAAAATTCGCCAAAAACGCGTCCAGGCCGCACCCAACCTCTTTCCCAAAGGTGCCCAAATATTGGAAGCGACTCGAGACAACGCCTTATAGCGCCCGGTGGCTGCAGAATAAACTTAAAATGGGCGCCTTTGCCACGCCACCCCATTTTCTCGATATTTTCATTCGATGTTCTTTGGGAAAATGGCCATAACTTCTTCGTCCAAACTCCAATTTTGATGATTCAAGATGAACCGGAAAGAGGAGAAATAGATCTAAAACTTTCATTCTTTGAGTGTTTCGAAATAAGGTCCGGAGCAATACTCAAATTGGCTCTGAAGTGACTGTTATGTAAATGGCAAGCCAAAAATGCGAATCTAGCCACCTCGAACGTCGATCCATGTAACTTTTGTCCCAATTCCTATAAAACAACATAAAACATGTTTGAATAGACATAAACACTTAAAAACTAATCTAAAAGACTTGAGAACAACAATAAATTAAGCCCGAATGTATCCAATTCATGTGTATAAAACTCACTTATCAAAGGCCCCCACAGGTTCACCCCTAGGGGTTGGCCTCCAGGATTCGCCCCAGGGGTTTGGTCATCCTGAGTGGTTTCACGCACGCAAGCATATCATTTTTTTTTTTTTTCTCCTTTCGCGTTTTCGTCAAGAAAAAATGTTAAATCTTTCTTTATTATCCGAGGGAAAAAACCAAGATGTACTCAAGGTATTGGGGCTCGGAAGACAAAAGAAAGTTTGGAGAGAAAAAAAAAAAAAAAAAAGTTTAGCCTCCTAGGGTTCGGCGCCCTATAGGGTTCGGCTCCTATAGGGTTCGGCCACTACCTAGGGGTTGTTTCCTTCACAAAAAAATGAATGATAAGGTTATTTGTGGTTTGGCGCCTATAGGGTTCGCCACCACCACCTAAGTAATTTGTCTCCTTCAAAAAAAAAGTGCTTAGGTTCGGCCACCACCTAGGGGTTTGTTCCCACGCATACCTTTGAGGTCCTGTTGCTCTCCTAATCCACTGTTTGGGACGAATGTTCCTTCACCGTGAAAATTATAGCCTTTTTTTGAGGAATTCCAAGAAAAAAAAACAAGATATGGTGATGGGGCTCGGAAAACAGAAGAAAGTCTACAATTACCGAAAAGAAAATATATAGAGGAAACAATTATGAGAAATTGGCTAACGAAAATTCCAATAAAGGTTGCACCCCTAATGGTTTACAATTACCTGGTGTTGGATACCGCAAGGATGTCCTTGATGGTGAGACTTGCTAATATGGCTGCAATGGTGATGAACACACGTATGTTCGTTGGCTCCTAGCGATTATGAGACAATCCTAATTAATATGCACGCAAGTGGCACCTACTCAATCAGAAGGCATGCGACAATGGATTACGAATATGGACTTCTTACTCCTCCAAAATAAAGATAAATAAAAAAGTTTATTTTTTCGAAAATAATAAATTTAAAGTTGATTTTATTCCCAATAAAGGGCAGTTTTCGAAAATAGCTTATATATATATATATATCAAAATAAAGAAAGATTGGATTTTATTTCCAAAATAAAGAAAGATTGGATTTTGTTTCCAAAATAAAGAAAGATTGGATTTTGTTTCCAAAATAAAGAAATATTTGATTGTATTTTCAAAATAAAGAAATATTTGATTTTATTTTCAAAATAAAGAAAGATTTGATTTTATTTAAAAATAAAATTAAGATTTGTTTTTATTTCCAAAATAAAATTATGATTCAATTTCATTTCCAAAATAAAATTATGACTCGATTTTATTATGATTTTATTTGGTTTGATGAAAACGAAATAATTTTTGTGTATCCAAAATAAACATTTCTTTTATTTATTTATTTAATGATATTTGATTATTTTTCTTGTTTTCAATTTCCAAGAAAAATGAAAAAAAAAATAAATCTTGGGCAAGATATGGACATATTTTTGGAGGATTTCCCAATATTTTGACCTGTTCATTGCCCATAAAGTGAAGTCACGCAAAATAGTTCAGAAGCTGGAAGTATTCTTGCACGATCGTCTATTTGGAAATGCGACTATCGCGCAGGGGGCAAATATGGGCCCATGTACAAAATTAGGGTTCACATGACCTAATTAAATTAAATGCACAATTAGGGTTCCACGACCTCATTAAATATGCAATTTAGGGTTTGCATGACCAAATAGAATGAAGATGGAAGAGTCAGAAATAAATGTGCTAGACCCGGGAGAAGCCTCCACGGGTCCCGAGGCAGAAGACTCGTGGAGGCGGCTCATTTTGGAAATTGATTGAGGGATTGGATTGGTGGCTAGAAGGACAGGGCAATATGGGCATTACTTTAATGACTTAAGGGTATTTCTAGAATTTCATTGAAAACATCTGCCTAGCATGTGATGACTTAAGTCCAGGAAACTCTATAAATACCCCTTCCATTCTAGGAAGGGGGGACTCTTTTTGGTAGCTTAAGGCTTGGATATTCCACCTAAAAGCACTAAGAAGATTTGAACACTCTCTCAACTCGAATAACTGAAGAAGGCTCTTGGAATCCCAATAACCCTAACACGGTTTCCGGATTCTAGGGGTTCTGCCACGCGTCGTTGGAATAATCGCCCACCTGTTGTTCTCCCCTCTACAATCAATCAATCAATTCTGTATTCTTCATAGATTTCTCTCCTCCTCAGCCAACACAAAACCCTAAACAAGCAAGGCGCGATTTCCTTGCCCACAGTGTTCTTTAATGTTGCAGATCTAGAGGCTTCGAATTCGCAACATTGAAAAATGAGACGTAATGGAGGAAACAATGGACGTCGTGAAGGTGGCACGGTGGTGGAGACAAGAGGAGATGTGGTTGTTATTCGCAACATTTGTTCTTCCATCTGGGTGTTATTGTTAGATCATTGAATTGGGTTATGAAGACAAGAGGAGACGTGGCTGTCATGGTCATAACTGAAATCGTCAACTTAACATTCTATGGTGGGAATGGAACCAACTTGCTGATCCTGAGTAATTTTTATCATTGCATTAAAAGGAAGGCTCCCTAAATCCATGTTTGGGTTCTAACTAGATCTGATATTGATAGAAACAGAGATGTTGTTGCTTTTGAATTAGATTATTCATAATACTAAATTTGAATGATGTTGTAAGATGAAATTTCAAAGTTTAGAAAATATGGTCAACATATTGTTTGTGCGAGGTTACAAATTCAGATTATGATTAATTAGTTGGTTTCTTTTTGTTTGAATTCAATTTAATAATTTATTCTAACTTTGGTAGTAAATTTTTTAAATATTATTCATAATTTGTTTTGAATTTATAAATTAATTTGTTTTGTAAAATATAATGGCTATCTTAGTAGTAATTTATTTTTAAATATTATAATTATAATAATTATTAGAATAATAATAATCCCTTCATTTCAAAATATTAGATATTTTTTATTTTTAAAGTGAACTTAAAATATTTATTTTTTAAAAATAATATGAATTCATTAATTTTATCTAAAAACATTTATAAAAATTATACATTAATATATTTTATAATTAATTTATTTAATTATTTGTTATTTAAAAAATAGAGAGAGTCCAAACTTGAAAATTGGAAAAAAAATTAAACTAATGTTATTTGTTATGTACATTAATTTGATTTATATTTTATTTAACTATTTGTTATAAAATTGACAATTGTTTTATTTTTCAATTGTTGAATATCCACCTAAGCATCTGATTTGTTGCCACATCAATATTTCGTTAACTTTTAACACTTTTAGACGGAAATTTTAATTTTTGTAAAAAAATTATAGTTCAATGAGTTGACTGTAAAAAAAATCAGTTCAATGATGTATTTGTAAACTGAAGTCGATTAGAGTGAGGAATAGTATATTTAACCCGCTAAATATATAGTTTACTACATAAAATATCATCATATTTATGATTAGGACCCTAAAAAATTTGGACTTACACTTTACTACATCAAGTGTCTAATTTGATACAATTTAACCCTCAATTCCTGAATTCGGTCAAAATTAGCCGAAATACCTAATTTTTGATCAGATAAGAATTGTATACGGTTTGACCGTATAGAATACGGACTAATAACACTTATTTTACATCAAGTACCACTAAATTCACAATTTACTACATCAAGTACCTAATTCGTATAAAATTTGTATAAATACTTATTTTGACGTATTAAATATGTATAAATCCTTGTAAATAATTATTATATGTAATTAAATTATTAAAATTATATATTAATACAAAGATTACCAAATATAATTTTTTTTATTTTAAAATTAAAAAAAGACTTAACTACCAAAAAAATCAATAAACTTTTAAACATACAAATTATATTTTTAACACGAATAACATTGAACTTTTAAATAATTGACAAAAGTGCCCAAAATTTAATTAATTAAATAATACCCTTTTATATTGGAAGAGCATACAAAAGGAGGAGGAAATTTTGAAAAAGAAAAAAAAACAAATGATCTCTCTTCTCTCCGTCTTTCATAATCCTTCAAATTGTTTTGTTCCCTCAAATTTGGAAATTTCAGCGCTTTGGATTTGGAAAGTGAGTTGTTTTTATTTAGTTAAAAGATTCTTCAAACAAATAGTAGTTAATTAGTTTATCCAACAACACTTTTTTCGTCCGTTTTCCATTTTATTTTTCAAACAAAAAAATTTTAATCTTAAAATTGTATCTATAATTTAACAAATTGTATGTATATAATTTAGAACTTAAATCTTGCAAAATATAAATTATATCATAAATTATAAATTTTATGTCTTAAATTTTATAAATTATATCACAACTTAAATTTTACAAATTGTATTTATAATTTTTATAATTTTACTTATAACTATTTATAATTTTAAATTGTATTGATAATTTTATACCGCATTTCTACAATTTTAGTTACTTTTTTTAAAAGGCTAAAAATTATTATATTTATAATTTTATTTTTTTTTCTTTGGGGGCTGAATCATGAATATTGTGGTACCTAATGTAACGGAACTATAAATAGCCATTTTTTAAATTAATCAAACCTTATATTTATACCGTCAACTGGTATTAAATACAATTAAATTTATTAATGCAATTAAATAGTAAGACCCCAACTTATTATTAATGCAATTAAATTTCCTCTATTTATTATTTTGAAATAGTAAGAGTTGATTTGATTAATGTGGTTAGTTATGGGTAAAATGCGCAAATATTTTAAATAAGCAAGTGGTTACAAAATATTCATTTTTTTATCGGAGAATATTCGTTTGGTCGTGGAATATTCTTCTTCGGAGAATATTAAATGACGACAACGCGACCTTTGTGTGGGCCCATAACGGAAAACAATTAGATGAAGAAAGCGACAAGTATAAGTTGTTTATAAATAAATAACGGCGTAATTATTCAAGTAATTAATCTTGTTGGAATACCCGTTGATTAAAACACGAGAATCTGGCGTTGTTGTAGACAAGAAGATACACCGGTATTGCACCAATTATTGATTCTTACGTAAGAAGGCACTACTCAATAATTTTTACAGTAATTACTGTTCAATATCTTATTTTATTGATTCAATAATTGATGCGTTGATATTTTATATTACTGTTGTTTCAATAATTGTCACTACACAGTATTTTCCATTATCAGAGAAATAATTCATATTATTTGAATAATATTATTAGATAATATTATTGGCAATGTCTAGAAAGTTCTGTCTAAGGAGAGGTTTGGTCACCTAATTGCTACGCTAAGAAGTGAGGAGAGATCCTTATTGGAAAGCCCCCTCTTCCAGGAACGCACTTTTGGTTGTCGATGATTGTGATTTTGTAATATTATTTGTGAATAATTAATTATTGATTTATATGATGAGGAAAATATTCATTTTATGTGGATATAGATGGAGAAAATTTTTAAAGTGACAATTGTTGAAAATCGATATTTTATCTTTTCTGATAAAATAATATTTTATTATATTATTATAATATAATAATGTTGATATTTTTACAATGAATGTGGGATATATGAGTATATGAGGAGGAAGAGTATTTTTGTTGTAATAAATGTTAAAAACAAGTTAAACATGTCGGTGGACCCCATTTCTTGACGAAAAGTTGATTATAGCCTGTAAAATCGTCCGTTTGTGGATTTCGGTCAATTTCTGTTTGAAATTTGGAAAAACTTTCTTCTGCAAAGTTATAGATAATGAAATTTCCTATGGAAAAGACCTAAGGTTCAAATTTTTCTGATAAAAGGTCTATTTATTATGAATTATTGAAGTTCTGAAGTTCCGAAATAATTGATTTTTGAAAGTTTTAATTATTATTTTTAAGAAAAACGTTTTTTGAAAATTTTGTGAGTTGGTGGGCTATGATAAATGTGCTGAAATGAGAATTCAAATGGTGCGTATGATTATTTAATAAATATTAATATTTTATTAAATTTTCTGTTTTGGTGTTCTAAGCATTTTTCTATAAATAGGGTGCTTAGGTTAGAATTGAAAATCACACCAGAAACTAAAGTTTTCTCTCTCTTTCTTTCTCTATATTATCGAGCGTATTCTTGTGAGTATTTTGATACCTTGAGTGTTGCTATACGGTGCAAGTTCCCTTCAGCACTATATCTAGTAGTCCAACCAAAAGTACTATTCTTTCGAGGTAAGAGATGTTATTTTCTTCATAAATGATATTATTTCTTTCAATATCATTATGCCGAAATATTGGTCTGAACATTTTATCAAATTTGGAACTTTTTGTGTTGAGGTTACTATTCACGTATACGATACTATTCACATATACGACACTATTCACATATACGACACTATTCACAGAAAAGTTATATTTTTATTTTTCCTCCAAAATATCTATTATGGATATTAGCTTTGATTGTATCCATATTTTGATCATTCTTAAATTTTACTCCACTATGATTATTTATGAGGTATTTTTGGACATGGATAAACCGAAATACGAATCCTTAATATTTGTTATTTTGTTTCACTGGATTCGTTTCTTTTAAAATATTTTTCATCATCCTCAGTCCTAAATGATGATATTACTGAATATCTTTGGCCTGTAGTCCAAAGATGAATGATTTCTGATGAATATCTTTGGCCCGTAGTGCAAAGATGAGCAGTGTTTAGATGAACATGACTAATCGATGAATATCTTTTGGCACTGTAGTGCAAAGATGAATATTTGATTCCAGATATATATTGATTGATGTTACAGGGATAAAATATCGACGATAAACTTTTAAATTCATATTTTGAAGATAGTAGATTTCATTCTCTACTTAACTACTCTTCTAATGAATTATTATTTTCGCTGCGAATATTGATCTGAAACTTGTTGTCTATTGTATTCTATTAGATTTTTCCCTGTTGAAGACTAACGATAATTTGTTCTATACACTACTAGAAAAACAAGAATATGTGACGGAATTTTGTGATAGTTTTTAAAAACCATCACAAAAGATAGTAATTTGTGATGGACTTTTTAAGCAATCACAAAATAATAGTATATATGATAGCTCTTAGTGATGACTAATTTTGTCATCAATGTATTATAATTGTGATGGTCATGTCAATCACACCAATTTTTTCACGCAAAATAAATTTTCATTTTGTGACGCACTAAGTCATCACTTATAGATATACCCTTTTCGTGATTGCATTTAAGCTATCACTAATATTTTAATATAAGAAATAATCAAAACAATATTTTATGACGGTCGTGACAATCATTAAAAAGTTTGATTTTTGTGACGACTTTTATATGCAATTACAAAAATAAGGTATTTTGTGATGGAATTTTCAAGCCGTCACAAAACAATACAATATATGATGGCTCTTAGTGATGACTAATTTTACCATCATTATAGAGTATTTGTGACTGCCATTGCAATCACCAAATCTTATTTAAAAGTAATTTTGTTTAGTAAGTCAATTCACATATGTTTCCTTTTATATTTTGTTTTAAAATTATAATCATGATCTGGACTTTGGTGTAGTGGTAATATTCGTTATTTAGTTTGCAAATGGGAGAGGGTTTGAATCCTACAAGTATCATTTGATACAATTAATATAGTGATATAAATTATACGTAAATAGAGATTCACGTTCTTACATTTGATCCCTAAAGTCTTTTTTTTTTGTGATGACTTTGACAATCACAATAGATTATATGTTAATATGATTGTATTAATCATCACAAAAGCACTAAGCGTTTACGTGATTGCCAAAACCATCACGTAAAACCTTTCATGATGGGCGTATACAAGACGGCCATTGTGATGCTTAAAGCCATCACGTAAATCTTTCGTGATGATTTTCCTACTTTTTGTGATGGATTTAGGCCATCACAAATGACCATTTTTGTAGTAGTGATATTATCTTAGTCATAATGTTCTTTACTGGGCTAGTTGAGCTCACCCTTTTCCTTTTTGTTCCATTTTTCTTCTCAGGAGGCGAGAATGTGAAAGTAGTCTTAGTAAGGGGTGTGGAATGA
Source organism: Panax ginseng (assembly GCA_020205605.1). Taxonomy (NCBI): domain Eukaryota; kingdom Viridiplantae; phylum Streptophyta; class Magnoliopsida; order Apiales; family Araliaceae; genus Panax; species Panax ginseng. The sequence continues at coordinate 24,192,738 of CM035148.1, read as the reverse complement.
TGGTTCTAGAAGTTGTTTTAGTAGTTCTCACTATTTTGTAAAATAGTGTATCAATAATTGTAATGAGGACTTATTTGAGTGTGGATATTGTCTAGATGACAATATTTATATTTTAAACTCACAGTTTTTATGTTGTATTAATAAAGTTGTAGTTGTTTCTGTACCATGTATTTGACGACTTAGAATGAGTGTTGTATACCTATTTTGGGGGCTTCACAGTTGGTATCAGAGAACATGGAACCCTATTTTATTTTTAAGGGGCATATTTATCAATTACTTAAAAATAATAGATGGAATAAGTTATTCCTGACCCCCCTTCCAGAAATAAAAATTATAATTTTAAGTTAACACCTATTCTACTAGGAAAAATTATTCCATTAGAATAAACAAACCAAACAACATTTTTATCATTCCAATGGAATGATTCATTCCATTCTCCCTCCTATTCCATCGATTCAAACGTAGCATTGATGTAGTAAATTGTAAACCCAAATTCTTTTCTTTGGGGGACGAATTATGAATTTGATGATATTTTATAGAACAAAAGTGTAATTAACCCTAGTTTATATTAATAATTAGTTATTATGAATGTGAATAAATAGTAAGCACCAAGTCCGATATAACTAGTACACGCACGGATTTGGAGCCGGCGTCGCAATAATCACTAGTTTTAGAACAAAATTAGATGGAGGGGGTAAAATAGGAGAGATCCAGTTGAGTAGTTTCCATGCATGCATGTCATGTTGATGATCAGTAGCTAACAAGATTCATGAACTCTCTTGCAATGTTATTAAGTACTGCAGCTCAGGATGTAAAAATAGCAGTTGAAGAGGATCATATCATGCGCAAACCAAAATTGTATTATTTCAGTTTTCCAGTCTGTCTGTCGTCTGTTTGTCTATTTATCACGTTCATCACGATCATGCATGCTCTTCTACGTACTTCTTAACCTTCCAGATTGACTCTAACAGTGGTGAAGTCATAAACTTTTATCAATGAGGTAGAAATTATTACTAAATTATAAAAATTTAGCGGGGATTCGGAGACAGTGCTCCCGAGCCAATTTTTTTTTAATTATTTATTCTTTCGGATATATATATATATACACACACACACTATATATATATATATATAATAGACTTTTTTAATCACAACTGCTCATAAGTAAGTAATTCATTATTTATTTTTAAAAATAATATAAATTAGATTATTATTTAGTTTAAAATATTATAGAGAGATTCATATATTGAAAGGATATGAGTCATATGTGGTTAAAATTTGATTGACAAAGTTATAAATTTTCAATTTGACCCCGTATAATAGAAAATTTATAAAATTTTAGTGGGATCAATTTATATATAATATTTAAAATTTATCTTATATTATAAAGCAAATTTTTTTAGTGGGGTGGATTGACCCCACAAAATTTACGTGGCTTCGCCACTCACTCTAATGAGGTCGGTTGATCAAATTTGCCATTTTGAGTTTGATTTTAATAAATTTATGAAATCCTTTAATTCAAATTGTGATGAATTTTAAGTTAGAATAATGTTACAGATACAAATTATTCTACAAATATTTTACAAACTGTTGATGTGGCATACTCCATCTCAGCATATTGTGTGGGGCCGAAAACAATATTGAAACAATTTGTTGATCAATATGCTGAGGTGGAGTATGCCACATCAGTACTTTATAAAATAGTTTGTGTCTATAGCATTACTCTTTAAGTTAATGTTCAGAGTAATAATTTTGTATTTATATACGGTATAACATTAATTTTTGTATTAATTAAAATTATATTAATTTTAAATTTTTCTAAATTAACTAGAAAAAAAATTAAATGAAACGGAGATTATTTTTTAAAAATACCAGTTAGTCTACAAAATAAGACAAAGACAGAGGATAGTGTGTGTGTATCTGTATATATAACGTACTTAATAATAAAAACAAACTAAAATGATTGCATGCAATGCTTTTTAAGGATGGTGACGCGGAAATAACTTCGTTAAAAACTATCTCCCCCGTTATATACACTTAAGTCATATTTGTTTGTAAAAATATATTTAAGATTGAATTATTTATATTAATTTAAAATTATGGAGTATATATTTAGGTCATATTTATTTGTAAAAAATATATTTGAGACTGGACTAATAGTCCTATAAATAGTCATATAAATTATTTTTTGTCCCACATTAATGCTCTGTTTCTCAGTTTTGAACAGAAAAGAAAAGAATAGAAAACTTGAAGTTTTCTTTTGTGTTGTTTATGAGTTTTTAATAGAAAAGAATAGAAAATTTAAAATTGAGGACATGCGTTGTAATTTAAAATTTATTATATTAAAAGTTGAGGATAATATGAAAATTATAAAAATATTATTTATTCAAATTAATTGGGTCTTACTGAAAGCCAAAGCAAATAAGCTAATTAAGTTGAAATTTTGATTCTAGAGAATTTAAATAAAACAATTTATTTGGATAATTTTATAAAATTAAATTATATTTGTATAAAGAGAGTTAGAATTGTATAATAAGCATATGACAAGCATCTCTGACAAATATAGCTCGATATAAATATAAAGCATTTTCGCCATGGTTTTCACCAAAAAAAATTATGAAAAAAGGCATTCTCTTCTAATAAAATGAACGTACAGTCTATTTTGAATAGTTTGAAATCAAGATCCATAATCCATATGCAGCTAAATAGCTAACATAATTAGAATCATATTTTGACGTGGGAGGCAAGCTTTTTCTTTTTGAATTAAAAGGTGAAAGCGAAGAAATATATATATAAGCAAAAAAAAAAAGTAGTAATTCATAATAAATAGTTATTATGAACACTATTTCAGCATATAAATTTCACACAACAGTTCAAAGAGGAAATTTTTTTTATTGACCACTAGCTACCAAGAGTTAAGGTCATGAGAAATGTTCAAAACACTCACACCTTAGTTAAATTTAAACAGTTTAAATGTTTTAATTTGTAAGGTAATCCCAATTTATATAATTGACAATGTTAAATTTTATTTATTAAAAAATTATTCATACAAATAAATTCATTGAATATAATTGATAATTTTAAATTTTATTACTTAAAAAATTGTTTATAAAAATAAATATATTATATATTTAAAAATGTTAAATTTTATTACTTAAAAAATTATTTAAACAAATATTTTATATATTTAAACTATTTAAACTTAACTAAAATAAGGGTGTTTTAGACATTTCTCTTTAACTTAATTCTAAACAGAGGCTACAAATCTAAAAGAGCTTAAAGGAAAAGGCTAGCTGCTTACACTTCTTCTCTCTCTCCCATGTACTCCTCCAATTAAGTAGACAGTGTTTCATTGAATGCTTTTTCAAACCTCCACTTTTTCAGACACAACCATATCAAACCACACTAGCTTCAACTACTAATTAGTATTACCAAAATAACCCTAGGAAATTCTCTAGTACTACTACTATGGTTGTGTTATACATACATATATATATATATATATATATATACAGAGAGAGAGAGAGAGAGAGAGAAAGGACTCAAAGGAGGGAGCATGGACAGGCTAGCTTTGTTCTGCAAGACTAGCTAGTACCCTAGGAATACAGTAAAGGCGAAGAGGGAAGGCCTATTCCTCTAGTGCAGATAGCTACTAGTAATGTTGCTTAATTCATAACAGTAGTGAAGTACTAGTCCTTACATAGTTCAGTAACTGAGAGGCAGACAGACAGACAGAGAGACACAGTTACCTGATAGAGAGAGACACACTGAGGCTTCTGATCACTGACATACCATTACCCACCAAATCAAACATATCCCACCACTGACTCTTCATTTAATTACAATCCAAAATGCATCACAGATCCCAAAGAGATTATAAAGAGAGACCAAAGGACTTCAAAGATGTTTATGATCAAAAGGAAAAAGTTAAATTCTTTCTTCTTTGCATCTCTTTAATTACCATTTTATAGATAATTTAATAAAGAAAAATGTAATATTTTTAGCATAAAATTTTATTTTGTAGTAACTTGTAAGGCAAATACTGTGTCACATAGTTTTATTATGTGTATTAAGTATTCTCCAAATGGATTGAAAAATAGGTAATTAGACAAAAAAATATCTAATCTATTACTAACTCCGTTTTTAAAATATTATCGTTTAAAGTTTTGGCACATGGATTAAGAAAGTATCATTTATCAAATAAAATTTGTTTGAAATTTCATCACTACCCCTTTATGGGAAGTTGAAAACTATTAATACAAGGGAGAGAATTTTTTGGGACAATGAGAGAAGATAGGAGTAATATAAAAAAATAAATAATTTATTCTCCTTGAAAGTTGTAAACGACAAACTTTTTAGAACAAATTTTTTCTTCTAAAACGACAATCTTTTTAGGAACAGTGGGAGTACTACATAAGACAGAGCATCGATCGAGAGATTGTACAATACAACTTTTCTAAGTTAGTTAAAAAAAATTTAATCTTACCTAATATTTTTCAAAAATCATTATCCTTTAACAAATAAGCATCATTTTCCTACATTATTCATGTGATAATATGTGATCAATTATGCAAATTTATAACCAGAAACAGAAAAACTAATACTCATTCTTAATAAATTACAACATCAGTAATAGCTAAAAATTGTCATGGGCATCTTAAGAAATTCAAACCAAACAAGTAAAAACAGACAAATAAAACTACATGCCACTTTCACAAATTTTTCCCTACTCTACGTACAACCCCAAAAGAAGAAACCTGGGATATATAGGATACATCTTAATTATATATGTAATTCTGGATAAATACTAAAATGGGAAAATACAAACTAATTTTATCATACTAATAATTCATAATTATTTTTTTTGAGTTTCGATCTGTCTTATACAGGTATATATAATATACCTGCTCTTGATCCATCATCTATGGAAGTGCTGTGTATTGATCAAAGCTGCTCCAAGCCTGAATTCCATTGCCTGCGCTGCTGCTGTTTGTTGGAGTAGGATTCACTGCAGGTGCATAACTAGAGTACTTGTCAAAATACCACTCAGTTGCCAAGTTTCCAATACCACTTCCATTATTGTCTTTTCTTGAATTACCACCGGCACCAACAACGTGATGGGAATCATCTGGTTTTGAAGAAATCTCCAAATTCTCAAACAAAATTGGTTGTGGTCTCTGAGTCTGGTTTTCAACATCTTTTTGCCGATTATTATCTCCACCACCAAATAGCATGGCCAATCTTTGTTGTTGTAGCTTCCAATGAAGATCTTGATTGATTGAACTCAGAGACTCTATAGAAGATGCAAGATTATTATTACCAGTACTACCCATTTCTTGAATTACTCCCCCATTGAACCCAGATCCATTTCCATGATCTTGTTTAAGCCCGGAAGAGGAAGATAAAGGAAAATTGAACTCCATTAAATGACCCGAATTGTTTCCGGAGGGATCTAGACCAAAACATGAATTAATTGATGCAATTGGTGTTGAAATGTCCCCAAATGAAGTTGGTAGCTGATGATGGTTATAATTATTATTCGCACAAGGAATTGTTGAAGATTGAAATCTCGGAAAATTGTTGTTTAGTCCTCCGAGCTGAAAATCCATAGCCGGTGAGAGAGTATTGAAGAACTTGAACCCACCTATATCTGAATAAGAACCGCCAGAGTCCTTTGAGTCACCGGAGGAGAGCCTTGAGGAGGAAGACTTGCTAGCAATCTTCTTGTTTTTCCGGCAACCGCCACCAATAGGGACGTTGCGTAACGCGCCGCCTTTAGTCCAGTACCTTCTACATGTCTTGCAGAAATGCCTTGGCTGGGTGAGACTGTAATTGTTGTAGTAGCAGAATTTTGTGTTGGGAGAGTCGCATCTGGGGCACTTAAAGACTTGTACTATTTCTGCCGGTCTGGTGTTGGTTGATGCCGTTTTACAGCTGTTGCTGCCGGAGCCCTGATGGGTTTCTTCTTTGTTGGCTGACGGTGGATTCGCCTCCAAGTTATCCGGCGACATCATTTGTGTAATATGATTGAGGAGTTATATGGATATGAAAGTGAATTAACCCTAAACTTAAAATATATAAAAGAGGAGAGAGAAAGAGGGAGAATTAGGTGGTGGTGATGAGTTTCCTATTGGAAAGGCAAAGATATTAGTATGGAATTAATGAAGGGATGTTGATGGGTTCTTGTGATCTTCATCAAGGAGGAAGGAACTGTTAAATATAAGCAGCTGTGTTCAAAGGTTGGATCTGAGCATAGAATATAAATAGAGCTACAACATATATATATTTATATATATATATATAGGAGGAAGAAGAAGAAGCTGGTTTGTTTATGTGTACATATATATATTGAGAGAGAGAGAGAGAGAGGACAGCAGAGACAAAATGAGTAGAGATGATCTGATGATAGTGATCAGGCAGAATAGAGTGATCCACATGTATCCAAAAGACAAAGTAAACTAAGAAAATGAGATCAGAGACGGAGGAATAGAGACTACAAGTTAATTAAAACAAATAAATATCAACAACAGTCCTAATTAATAGTTTGAACTTTAAAGATGCAGACTAGAAAAGAAGCAGCAAATACCTTAAAATTAAGAGGCATTATGGATTATGTATAATTAGCTGGGTTGATGAACACAATTAATATATCGAAGCGGTATGGATGAGTTATTTATTAGTTTTACGTACTCTCTAGCTCTTTCTCAGAAATGGTTTATTTTAATTTTCTGTATTTTAGATATATACTAAATTAATTACTTTTAATGTGTATATATACATGTCTCATGGATTAAAATAGTCGACTGCAGATCGGAAACATATTTTTTCTCAAAATAATTTTAGTCCAATAAAATTGAAATTAGTCGATTATACATTTGAAAGCTTATATATTTTACAAAGAAGAATTAATTAAAGTATAAAAATTTAATGAGACTACTTTATTTGGAACAAAGATACTTCTACCATAACTAGTTGCATGTCCATGCATACATGTTTATGTTAACATGATGCATGCATGGATATATCTTTATGCCATGTATATATATATATATATATATATATATATATATATATATATATATATTATACATAATGAACATGATATTAGAATGCACGCTAGTAAGTATAACTAGAGTACTTAAGCAAGTAATTACTACTAATATAATTTGAAGTGGGAGGGAGAATCAGCGGTCCGTATAGTTAAGCTAGAAAATATAGAGAATTCAGGGGTGTCGACTGTCAACAGCAGCTAGCAGCAGACCGCTGTGGGGCTGCCATGCAATTGCAGGCATATGTAACAGCTTTGTCCCTATTCCCCTCCTTGTAATGACCCTTTTAACCCTCCAAATAATTAACCGCCCCCCACCTTCCTTTACACCCTCTATCAGTCACTAACCAAAAGATGTAATCTTGTTAGGGGATTAATTACTTTTAATTTATTCTTTTCTACTAATTGTATGGTCCTATGGATATACTTTCTTGCACGAAAGTGTTATATATTATCTTTTTTTAAAATTAATATTATTATTGGTCTTTAATTTCTATGTCCAATTTAAATCATCACCGATGAAAAAGCTAAATGTGGGCCTTGGTCAATTTTAGGTTTCACTTTTTGATACATATTGATTGATACTTTTCAATTAATTAATTATAAATAAATTAAAAAACAAAAGTAAATTAATTTTATAGCAACCGCACTTCATTCTTAAAATTAAAGTAGTAGTAACATCTTAAAGGAACTGATCCGTACGTAGGGTGCCACATCATTACGCACAGTACGTAGTTTATACTACGATCGAGGACTAAAGATACTACCTTCATTAATTAGTTCGATCGAGGAGACCAAGCTAGCTAGCTAGCTAGTTCCACCCTCCCCCTGTCCCCTCCATCAACTTTAACTGCAACTTATATATATAACGGTTCTGGTCATCACCCCCTCCTTTATTAATTTCTAGCTAGAGCTCTTGTTCTTCATTCTCTGTCTCAATATTTAAAACTTTTACATGTATTACACAATTATAAACACATGTTATACTCTTTTTTATTATTAGTATTAAAAATGATATTTTCCACGCTAAAAAACTTGCCTAGGAGTTGAAGGCATAATTTCAACTCATTCTAATTAAGATTAGAGTAATGCTGTAAATACAAGCTAAGCTAAGTAGATCGATGCACATAACACCCTACAAACCATATGCACAAGCTAAGTCCATTGTTAAGTGTTCGACTCCAAAAAAGATCATCGCTACTAAGTTCCATTTGTAAGAATAATAAATAGTAAGAATACGTCTACCACTAAACATAATAAATTGATAGTTTAACGGTTCTGACATTATAATAAAATTAATTATGATACTAAACTTAAGAATCTCGTGTTTATATATATTTTACACTATATCAACACACAAAAAATAGAAAAATCAATAAATTAATGACATTTTTTGTGTGTGTGAGACGGAATATTGAGGCATGCATGCAATGGCGAAGCCACATGGAGGACCTATGGGGTCAATCGCCTCCACTGAAAAAAAAATTTATTTTATAATGTAAGGTAAATTTTAAAATTTTTAAGTATTATATATAAATTGACCCCACTAAAATTTTATAAATTTTCTATTATACGGGGTCAAATTAAAAATTTATAACTTTGTCAATCACATATGACTCGTATGTTCTTAATATATGTATCTCTCTATAATATTTTAAACTAAATAATAATCTAATTTATATTATTTTTAAAAATAAATAATGAATTACTTACTTATGAACAGTTGTGATTAAAAAGTCTAGTATGAGTCAATATATATAGTGTATATATATCATATATTATTACTCATTATATTTTCATTGAAATATATATATATATATATATATATATATATATATATACTAGAAAGTATAAAGTATTAAAAAAAAATTGGGCTAAGTATTTGCTACCTCAACCCCGCTAAATTATTTGTACCTTAATAATAATTTTGACCCCACTGGCAAAAAATCATGGCTTCGCCATTGCATGCATATATATATTTATGTTATTTAATGATGATAAAATGACAATGTAAATGAGCTCATGAGTGAATGGAAGTTCCGCAACTTGACATGGCAATGTACCGCCCAAAGAAAGTTGTTTGGGGAACAAGATGAAGGCAAGTATCACAATATCTGCTGGAGCTGGAGGATAAACGTGTTAGAGCCGTAAAAATCAAGTAAACTGTTTGTTAGGTGTATATATATATATGCATGGTTTTGTTGGTGTCTATATCTATATACGTATGTATGTATGTATGTACATAAGAGAGAGAGAGTGGAAGGAGGGACGGAGCTCGTGAGAGAGGGTGACCGGATTCCCGTGAGACCAAACCAAAAAACCCCAACCTACACATGCAGACACATTCACTTATATGTAATACATGCCACTTATCAGACGTTACACCTCACGGGCCTCCCCCATCGTTTGCCACTTCCACCTTTATTTCCTCCTTATTTCTCGACCCACCTATTAATTTCTTACTAGGGTTTTGGGTACACATATTGTGTGTCAAATTTATATTATGCTATTAATTCACTAAAAAGTATTTAAGATTGACCTTCCCTAACCTATTATATAGCGGTTCAAGATTTTTCTATATTAAAATTACATCGGCTGATTTATATTTTGAATCGCATTAATTGTATCTGTAAGACCCCGAATTTTATGAAATAAAAGTATTCAATTTTTCTATAGTTACTATTCATGAGTTACTATTCATAAGTTACTATTCACGAGTTACTATTCACGAGTACTATTCATGAAGCATGATGATTTTTTTTCAGAAGGCATTACTCAATAATTGTTACAGTAATTACTGTTCAGTATTTTATTGATTCAATAATTGCTGCGTTGATATTTTATATTACTATTATTTTAATAATTGTCACTACACAATATTTTCCATTATCGAGCAATAATTAATATTATCTCGAATAATATTATTAGATAACATTATTGGCAATGTCTAGAAAGTTCGCTCTAAGGAGAGGTTGGTCACCTAATCATGGCGCCAAAGAAGGAGAAATTCTTATTGGAAAGCCCCTCTTTCCCAGAAACGACACAGTTTGCCGATCTTTGTGATTCGTAATATTATTTGTGAATAATTAATTATTGATTTATATGACGAGGAAAATATTGATTTTATGTGGATATAGATGGAGAAAATTTTTAATGTGACAATTGTTGAAAATTAATATTTTATCTTTTTCTCGATAAAATAATTCATTTAAATATATTATTTTAATAATATATTAACTATGTGATATTTTTATAATGAATGTGGGATATATGAGTATATGAGGAGGAAGAGTATTTTTGTGGCATTAAATGTTTAACACATATTTTGTGTGTTGGTAGACACAATTATTGACCGAAATTTGATTATATTTGTAAAATCGCTTGGTTTGTGGATTCGGTCAATTTCTGTTTGGAATTTGGAAAAACTTTCTTCTGCAAAGTTGTAGAGAATTGAAATTCTTATAAAAAGTTGCAAGATTCAAATTTTCTGACAAAAGGGCTATTTATTGTGAATTATTGAAGTTCCGAAGTTCTGAAATAATTGATTTTTGGAAGTTTAAAATATTTTTAATTACAAAAACATTTTTTACATTGTTGGGACTCATTTAACATGTGATATAAATGTGTTGAGAGCTGAAATTCAGATTTCAAATGATGCGTATAATATTTGTATAAATAATATTAATTTATTAAATTTTCTACTTTGGTGTTCTAAGCAATTTCCTATAAATAGGGTGCTTAGGTTAGAATTGAAAATCACACCGTAAATCAAGTTTTCTCTCTATATTATCGAGCGTATTCTTGTGAGTATTTTGAGTATACTTTGAGTATTGCTATACGGTGCAAGTTCAAGTCATAGCATATATCCGGTGTTTCAGCTAGAAGTATAAATCTTTTGAGGTAAGGGATTTTAAGGGTTGTTATGTTTTTCATGTTTCGTAACTTTTCAGACCTTCAAAAATTCTGGAAAAATTTGAAATGATAGTTTGATGATTTTTGTTGATTGTGTCAAAAAATGGCGATTTTTGGATGTATAGATTAAGAATTATGGATTTTATAAGAAAAGAGTATTTTAAAAGTAAACGCTTATAAATCCTTGTGGTTAACTCCAAAATTGATGAAATTTTTATTGGAAGTATATCTATATAATATCAGTATACCCTATGAATTTCGGAATTGTTGGATAAAAGTACAATTTATGATAAATGTATGAATATTCGGTGGTTTTGGCCATGTGAAAAATAGTAAATGAATTTTAAAAATTCTGAGAAAAATATATGTTCAATATGGAACTATATTATGCTAAATTCCAGAAAAGAAATATTTTTAGAACGGATTTGATATTTTTCATGAAAATGTTCTAGTTATGAGTAAATGAATTAAATATGTTTTGTGAAGTAAGAAAATTGAAAAATATGATTTTATGGCTTGAGAATCATATATGAGGTATATGCAGATTTTTTTGATGAGGATTTTGGTTATTGGTGATGAGATTTTATGAGTTTGGCATTTTTAGATGATTAAATGTATTAATTATTAAAGTATAAATAATTGGAATAAATTGTTTATAAGCCTAAGAAATGATTAAAATATTGTGGTAATAATAATAATATTAGATTATGAGATTATTAAGTGATTTATAATATTTTAATTAAGGTGTTATGAGATCATTGATTTATGAATCTTACTCTTGAGATTAAATCTATATGTTGATTATATTGTTTTTATATAACATTCTTATAACCCTAATGATGATATTTCTCTTTGACTTGAGTGTAAAGATGGGTAGATTGTGGGTATGATCATGACTATAGGTTCTCTTTACCAAAGAAGCTGAAAGTTGAATTGTCAATTTGCATATGATGACCATTGAATTTATAATTGAATATCTTTAGCTTAAGTGCAAAGGTGAATTGATCAACATATATGGTTATAGTTATGGTTTATATAAATTTACGAAATGATTATGGATTTCTTTGAGATATGAATATCTTTGGCCTGTAATGCAAAGATCAATTATTGATGAATATCTTTGGTCTGTAGTGTAAAGATCAATTATTGTTGAATAGCTTTGGCCCGTAGTACAAAGATGACCTGTTGTTGAATATCTTTGGCCGTAGAAAAGGATGAAATGATTATGTATTTCTTTGAGATATGAATATCTTTGGCTGTAGTGCAAAAAGATGACTTGTTGTTGAATATCTTTGGCATGTAGTGCAAAGATGAATCTGTTGATGAATATCTTTGGCCCGTGGTGCAAAGATGAATTTATTAGTATGATTATGAACAGAGGCTGTAATTTGGTATAACCATGATCTTTGATGTTTCGGTGATAAAAATTATCTTCGATTCCGGATGAGAAGAGAAATTTAGAATCACAATTATGATTATGAGTTATTCATATGATTGTGAAAAGGAATTGTTGATTGATGTTACGAGGATAAAATATTGTTGGAGGACTTTTAACATGAAGAAGATAATGGACTTTATGGTCTATTCGACTCTTCTAATGGATCGCTTCGTTCACCGCAACTATGGTTAAAAAGTTTTATCATCTATCATATGTTCTAAATCTCGATTTATTCTATCGTTGAAGGCTATTGATAATTTATTTATCTTTAGTCATGATATTCTTTATCGAAGTTTAGTCAGGTTTCACCTTTTTGCTTCACAATTCCTTTCGTGTAATAAAAGTGTATTTGGGTCGAAGCGGGGAATAACAAGGGAATAGAAGCGGTGGTCTATAGATGTTGAGGTGAGGTGAATTTAACTTGGAAGGGTGTTTTGCCACTATCATACAAGATGTCTAATGACATACAACCTTGTGTCATCATAAGATGTGGTTGGTTTCATCCACTCTTCTTGAAAGTATATCTACCAAAGACTATCTATATGATCTTGGAGTCTATTTGAAATATAACCCTCAATTAGAGAGCAGTGGAGATAATGATATGTCAAGAGAAGACTCATCATTGGGAAGAATATGATAGTAATCTTCTCGTTTTTTCTTTGGGGTCTATTAATCAACCAAGGATAATTTCGTGGCCATATGATATCTACCATAACCTAGACGCATGGCCTCCCCATATACGAAGGTTTCTTGAGCACTTCCCAAAGATTTTAATTTCTAAAGCGGTTTTCGACTATACCTTTATGTAAGGTGTCATTATGAGAGGTGTCTTATCCACGGTTAGGACATGAGTAACAGTTGATATATATTTGTATCCAAACTCACAAAGATATGTGTTGTTGTATTTTGCACGATAATTGTTGTAATAAAGTTGTAGTTATTTTACGTACCATGTATTTGGCTACTCAGAATGGGTTGGATGAAATGGACCTATTTTGGGGTTACATTCTGATGTCGGTCAAAATTATTAATATTTTTAATTTAATATTTATTAAATTAGTTCAATATTTTACAACATATTATAATAACATTCATTAAAATAACTCAAGAAATATTAATGTGTAATATAATTAGAACTTATGTTCAATTAAATTTTCGATAACATTGTTATAATTTTAACCATATCAACTATATTTAAAATATTCATAAATTAAATTTTATAAATTAAATTTTAATATGCAAAAGTAAAAAATAATTAAAATATATGTTTGAGTGACTATATGATTATATATAATATTATATAAAATAATAATACTATTAAATATATATATATAGAGATATAATTAAAATAAATAAATATATATATAGTGGTTCAAGAAGCGGTGCACAAACGGTTTAGAGAAAAATATCAAAATTGTATTGCACCGGTCCCAATTTATTTTTATTTTTTTGCATCCCAAACCGCACCGACGAAACTAACGGTTCAGATAAAAATTAAGCTGGTTGAATACGATTCAACCGGTCAATTTCGATCGGTTCACATTACCATCCCTAATTTAAGGTCACCTGATATATATATATATATATATATATATATATATATATATATATATATATATATATATATATATATATATATAATGATTTCAATTCTCACTTAACAATTCAATTGTGCGGATGCAAAAAGTACACAAAGTATATGAATTTTTATTTGATTTTTAGTTTGTGGAACAGTACTATATATGATCATAACAGTATAAAATAATTATATTTTTTACAGCTCAAATTTTAGTATTTTACACCATTATAATCATAGTACTGTTCCACAATCTTGCATCAAATACAAATTCGCATATCTTCATATTTGTGCGTGCATGATCTTTGCATACGTACGACTAGATTGCTAATAAAGATCAAAATCATTATGTATTTAAAGTGTCCTTAGATAAAATATGTAAGATCCTTTTACTCTCTTCTTGTTAATTTTAAGAAATAAATTTTCACTAGCTCGGGAAGATAATTGAAACATTGTTAAATTTAAAGGGAAAAATATGAAGACATTTAAATTTAGAGGTTAGATGTGGAAATTTATCAACTTGGTAGTTAGTTTAAGAAGAAAGTATGGAAATCTTTTTATATATATTATTAAGGGAGAGATATGGAAAAAATTGCTCTCTTGAAGCTGTGTTACCCTTTTAACTTCTTTTTCTATCTTCCCATTTATTCCTAAAATACCTCCAATATTTTCTCACCAATATTTTATAATTCATACTCAAATATTTATTTATTATTATTTTTTTTCATTACAAACACAGTGTGTAGGGATGACAATTTGCATGTCCCGTCCCCACGGTGATTTACATTTTTGTTCTGAATGAAAACAGTGATTTTGACCCTGACTGAGGATGAGGATAGGGATGTGGAGGAAATATATTTGCTTCCCTCGCCTCTGCATGCCCCCGCCCCGGCCCCACCCCCAATCCCCAACCCCCAACCCCCAACCCTCACCCTCACCCTCACCCTCACCCCAAATAGTTATATACTAATTAAATTAATATTTATACTATTATATATTATATAATTAAAATATATGTTCTTGTGCTTGTGTGTAAATACATATATATATATATATATATATATATATATATATATATATATTATTTTTTTAATTTTATTATGTATGTATGCTTAAAATATGATTAATTTTAATGTATATACTATTATAAATATAACTAAAATTTATTTTGTTATTTAAAAAATTTACAAAATATTAATCCCCGCGTTGTTATAAATTCTTCGCGGGAGTGAAGAAAGGAGTGGGTATGAGAATTTTTTATAAGACCCGGATGAGAGTAATATGTATAATTCACTGCTTCCTACTTCGCCCCGCCCCGCCTTAACCCACCCCCATTCCATTGTCATTGATGTGATAAACTTATATATTGTAAGTGCACAATGTCGAATTGAAGAGTTGACAAGTACAAGTCGAACCCATAAAGACTAAATTAATTTTAATGTTTCCTTAATATCTATTTTAGGCGAATTAGAAATAAAAATTGAGAATTGATTAACTAGAATATGAAAACTAATAATGAGGAAACAATCTAGGAACCGAATCCATTAAATAATAAACATAACATAAAATTCAATATTCTCTTCTATTTTTATAACTCAAATATAATTTTGATCTCCCTTCCCATTAATTTAGTAATTTACAATTAACGTGGGCAAGCATAGACTGAAAATTTAAGGATTAATTAAACATAAAAGCATAAATAATAGAAGAGACGAAAAATATTATCATGAATAATTATTTAATTTCATCTTCATCCTAGATTAAAGAAATTAGCTAGACATGAAAAATAATTAAACTAATTAACTAAAATAAAGAAAAGAAGAAGATTAAAAATAAATAAGAAAACTCTCTTTAATTAACGATCATCCAACAAACTTACAATAAAGAATTAATTTAATCTACTCCTACTCCTACTCCTAATACAATACATAATACTCCTCTCTAAAAACAAAAAAAAAGACCTATTTATAGTGAAAATTAATTTATGCCATAATTTAGATTCATTGAACTTGGATACTTTTGTTCCTTTTTTCCCTTCTTCACTTCAATTTCTATATGGTGATCCTCCAAGAGTCCTTTTCATCTATAAAAGTTGGATATAAATCATTTATTTGATCTCCAAGATAAATAAATGTTATTTCCTTCAAAACAAAATAAAACGTATTAGTTAAATAAAATAAACATATAAAATAATAAATATGAGAATTTTAAAATATATTAATTATGTGTCTATCAGCCATCCCTAAATGTGTGCCATAAAAATACTACTCCTTTCGTCCCATAATAAACGTCGTAGTTTAGCTTTAGTTGTCAAATTAACCATTTTTAAAATAAATAATTAAAAATATCTATATAGAAATTTTAAATTATAAAACTTGGCATTAATAGTACATATTTTTCATAGTTTATTATGATTATAATCTCTAGGCGTATCTTGAAATTTTTTAAAGTTTTAATAATTTTAAAAACAATTAATTTAATTATAAAAATTAAACTATAATATTTATTGTGGGACAGAAGGAGTATATGTTAGTATGGCATTGACCACAAGTAAGGGTGTAAATAAATCGAGTCGAACCGAGTATTGAGTTGCTCAGATTTGGTTCACAAAATTTATCGAATATAAAATAAGGTTTGATTGAGGTTCATTTAGCTACCGAGTTGAGCACGATTCTGAGTCGAGCCCGAGCAGTTTGAACTTTTCGAACAAATGTGATCCGAGCATCAATAAAAAATTACAATTTGAAGAGTTTCGAATAATTTATCGAATTTTAAAATTTGTTCATATTTGACTCATTTATATTTCAAATCGAACTTTTAATCAAGTAAATACAAATCAAATTCAAATTATTTACTCATTTTACAGCATTAACCACAAGGTCTTTTGGCCTAGGTAAATGACACATTACTAAGCAATATTGTTCCATGTATCATTGAAAACACAAATCCTGTAACTAAGAGACCAGGACGGAATGGGTAGTTTACAATATTAAGTAATTCTGAATTTAATTTAAGATTTTACAATTAATAGAAGAAAAATAAATAAATTTACGGTTTGAAGGTCAAATCACGTTTTTCAAGATAATAATAAATTTGAGTCCTTTGAGAGGGAAAGAGTATAAATAAAATTGTAGTAAATTACATGATGGTCCTCCTCCCAAAGAAGTGGTACTATTAGAAAAGAGGTAGAGCCAGAGCTAGCTTTGTCAAATGTTGTGTCGCATGCGGCTATTAATATGTCAGGTCTGAATCATAAACCAGCAACTGACTGATTCTTAAAAACAAACGGCATTGATTATGACAGTTCTCTGCTTTGCTGCACCTCACCTCCACCGAGTCAAGTCTCTCATTAACTTTACCTACTCCGAACCAAAGGAAATTACTAATATAGTCTGCCAAGGGTACTTTAGTATTTTGTCACTCGTGCATGTCTTCAATAATCTAGTAGTACATCCTACGAAAGTGTACGGACTTGTAATTTAGAATTTTGACGCAGTCCAAAAAAGTGATTCTGTTGGGTGAAAATAATTAACATCATAAAATTATTAAGACTATGACAAGTCTATTTTACTTATGTACTTCCTTTTGTCATACCTGTCTAATGTTTTTTTTAAACTGATTATTCAAGTATTAATTATTCTTTTTCCACCAACAGAGATCTCATTCAAACACGGACAAATTATTTAAATTTTAGTAAAAAATATTATTAATATTATTACTCATTATGCTTCAAAATAAAAAATTATAATTCACTTTTAAAGTTAATTTGAGATATTTTTAAATTTAAAATTAATATTAATTTTTTTAATTTTTGTTAATACAATGATAATGTGACGTCTCCAAAATAGGTCCAATTCATTCAACCTATTCTGAGTCGCCAAATACATAGTCATGTAAAACAACTACAACTTTATTACAACAATTGTCGTGCAAAATACAACAACACATATCTTTGTGAGTTTTGATACAAATATATACCAATTGTGACTCTCATCCCAACCTTGGATAAGACGTTACAATGGCACCTTACATAAAAGGTACAATCAAAAATTGTTTTAGAAATTAAAACCTTTGGGAAGTCTTTCAGGAAACCTTCGTACATGGAGAGCCACGCGTCTACAGGTTATGATAGATATCATATGTCCACGAATTATCCTTGGTTGACCTAATAGACCCCAAAGAAAAACGAGAAGATTACTATCATATTCTTTCCAATTAATGGTGAGTCTTTCTTCGACATATCATTATCTCTTTCGCTCTAATTGAGAATTATACTTCAACCAACACCAAGATTATATAGGTAGTGCTCGTAGATATACTCAGCAAGTGGATGCGCACAACCCTGACTTATGATAACACGAGGTTGTATGTCATTAGACATCTTGTATGATAGTGACAAAACACCCTTCCAACGTTGGGTTCGCCTCACCCTATTTGATTCACCAAATATAACTACTAAATGATGTATAAAATACAACACACTTTTTTATACTGTTTAGAGAGAACTTCCACTGCTAGAGACCACAGTTCTATTCCCCTGTTACCCCCGCTCGACCCAGCTACACTCTTATTACCTGAAAGGAATTATGAAGCAAAAGGATGAGCACAACTAGTCCAGTAAAGGATATCATGACTAAAAATATTTAAATTATCAATAACCTTCGCCAGTAATAAATCAGAGATTTAGAACATATGGTAGATGATAAAACTTTTCAACCATAATTGCAGCGGAACGAGCAATCAAGTAGAAGAGTCAAATAGACCATAAAGTCTATTATCTTCTCCATGTTAAAAGTCCACAAATAATATTTTATCCCTGTAACATAAATCAACAGTTCCTGTCCACATTCATGTGAATAACTCATAATCATATTTGTGGTTCTAAATTCCTCTTCTCATCTAGGACAAAGATAATTTTTATCACTTGTCTTTACCTGAAATATCAAAGATCATGGTTATACCAAATCACAGTTCATGTTCATAATCATACTAATAAATTCATCCTTGCACTACGGGCCAAAGATATTCATCAACAAGTCATCTTTGCACTACATGCCAAAGATATTCAAAAATAGGTCATCTTTGCACTACAGGCCAAAGATATTCAACAACAGATCATCTTTGCACTACAGGCCAAAGATATTCAAAAATAGGTCATCTTTGCACTACGACCAAAGATATTCAAAAACAGGTCATCTTTGCAATACATGCCAAAGATATTCATATCTCAAAGAAATACATAATCATTTCGGAATTTATATAAATAATAATTATAACCAGGTTGATCAATTCACCTTTGCATTTAAGCTAAAGATATTCAATTATAAATTCAATGGTCATGATCATACCAGTCAACAATTCATCTTTGCACTACTGGCTAAAGAGAACCCATAGTCACGATTATACCAATAATCTACCCATCTTTACACTCAAGTCAAAGAAAAATATCATCATTAGGGTTATAAAAATGTTATATATGATAATAAAAACAATATAATCAACATATAGATTTAATCTCAAGAGTAAGATTCATAAATCAACGATAATTTGGTCAGAAAAAGAAACCAATTTTGTCGTGAATAGTAACTCGTGAATAGTAACTCTTGAATAGTAACTCATGAATAGTAATTCATGAATAGTAACCCCGACATGAAAAAGGTAGAAATTCCACAATAAAATTCATACAAATATTTTGGTATAATGATATTGAAAGAATAACATTTCTTAAACTTATAAACAATTTATTTTAATTGTTTACACTTTACTAAATAATGCATTTAATCATCCTAAAATGCCAAACTCATAAGATTTCATCACCAATAACCAAAACCCTCATCAAAAATCTGCATATACCTCATATAGAATTTTTCAAGCCATAAAATCCTATTTTCTAATTTTCTTACTTCACATAACATATTTAATTCATTTACTCATAACTAGTCCATTTTTATGAAAAATACCAAATCAGTACAAACAAATTTTCTTTTCTGGAATTTAGCAGAATATAATTCCATATTGAACATATATTTTTTCGTAGAATTTTTAAAATTCATTTACTATTTTTCACATGGCCAAAACTATCGAATATTTAGACATTTATCATAAATTGTACTTTTGTCCAAAAATTCTGAAATTTACAGAATATACTTCTGTTATATACATGTACTCCCAATAAAAATTTCACCAATTTTGGAGTTAACCACAAGGAGTTATAAGGGTTTATTTTTAAAATAGTCATTTTCCATAAAATTCATAACTCCTAATCTATACATCCAAAAATCGCCATTTTTGGACACAATCTAGAAAACTCATCAAATTATCATGTCAAATTTTTCCAAAATTTTTGAAGGTCCGAAAAATTATGAAATTAAAAAACATAAGAACCCTTACAATCCCTTACCTCAAAAGAGCAGTATTTCTGACCGGAATGTAAAGCCAAAGGAACTTTGCACTGAATAGCAACTCTCAAAGTATCTAAATACTCACAAAAGTACGCTCGATAATATAGATAGAAAGAAAACTTATTTCTGGTGTGAATTTCAATTCTAACTTAAGCGCCTATTTATAGGAAAATGCTAGAACGCCAAAGGAGACTAAAATAATAAAATATTATTATTATTTTATTTTCCTACACCTACCAAAACCAACTAAGACCAGCCATCACCCTTGAACAAAAATTCTAGCACATGTTTTCAACACCAACCAAAAGTGGGTCCCACCCATAATTTAATAAAAATTATTTTATTTTCTGAAACTTCAGTAATTCATAGAAAATAGTTTGTTTATCAGAAAAATACAAATTTTATGTCCATTCCATACGAAATCGAATTCTCTACAACTTTGTAGCTTTGAGTTTTTCCAAATTCCAAACAGAAAATATCTGAAATCCACAAACGGATGATTTTTAATACCTCAATTCCGACAAAATACTGATAAAACACCTCAGCATTAATTCCTTCATTTATAACCACATAAATAAATCCATCATTTATATCCACATCAAATAAATATTTTTTTATCATATAAATCAATAATTAATTATTCACAAATAATATTACAGAATCACAATTATGACAACCAGACCGTTCCCAGGAAAGAGGGGGTTTTCCGATATGAATTTCTCCTTACTGGCTCGCAATTAGGTGATCAAACCTCTCCTTGACAGAACTTTCTAGACATTGCCAATAATGTTATCTAGCTAATAATATTATTCAAATAATATAAATTATTGATCTGATAATGGAAAATATTGTGCAGTGACAATTATTGAAACAACAATAATATAAAATATCAACGCAATAATTATTGAATCAATAAAATAAAATATTGAACAGTAATTACTGTAACAATTATTGAGTAGTGCCTTATTACGTAAGAATCAATAATTCAAAAATATTGTGCAATACGCGGTATCTTTCTTGTTCAACGCCAGATATCAGTATTTTAACCACCAGGTATTCTAACAATGTTAACAGTAATAATTACGCCGTTTATTTATAAAACTCAAACTTGTCATTTTTTTCATCTGACATTTATTCTGTTATGGAGCCCACAAATGGCTGCGTCGTTGTACGAATATTCCCCGACAACAAGAATATTCCACGACCAAATGAATATTCCTCAACAGAAATGAGTATTTTATAACCACTTGCGTATTTTAAAAATTATATATATATCACCCTTAACTTTAACTTTTTTATCAATTTAACCATTTACTAAATAGGAAAATTGAATACTTTTATTTCATAAAATAAGGGGTCTTACAGATAAGACTTGTAAACTATCTAAAAAGTAATATTTATTATAAATTTTATTGTTTTATAGTTACTTAATCATCTCAATTTATTGTGAATAATCATATAAGTTTCAAAATGTTAATGGATATTAATGGATAATGTGACGCCCCCAAAATCGGTATACATCACCTATTTTGAGTCACCAAATACATGGTACAAAATTTAAATACAACTTAATTATACAACAGTCGTGTAAAATACGACTAAACATATGCTGTGAGTTTTAATACAAATATTGTCATCTAGACAATATACAAACTCAATGGGGTCCTCATTATATTTATTATCACACTATTTTATAGAATAGTGAGGACTACTAATGCTATTATCTGGACCATCACTCTGTTCCCCGACTAGTCCCTACTACGTTCTCATTTCTTGAAGAGAACAATGAAAGCAAAAGGGTGAACTCAACTAGCCCAGTAAGAAATATTATGACTAAGATAATGCAGAATAAATTATCATTAGCCTTCAACAGTGTTAAACTAATAAAATATAACAAACATCAAGTTTAATTGCAGCGGAACAAGCAATCAATTAGAAGAGTCAAGTAGAGAATACAATCTACTATCTTCTATGATTTAAAAGGTTTTTCATGACTTTTATCGCTGAGACTCAGCTTAATAAATAATCCACATCATCCCTGCACTACGACCAAGGATATTCATTAGTATCACAACCACAAATTATCCATGCACCACAACCAAGGATATTCGTGTATTCATCAATGATCATGATCATGCCAACAACTGTCCATCAATGCACTACGGGTCAATGATGACTTTTTTCATATCATTTGTAACATTACTACCGTGATTACAATAGAATAATCCTCGGTCATAATCATACCAAGTCCATCTATGCACTAAGGCCACTGATGACTTTCAACATAATATAAACATGAAGATGATGACAATGATATAAGAATTCAATAAAACAAGTTCAAGAATTAATTTATCCAGAACTAATAATGTCCAAATTGTCAACATGATACTTCTTTGTGGAGTAAAATTCAAGAATGCTCGTAAGAATATTTCCATGAAAAGATATTGGATGAAGCCGCAAATATCAAGGATATTCCACTAATTTCATGGAGTATAGAAGTCAAAAATTTAACCAACCGAGAGTATAATAAAGAATGAAATAACAAAAGAAATCACCGGGCATGCGATAGACCCGCATGCATGAGTTATTCCAATGTAATAATAAATAATGGAACCAGTCATGCGTAAACGCTTGCCAACCGATGGATATTCCAACAAATAATAAATAATAGAACGTGTCATGCGTAAACGCATACGCATGTGATGTTCCAACAGAATAATAAACAACGGAACCAGGTCATGCGTAAACGCACAGACAGGATGTTCCAACAAATTAATAAATAATGGAATAACAGAAGAATTTCACCAAGTATAGGGTATCCCGCGTATACAGGTTATTCCAACAGAATAATAAAGAATGGAATAACAAAAGAATTTTACCAATAGGAAAGAAGGAATACCCCTAACAAGTACAACAAATAATATTCCTTACCATAAAAGAAGAGTATTTTGACTGGTAGGGCGAGGATATACTCAAAGAAAACTTGCACTACGCTCAAAGCTTTCTTAAACTCTAAAGAAATACGCTCAAGATTATAGAAGAAGAACTCTCTCTATAGTTTCTCTCTCTAGAGTTTCAGTGAATTCGTAAGAAATAATGAAGGAATGAGCTTCTATTTATAGAAGAATGGACTGCATAGTAACTAATTCTGAACGATCCAGATTGATTTACTTTAAACGGACGGTCCAGATTGGTTTACAATAAAATATAATATATTCTATTTATAATCTAATAAAACGAATAACTTTGTAAAAATATTATGTTTTATATAAAAAGATTTTACTATACAAACACTATGCAGGCACTATGCAAACACTATGCATATTAAAATATAATATATTCTAATTATTGTCTAATAAAATAGATAACTTTATAAAAGTATTCTGTTTTATATAAAAAGCTTTTCTATTTTATTACATTAATAATACTAATAAAACAAAACTCATCATTATTATTATAATTCACAATATTAATCGACCAGGTCGTTCCCAGGAAAGAGGGGGCTTTTCAATAAGGATTTTTCCTCATTGGCGCGCAATTAGGTGACCAAACCTCTCCTTGACAGAACTTCTAGACATCGTTAATATTGCAAATGTGACAACCCCAAAATAGGTCCATTCCATCCAACCCATTCTGAGTCGCCAAATACATGGTACAGAAAATAACTACAACTTTATTACAACAATTGTCGTACAAAATACAACAACACATATCTTTGTGAGTTTGGATACAAATATATACCAAATGTGACACATGTCCCAACCGTGGATAGAGAAGACTCACAAAGTGACACCTTACATAAAGGTATAGTCAAAAAGCTGTTTTAGAAACTAAAATCTTTGGGAAGTGCTCAAGAAACCTTCGTACATGGGAGACCATGCGTACAGGTTATGATAGATATCATATATGGCTGCTGTAATTATCCTTGGTTGACCCAATAGACCCCAAAGAAAAACAAGAAGATTACTATCATATTCTTCCCAATGGTAAGTCTTCTCTTGACATATCATTATCTCCACTATCTCTAATTGAGAATTATACTTCAAACAAACACCAAGATTATATAGGTAGTGCTCGTATATATACTCAGCAAGTGGATGAGCACATCCCTGTCTTATGATGATACGAGGTTGTATGTCATTAGATATCTTGTATGATAGTGACAAAACACCTTCCAACGTTGGGTTTGCCTCACCCTCAACGACTATAGACCACCGTTCTATTCCCTGTTATCCCCACACCGACCCATACTACACTTTTATTACACGAAAGGAATTGTGAAGCAAAAGGGTGAGTACAACTAGCCTCGATAAAGAATATTATGACTAAAGATAAATAAATTATCAATAGTCTTCATCGAGAATAAATCGTAGATTTAGAACATATGGTAGATGATAAAACTTTTCAAACCATAGTTAATGGAACGAAAGCAATCCATTAGAAGAGTCAAATAGACTATAAAGTCTATTATCTTCTTCATGTTAAAAGTCCACCAACAATGTTTTATTCTCTGTAACATCAATCAACAATTCATGTCCACAATCATATGAATAACTCATAATTGTAATTGTTGTTCTAAATTCCTTTTCTCATCGGGACAAAGATAATTTTCATCACCGAAACATCAAAGATCATGGTTATACCAAATCACGATTCATGTTCATAATCAAACTAATAAATTCATCTTTTGACTACGGGCCAAAGATATTCATCAACAGATTCATCTTTGCACTCTGGGCCAAAGATATTCATCAACGATTCATCTTTGCACTACATGCCAAAGATATTTAACAACAAGTCATCTTTGCATTCTAAAGGCCAAATATATTAATATCTCAAAGAAATATATAATCATTTGAATTTATATAAACAATAATTATAACCATGTTGATTAATTCACCTTTGCACTTAAGCTAAAGATATTCAATTATAAATTCAATGGTCATGATCATACCAAATCCACAATTCAACTTTTCACTTCTTGGCCAAAAAGAGAACCCTAGTCATGATCATACCAATAATCTATCCATCTTTACACTTCGGTGAAAGAGAATTTCAACATCGAGGGATTACAAAAATGTTATATATGATAATAAAATCAATATAATCAATATATAGTTTTAATCTCCAGAGTAATATTCATAAATCAACTATAATTTGGTTAGAAAAAGAAACCAATTTTGTCATGAATAGTAACTCATGAATAGTAACTTCGTGAATAGTAACTCATGAATAGTAACTCGTGAATAAGTATCACATGAATAGTAAACCCGACTCAAAAAGGTAAAATTCCACAATAAAAATCCATACCAATATTTGGTATAATTATATTGAAAGAATAATATTTTTTTAAGCTTATAAACAATTTATTTTAATTGTTTACACTTTACTAAATAATGCATTTAATCATTCTAAAATGCCAAACTCATAAGATTTCATCACCAATAACCAAAATCCTCATCAAAAATCTGCATATACCTCATGTAGGATTCTCAAGCTATAAAATCCTATTTTCTAATTTTTTTTTACCTCACATAACATATTTAATTCATTTACTCATAACTAGTCCATTTTCATGAAAAATAACAAATCAGTTCCAAAAATATTTTTTTTCTGAGATTTAGCAGAATATAGTCCTATATTGAACATATATTTTTATCAGAATTTTTAAAAGTCATTTACTATTTTTCACATGGCCAAAACAACCAAATATTTAAACATTTATCATAAATTTTACTTTTATCCAAAAATTCCAAAATTTACAGAGTATACTTATATAATATAGATGTACTCCGAATAAAAATTTCATCAATTTTGGAGTTAACCACAAGGAGTTATAAGTGGTTACTTTTAAAATAGTCTTTTCCCATAAAATCCATAACTCCTAATCTATACATCCAAAAATCACCATTTTTGGACACAATCAATAAAACTCATCAAAGTATCATTTCAAATTTTTCCAGAATTTTTGAAGGTCTGAAAAGTTACGAAACATGAAAAACATAACAACCCTTAAAATCCCTTACCTCGAAAGAGCAGTATTTCTGACTGGAATAACGCTGAACGAACTTGCACCGTATAGCAACACTCAAGATACAAGAATATACTTGATAATATAGAGAGACAAATAGAGAGAAAACTTGGTTTACGGTGTATTTTTAATTCTAACTTAGCCCTCTATTTATAGGAAAATGCTAGAACGCCAAAGGAGACTAAAATAATAAAATATATTATTTATTTTTCTTATTCCACACCAACCTTCACCAACCAATTTTGAAGGCCATCAGCCATCTTTGAACAAAAAAACATCAGCCACCCATGTGCCAACAACCACAAAAACGTTTTTCTTAAATAAAATAATTAAAACTTTCAAAAATTAATTATTTCGGAACTCCGGAACTTCAATAATTCACAATAAATAGCCCTTTTATCAGAAAATTCGAATCTCGCGACTTTTTATAGGAATTTCAATTCTCTACAACTTTGCAGAAGAAATTTTTCCAAATTCCAAACAGAAATTATCCGAAATCCACAAAAGGATGATTTTAAACGATTTCAACACCTTTTAAAATTCATAACAAATTATACGTTCGATTTTAACGGTTCAAAATTTGTGGATATATACTCTACTTATATATGTAGAACATATCCAAAAATCACAACGATCCAACGATCAGATTAAAATTATAACTCACACAAAAAAAGCTTTAAGAACAGATTTGAGTTTTTAATACCTCCAATCCGACAAAATCTTGATAAAACACTTCAACGGTAATTCCACATAAATAAATTCATCATCTATATCCACATCAAATAAATATTTTCTTATCACATAAATCAATAACTAATTATTCACAAATAATATTCTGTAATCATGATAATGACAACCGGTGATTCCCGTGAAAGAGGGGCTTTCAATAAGATTTCTCTCTTCTTGGCGTGCAATTAGGTGACCAAACCTCTCCTTGATGTAACTTTCTAGACATTGCCAATAATGCTATCTAATAATATTATTCAAATAATATGAATTATTGATCCGATAATGAGAAATATCATGCGTTGATAATTATTGAAATAACAATAATATAAAATATCAACGCACAATTATTGAATCAATAAAATAAATATTGAGCGATAATTCTTTGTAACAATTATTGAGTAGTGCCTTCTTACGTAAGAATCAATAATCAAAAAAAATCATGTAATCTGGCAAGTGCATCTTTGTGCAACAACAGCGTATTACTTTATTTTACCAACTAGGGTATTCCAACAAAGTGTTAAGTGATAGCGATTACGCCATTATTTATAAAAACTTAATTTTGTCGTTTTCTTCATCCGACATTTATTCTGTTATGGGGCCCACAAATGGCTGCGCCGTCGTACAAATATTCTCCGACAGAAAGAATATTCCACAACCAAACGAATATTCTCCGACAACAATGAATATTTTATAGCCACTTGCGTATTTTGTAAAATTTGCATATTTCACCCATAACTTTAAACTTTTATCAATTTAACCATTTACTGAATAATAATTATAAGAAAAATTGAATACTTTTATTTCATAAAATTCGGGGTCTTACAGCAAATAATAATATTAATAACTTTGTCATCTCAATTATTTATTATAAAATATTGACAATAATTGAATTAAATAACGTGAGATACTATGCAGCAATTACTGTAACAATAATTGAACAAAACTGAGTGACTTCTCACATAAGCATCAATAATCAATACCAGTGCATCTTTGTGTAACTACGGCAGTATTCTTTTCTTTTAACAAGGGTGTTTCAACGATTAACGGTAAAACTTCCGGCCAATTATTTTCATATAAAGTATTTTTGTCGTTTTCTCAATTCGACAATAATTCCAAGTTATGGGTCCACCAATGGTTGTGCCTTAGTTATACGAATATTCCCTGTTAAAATGAATATTCTCAGAGACCAATCGAATATTATATAACAACTTGCGTACTTTGCAAAATTTATAAATATTACCCACAACTATAACATTATATCAAATTCATTCCATAATATTCAAAAATGATATTTATAGAAAATTCATCTTTATTCATAAAAGTTGGGGTCTTACAGATAATATAATTTATTTCCACCAGGGACAAACCTAGGTCTTTGCTTCTAGGGTCAATTGACCGACCCAACTGAATTTTAATTTTTTTTTGATATATGACATATTTTAAAAAAAAATAGGTGTAATATATAAATTGAATTTATTTCTTGCGATCTTTTCAAATATATTATTTTTTTATATATCGTAATGGGCGATTCTATCGTTTATAATCGAAAAGAATCACTAAGAGATTTTTCAACTCAGAAGAGACCTTTATCTTTATCTTTTGCATCAAGTATTTTTATTTTGTTAATTCTTATACAAATAAGAAATTTTATAAATTGAGTTATTTGTTAATTTATATACCTATTGTTTTAATGTTGACAATATTTTTTGCATGAAATTGTTTTTTATTAACATATTTGAATTAGGAATTGGGATGAACATTTATTAAATTGCAGTATATAACACCATTGCATGACATTTGTCATTCCCATATATATTGCAACACTTGTCTTACATAATTAATATGCTCATTCATTACTCCGGTTTTCACCTGTTCTACATAATTACATCGGTTTTTAGATTTTATAATATTATACCTTTTATAATATTATACCATACATATATATAAGTACATTTTTTAAACTGTTACTAACTGTGACAACCCGATAAATCTATTTTTTGGAATTTTACAGTATTATATACTATTTATAATCTTATACCATACATATATATAATCCCACACTAATATGTTTATTTTATAATCCCCAAAATCCACTACTTTTCTAAACTGTTACTAATTTAATTATGTTAAAACATAATTATTATATCCGAAAATCACTACTTTTCTAATATTATATCATTTATAACTATACCATATATAAATTATATCATACATGTATGGTATAATATTATAATACACGATATACCAAAATCACTACCTATCTAAATTACGCGGAGATTATCATTACTAATTTAATTATATTTCAACATAATATTATACCATTTATAATTATATTACAACATAATATTATACAAAGTTAAAACATTTAAAAAAATTAAAATAACAAATAATATCAATCATAACTTACTATATTGATTTTATAATTCCCTAAATCGCTACTTTTTCAATCTAAACGATTTTTATATTATCGTTACTTAATTATTATCTCCTAAACTCACTACTTTTCAATCTCACATTAATATTTTGATTTTACAAATCTAAACTGTTCTGATAATGTTAATTGTTCTAATATTATCATTTCTAATTTAATTATTATCTTTTAAAATCACTACTTTTTTAATCCTACATTATAATTTTGAATTTATAATCCCCTAAATCACTACAAATCTAAGCTGATTTGGTAATGTCAACTGTTCTGATATTATCCGTTTTAATTTAATTATTATATCCTAAAATCACTACTTTATAATATTATCATTACTGAGCTATTATCATTACTCTCTGTTATTTAACCTAATTTTCTCCCTATAAATACATACCAACTATTACGCAACAACTCATGCTACAAACAATTATCTCTTTATTATTTTCTGCCAAACATTTATCTAATACTTTACCTATCCCATTGTTTAGATGACGACTAGATACGATTTTGTTGATGAAATCAGTCATGTCAAAGAGACGTGGAAGATTAAAATCAGGATAACTCGACTCTGGAATATGCCAAGCTTCAACAAAGTAGACTACATAAACAGCATCGAGATGGTATTGTTTGATGAAAAGGTATATATATACAACGCACACACACACATATACGCAACTCCAAATTATAACATCTTAAAATTATAGCATCTTAAATAACAACATCTAATTACCATATGCATATTATACTTTTATAGGACGACAAAATACAAGTTAGTATCCAAATGTCACTTTTTACTAAATTTCAAACAACAATCAAGAAACAAATTTTTTTTTATAATCACCAATTTTGTTGTCAATCAGAACGGTGGTTCTTTCAGAGCTATTCAACATCCATACACGATTAATTTTTTGTATTCCACCTCACTGCGAGAGTTAGATGAGGTTCACATTCATACATATGGATTTCAATTCACTATCCATACGATCAAATACTATCAACACCGGTTGATGATTCATACTTAGTTGGTATGTTTAACAATAATTAGTCTTTCAAGTTTTTAAATACTGAGTTTTTTATTAATTACCTACATAATTCTGTTGACAAATATTATTGGACAACTAACTGCGATGGGGAGTTGCACAAACGATGGTAAATAGAGCAAGAGAGTTAATATTGAATTAACTGATAACATGTAACTTTTTAAACTGTATTAACACTACTTTTATTAATAACTATGATCATTTAAATTAATCTTACATTGTATTTTTTTTACAGTCATAATGTATTGAGCTTAGAGGTGGCAAACGGGTTGGGATAGAAGCGGATCGGGCCAAATTTGGGTCGGGCTAAAATGGCTCAACTTTTCTTGGGC
Organism: Panax ginseng; assembly: GCA_020205605.1. Taxonomy (NCBI): domain Eukaryota; kingdom Viridiplantae; phylum Streptophyta; class Magnoliopsida; order Apiales; family Araliaceae; genus Panax; species Panax ginseng. The sequence continues at coordinate 24,161,806 of CM035148.1, read as the reverse complement.
TAGAATTGTGAGGCCCGTGGCCCGGGTTGGGTCGAGCTAGCCCGCGTGCTTCTTCCTTTTTTTTATACTACACAATTTGTCAATTTCACTCAAAGTAAAAGAATAAAGACCATATAGTTCTGCTTCGCTTGAGCTTTTAACAGCTGATGATAAGTATATTTGGTGACAAGTAGATAACAACAATCAAGATGAACAATAAAAATACAATCAGTTTAAAAATAAAAATATATTACTTTCTTTTTCCTCGGAAGTAGGGGCAAAGTTGGAAATATATTTTTTATTATATTCAAATTAAATAATTTAGGTACTTCGTATGTCCATGCCAAAATCAGTAATATTATTACAACATCCGATTGATAAAAAGAGTTATTTTAACTTTTTAAAATAAATATATGATATGATTAAATTTAAGATTAATATAAATGTATTTAATTTTAATCATTATGAAATCGTGAATATAGTAAAACTATCTAAAATTTCTATTAATATCAAAATTTTATATTATTTAGAGTTAAATAAATATATTTTCCAATATAATTTTTAAAGTTAAATGGAGAATCTTTTTATAAATGATATTGATGTTTGAAAAACTTATGTATTGAATAGAATTAAATTTTAAATAATTTAAATTGAATATTTTTAATTATTATTCAAATTTAACTCATTTAAAAAGACAAACAAATTAAAACTAGAGATTGTACATTTTGTTTAAACAGTTGTCTTTTTATTTTTTTTTACTTTTATTTAGACACATGTTAAAACAACCAGTTGTTATAGTTTAGTTGGATTGAACTCTTATTTAATGACTTAGAGGTCTTATGTTCAATCCTCACAAGTAGCATTATTTTGTTTTTTTAAAAAAAATTCACGGGCGGGCCAGGCTATAATGGGTTGGGCCAAAAATGGGTCGGTCCAAAATGGCCCATCTTTACATGGGCTGCAATAACAAAACCCATAACCCATTTTTTTGCTGGCGGGCCGGGCTAGCCCGCGGGCCCGGGCCTCTTTTACCATGTCTAATTGAGCTGCACCTTGTGGGATGACTTTGCAAACCAGATTTGTTCCTTTACTGAAACGAAAAACCAAAATAAAAGTATAACTATTTTACAGTTTGCAAAAATCAAGTTTTGAAAATGTATTCACACTTTTATTTCAATGAAAAATATCTCTGCAAACATATGATTATTAGCTATACAACATCTGCCATTAACTAGCTAGTTACACCAATGTTGTCAAACTCAATGTTTGGTTCGAGACTTCTTATAAATACAGATATCCCTGAGGTTGTTACTATTAAAAATATGTATATTGTATACTTCTTCGATCCCTTATTAAATTCTATTACTACTACAAGTTAATTTCCCCTTTAACAACCCTCACTGTTGTCTAATACTCCCTCCATTCCTAAATAAGTGACGTTTTGAAAGAAAAAAATTATTCCAAATTATCTGTCGTTTACAACTTTCTAGGAGAATAAATTATTTACTTTCCTATATCACCCTTACCTTCTCTCATTGTCCCAAAAAATTCTCACCCTTAGCATTAATAGTTTTCAACTTTCCATAAAGGGTTAGTGATAAAATTTCACATAGATTTTAATTATTAAATGATAGTATTAAATGACTTTCTTAATCTATGTGCAAAAACCTTAAACGACACTTATTTAGGAATAGAGGGAGTATCATTTTTGATGCAACAAATAATAACATTACAATAAATCATTTATCCAACCAAAGTACATTATCTATTATAGATGAATTCCTCCAAATCTGTGATAGAAAAACTCTTGATGAGATACGGGATTCAAAAGAGATAAAATCATTTTTAAAACACCTTACTTCTTTCACAACATTATCTTATATTATGTTGCTCATTTTCTATTTAACACTCCAGGAGTCGACATGTGTGGTACTTGCTACTATTCTGTGTATAGAAACCGAATACAATTGGTTCTACAATTCCTGCAAAAAATGCCGCAAAAAAATAAAACCTGGCATCAGAAAATATTGGTGTGATAAATGTTCTGACTATGTTAATTATGTTACACCAAGGTATTGTGATACAATATTTTGTTATACGTTATATCTACCTTATGTTCATATTTTGTGCAATATGTTAATATTATCCAACTTCGTAAATGTAACTTTTAATTATAGATTTAAAGTTCAAGTTAAAGTAAATGTCCTGGGGTTTATTGATTAGATTGTTATATACTTGGATATGTATTGGCGCACAAAACTTTTACCCAACTCTATGTAATATATGCTACCAAAATTTGATCATCGCACAACAATCTACCATCTTCTTATTTTATTTTAATTTATTAATTGCACGTATAATTTATTTATGTATTATTGAGTTAATAAATTGCATGAAAATAATAAATATGCTTAATAATGGTTTATTAAAAATGATATAGTATTTTTGGTTCATGATGATTCAATTTGGATATAAGTTCAATTGATATATCATGTAGGATTTTGCATGAAATATTTTCGGTGCAAGAGTTTTAAAATTCAAATCACTATTATTGCTATAAATTCTCTCTTTAATATATTTTGTCAATTAAATCAGTTTTTAAATTGAAATATATTAAGAAATTTATTTTGTTGTGAAATCTATTCTAATTTGAAAAGGAGTCTAATAAGGTAATTGTCCTCCGTATATATACAAACTAACTAGTGATTGGAATGAATTAAATATTATCAATTATTATTCTTTATTCCTTGATATAAGTTCTTTTAGTTTTATTAGGATAATATATCTTTGATAGCTGTTTTGATATTTTATATCCATTGGTCAAAATGATGAGTTGTTGATCGAAAAGTTTCCTTAATATATCTTGTTCTAGAATTAAAGTTAAGATATGCTATATTATTTAATTAGGAGTCTTTTAAGGAAACAATCTTGACTGCTGGACAATCTATTGAGTATTTCATTCAGACTCTTTCTCTCATTATATTAAGCTACTAGCAATAGTCCCGTGCCTACGACACTATGGCCGATGGGATTTATCCCAAATTTTGGACAGTCCAGATGATTTGTATTAGAAAGTTAAAAAATTGTCATTATTATAGGGCAAAGGGTCAAAAAAGCCCATGATATTTACCCCAATGTCCCACTTGCACCCTAAACTAATTTTTTTTTCAAAAGTACCCTTAACGTTACATTTTTGGGTCATCCGTGCCCCTGTCGTTAACAAAAGACAAACGGGATTAAAATGTGATGACGTGGCAGGCTTAAATAAAAATATATTCTAAATAAAACAATATATATCTTTTAATCAAAACAAAAAATACTAAAATTCAAAATAAAAAAAAGCATAACATATTTACATCATTTATTCAAAATAATAAAATTTAAATTATTTTGTTAACTAATCAAAACAACTAATTAAATAAAATAAGTTGTATAACATATTTACATCATTTAATCAAAATACTAAAATTCAAAACATAACATATTTACATCAAATATTAATTTAAAAAAATACTAAAATACTAATTTAAAAAAAAATACTAAAATAATAAAAAAATCAAATTTAAAAATACTAAAAATACTAAAATTCAAATTATTTTGCTAATTAATCAAAACAACAAAAATTCAAATTACATCATTAAAATACTAAAATCATAATACTAAATACTAATTGATATAAAAATTTTAAATTACTAAAATCATAATACTAAATAATATTTTTAAACTATATACAAATTTGATGATGTAATAATCTATACATAATCTATATATGTTATAAATAATATAAATAATTTGATGATGTAATAATCTATACATAACAATATATGTTATAATTTGATGATGTAATAATATTTTAAAAATGTATTAAAAAATTCAAATTACATCATAATATTTTTAAATTGATATGATTTTAAAATTAATATTAAAATTACTAAAATAATCATAATACTCAGCTTTTGAATTTTAAAAATATTATTTAGCATTATGATTTTAGTAATTTAAGTATTTTGATTAAATGATGTAAATATGTTATACAACTTATTTTATTTAATTAGTTGTTTTGATTAGTTAACAAAATAATTTAAATTTTATTATTTTGATTAAATGATGTAAATATGTTATGCTTTTTTATTTTGAATTTTAGTATTTTTTGTTTTGATTAAATGATATATATTGCTTTATTTAGAATATATTTTATATTTAAGCTTGCCACGTCATCACATTTTAACCCCGTTTGTATTTTGTTAACGGCAGGGGCACGGATGACCAAAAAATATAACGTTAAGAGTACTTTTAGAGAAAAAATTAGTTTAGGGTGCAAGTGGGACATTGGGGGTAAACATCAGGGGCTTTTTTGACCCTTTTCCCATTATTATATGAAAGTATCTATAGTAAAAAATTAATTTTTTTGTGACGCCTCCAAAATAGGTATACAACACCCATTCTGAGTCGCCAAATACATGGTACATAAAGCAAACTATAACTTCAATAATACAATTGTCGTGCAAAATACGACAACACATACTGTGAGTTTAAATACAAATATTATCTTCTAGACAATATCCACACTCAAATAAGTTCTCATTACAATTATTCAAACACATTACAAAAATAGTGAGGACTGCTAAAACATCTTTCTAAAATCATCACTCCATACCTCGACTAGATCCTGCTATGTTCTCACCTCCTAAGAAGAAAAATGGAACAAAAAGGAAAAGGGTGAGCTCAACTAGCCCAGTAAAGAATATTATGACTAAGATAATATACAACAAATTATCATTAGTTTTCAACAGAACAAATCGATAAAATATAATAGACAACAAGTTTTAGATCAACAACTGCGCAATGAAGCAAGAATCCATTAAAAGAGTCAAGTAGAGAATGAGTTCTACTATCTTCTAAGACTTAAAAGTCCATCATCAATATTTTATCCCTGTAACAACAATCAATATACTTCTTTAATCAAATATTCATCTTTGCACTACAGGCCAAAGATATTCATTTGTATCACCAGTTAGTCATGTTCATCTCAACACCTGTTCATCTTTGTACTACGGGCCAGTTAATCATTCATCTTTGCACTACAGGCCAAAGATATTCAGTAATATCATCATTTAGGACTGAGGATGAGGAAAAATATTTTAAAGAAAACGAATCCAGTGAGACAGAAGGACAAATAGTAGGGATTCGTATAACAGTTTATCCAAGATCAATAATACTTCATAAATACCAATTTTGAAGCAGAATTCAAAAATAAAGATAAAAACATGGATACAATCAAAGATAGTAACCATACTAGTCATCTTGGACAAAAAGAAAAAAATTTCATTTTTCGGTGAATAGTGCCGTATACGTGAATAGTAACCCCGACACAAAAAGTTCTAAATTTGATAAAAACGTTCATCAATATTTCGGCATAATGATATTGAAGAAAATAATATCATTTAAGAAGAAAATAACATCCCTTACCTCAAAATAATCGTATTTCTAACTGAATTTCGGATATAGTGCTGACAGAAATTTGAACTGAATAACAACATTCAAAGTATCAAAATACTGACTATAATATGCTCAACAATATATAGAGAAAGAAAACTTGTTTCTGGTATGATTTTCAATTCTAACCATAGGAGACTAAAATAATAAAATATATTATTACTTAACCAATTCTCACGCATGCTAATCAAGACTCAAGACAAACCCCTCAATCTTTGAAAATTTATTTGACCCATGTGTTGTCAAACAAGAGTGGGTCCCACCCATAATTTAATAAAAATTATTTTATTTTTCAAAACTTCAACAATTCATAGAAAATAGCCGGTTATCGTAAAAAATACTACGAATTTTACTGTCCATTACGCTCGAAATCGAATTCTCTACAACTTTGTAGCTTTGATTTTTCCAAATTCCAAACATAAAATATCCGAAATCCACAAACGGATGATTTTTAATACCTCTACACCGACAAAATACTGATAAAACACCTCAGCATTAACTCCTTCATTTTTATCCACATAAAAATAAATATATCCATCATTTATATCCACATAAAATAAATATTTCCTTATCGTATAAATCAATAATTAATTATTCACAACTAATATTACAGAATCACAATTATGACAACCAGGCCGTTCCCAGGAAAGAGGAGGCTTTCCAATAAGAATTTCTCCTTACTGATGCGCAATTAGGTGACCAAACCTCTCCTTGACAGAACTTTCTAGACATTGCCAATAATGCTATCTAATAATATTATTCAAATAATATGAACTATTGATCTGATAATGAGAAATACTGTGCAGTGATAATTATTGAAACAACAATAATATAAAATATCAACGCAGCAATTATTGAATCAATAAAATAAAATATTTAACAGTAATTACTGTAACAATTATTGAGTAAAGTGCTTCTTCTTACGTAAGAATCAATAATTCAAAAAATACGCGCATCCACACGACATCGTATTTTAACCACCGGGTATTCCAACAAAGTGTTAACGATAACAACTACGCCAATTATTTATAAAAACTCAAACTTGTCGTTTTCTTCATCCAAGCGCTTATTCAAGCATTATGGGCCCATAAATGATTTGCGCACTGTCGCATTTAATATTCCAAACAAAAAAGAATATTCCATTTAACAAACGAATATTTCCTGACAACAATGATTATTTTATCACCACTTGCTTATTTTACAAAATTTGCACATTTCACCCATAACCAAAATATTATATCAATTTAACACCTTATTATTCACAATAATAATTAGAGGAAATTCGATTTTATTTATAATAAGTTGGGGTCTTACAATCTCCCCTCCTTATGAAATTTCGTCCTCGAAATTGACGACGATACACAGTGTTTGAAACAGTGAAGGGTACTTGCTTTCATTTCCAATTCCAACTCCCAGGTCATTTCTTCAATAGCATGGTTTTTCCACAAAACCTTAACTTCTGGTATAACCTTGGTGCGTAGGACATGCTCTTTCCTATCCAAGATCTTAACAGGTACCTCTTTATATGTTAAATCTTCGGCTATCTCGTCTGGTTCTAACGCAATAATATGGTTCGGGTTTTTCATATATTTACGAAGCATGGATATGTGAAAAACATTATGAACACGAGACATACTTGGAGGTAATGCGAGTCTATAGGCCACATTTCCTATTCGGTCAAGAATCTCAAATGGACCAACAAATCTTGGATTGAGCTTTCCTCTCTTTCCAAATCTTGTAACTCCCTTCCATGGTGCAACACGTAACAATACATGATCCCCAATATTAAATTCTACGTCCTTCCGGTGAAGATCCGCATAACTCTTTTGTCGATCCTGTGTCGTTTGTATACATTGTCGAATCGTTTGGATCTTCTCTGTAGTCATTCATACCAACTCTGATCCCAACAATGTTGCTTCACCCACCTCATCCCATCATACTGGAGAACGACATTTTCTTCTATACAACGCTTCGAATGAAGCCACACCTATACTTGCCTGATAATTGTTGTTGTAGGAGAATTCCACCAATGGTAGGTACTTATCCCAACTTCCTTTGAAATCTAGGACACAGAGTCTTAATAGATCTTCAATAGTTTGAATAGTCCTCTCTAATTATCCGTCCGTTTGAGGATAGTATGCCGAACTGAATCGTAAATCCGTGCCCATAGCTTTCTGCAAGCTAACCCAAAATCTTGAAGTGAATCTTGGGTCACGATTCGAAACTATGGATACTGGCATGCCATGCAATCTCACAATCTCATTCACGTACATACGAGCAAGACGTTCAAGGGAATAAGTTTCTCGTATCAGCAAGAAATGGGTAGACTTGGTTAATCTATCAACAATAACCCAAATCACATCTATGCCTTGAGAAACTTTGGGAAGACCTGTAACAAAATCCATGGTAATGTGTAGAGGTGGCAAACGGCCGGGCGGGCGTGGGTCGGGCCGGGCCAAAAAGGCCTGGATTTTCACGGGCCAAAAAAAGTAAGCCCGTGGGCTCACGGCTCACTGCAACTACCATGGGCGAAGGTGGTTTATGCCTATTTTTTGGCACTTTTTGAGCCATTCATGGCTCTGGCAGGCGGGCCGGGCCGTAGCTTTGAACAGCCCCGCCAAAAAGGCCCGAGTTTTTGTGGGCCAAAAAGTCTTTGCGCTTAAAGCCCTTTTTTGACGGACGGCCATACGACATGAGGCTTGGGCCGTTTTCCAGGTCTAGTAATGTGTTCCCACTTCCATTCCGGAATCTCAAGTGGTTGCAATGGACCTTTTGGCACTTAATGCTCCGCCTTTACACGTTGACAGGTTAAACACCTCGAGGTAAACTCGCGATCTCTCTCTTCATATTGTTCCACCAAAATGTATGTCAAGATCATGATACATTTTGGTACTCCTGAGATGGATTGCAAAGCGGTGTGTTATGTGCCTCCATCATGATTCTATGCTTCAAGTCGAATCGTTAGGAACACAAAGTCCGGAGTTGAATCTAAGTATTCCTTCTTCATCAATTCTCGCTCGGAATAGCTCCTTCTTGCACTCTTCTTCTTCATACGACGCCTCCGAATTAGTAGCTTGAGCGACTTTAACTTTATCGATTAAAGTCGGTTCTACTCAGATATTCGCCATTATCATGTGGGTCCTGAGTCTTTAATTCTACCTCCATCCTTTGTAAGTCATACGAGAATGGGACTTTGTATTGACAATATCGCTTTTCGTACTCGCGATATGATCTTCTACTCAATAAATCAACTACTACGTTTCGCTTTTCCGGGATGATATTGAATAGTGTGATCGTAATCTTTCAATAGTTCAAGCCAACGTCGTTGCCGCATATTGAGTTCTTTTTGGGTGAAGAAATATTTGAGGCTTTAATGGTCCGTATAAATTTCCACTTTCTCCCCATACAAGTAGTGTCTCCAAATTTTCAACGCAAAAACGACTGCTGCCAACTCTAGATCATGAGTAGGATAATTCCTCTAATATTCTTTGAGTTGTCGTGAGGCATAGGCTATGACTTTCCCATGTTGCATGAGAACACATTCTAACCCTTTGCCTGAAGCATCGCTATAGATAACAAATCCATCCGTACCAGATGGTATTGCCAAAACAGGTTCCGAAATGAGTCTCCTCTTGAGCTCTTGGAAACTCTTCTCGCATTCCTCGCTCCATACAAATTTTGTATCCTTCCGAGTCAATCGAGTTAATCTGAGTAGCGATTCGAGAAAATCCTTCCACAAATCTCTCCGATAATAACCAGTTAAACCCGTAAAGCTACATGACTTTGGCCACCGACTTTGGTTGCTCCCTAACTTTGATCGCTTCAATCTTCACCGTCAACAGATACTCCATGTTTTGACACCACGTGCCTAAGAAATGCTACTTCCTCAAGCCGAACTCGCATTTCTTGACAGCATAAAGTTTGTTTTCACGAAGCCTTTCAAGTATCGCCAAATGGTGCTCATAATCTTCACGGCTTTTGGAATAGATGAGGATGTCATCAATAAAGACAACAACGAACTAATCCAAATATTCCTTGAATACTTTCGGTTCATCATATCCATGAAAGCAACAGAGCATTAGTCAATCCAAAAGACATGACTAAGAATTCATAATGCCCGCATCGAAGTTTAAGGCGATCTTTGAAATATCCTCGCTTTTAATCTTCAATGATGATATCCAAAGACGAAGATCGATCTTTGAAAAGAATTTTGCTCCTTATAATCGGGTCAAATAGGTCATCAATGCGAGGTAGCGGATACCTATTCTTGATGGTGACATGGTTCAATTCTCTGTGAGTCAATACAAAGTCACATACTCCCATCTTTCTTCTTTACGAATAAAGCAGAGCACCCCAAGGAGATGTACTGGGGGACTAATGAAACCGATGTCTAACAATTCCTCAGTAGTTGGACTTTTAACTCTGTATTTCAATAGGAGCCATTCGATATGGGGTTTTAGAAATGGGTTTTGTATGCGGCCTCAAGGTCAATAAAGAATTCAACATCACGTTACTGGGGGTGGATCGGGAAGTTCTTTAGGAAATACATCAGGAAATTCTCTAACAATAGAAATATTATTCAAATCTGACTTGTCTTTGTTCAAATCCATAACATGGGCTAAGAAAGCGTGGCATCTATTTTTTAATAAACGAATAGCTTTGTGGCTTGATATGACAGTGACTGATTTTAGTGGTTTAGTAGTTTGAATTCGTATGACAGGTTGGTTAGGAATATGAAAACTAACAACCTTACGAAAATAATCAATTTTGGCATGATGAGTGGTTAACCAATCAATTCCTAAAATCACATCAAAAGCAAGTATCTTTAAAGAGATAAGATCAGCGGTGTAATGTGATAGTGCCAACTTGGATCATGCAAGATTTATAAAGCGTAGATGTAACGAAGGTTTCACCCAATGAGTTTCAACAGATAAGTCAAAGTCCAATTTCTCCGAGTCAAGTTTAAACGTTGAGCACAAGTAGGAGAGATAAAAGAATGGGTAGAACCCAGATCTAGTAAGGTATAAACTTCGCAAGAATTCAAGATTATCTTACCCGTAATCACCTCGTTTGGGTTCTCGCGTTTTGGGAGAACACGACAAATTTCTTCCAGAAACGGCTGATTTCGACTTATCCGGGACAGCCCTTAGAGTCACCATCCCCGTTGAACTTGGTTTTGCTACATAACAATCCTGAGCTATGTGGCCTTCATTTCCACAGTTGTAATATACCTTGGATTGTTGTGGACGGTTTAATGATATGTCCCTCTTCCGCATTTTTAACATCTAAGCGGCGGTCGTTCTCTCCCTAGAATTTGTTGTTGGTCTTTGGTCTCGTCTGGCGATGTCTTCCGTCATTGTTGAATCTCCTCTTTCTAAAATTTCCACTTGACTCACCTCTCCTATTATCATGGCCACGATGACCACCCAAGTGGTTACCGCCTTTGTTCGTATTTTTCCCTCCTCGTTGGTTATCATCTCTCTAATGATCACCATCTTTGGGTATGACCACTCGTTGTGGTCCCTCGGTTGAACATACTCACTATCTCGCTCTAATAATTGAGCCATGTTAACAACATCTGAATACAGAGAAAATTTATGAGAGATAAGGTATTGACGAATCTCGGGTTTTAGACCTCTCAGAAACATCCTTGTCATTCGTTACTCATTCTCTACCAAATGAGGTGCAAACTGGATAACTCAAATGAACTTCGCCTCGTCTTTGGGACAATTAATCATGTTGTTTGGTTCCAGTCTGATAAACTCTACCTCCTTCATATGACGAATACTTTCAGGAAAATACTTGTCATTGAATAGTTTCTGAAACATTTCCAAGATCTTGCCGAGTCGATTGGTTGGTACGCTTCACGCATCTCCACCATTAGTTTGCCTAACCGCTTGGAACATAAAGGTGGCGAATGGAACCTTCTATTCTCCGCATCCCAAGACATCGAATATCTTGGTAATTTATTTGACCCACGCTTCGCCATGATCGGATCCGCTTTCCCTTAAATTCGGTGGTCCCAACTCTTTGAATCGCTGGGTTTGTGACAAGTCGCGCATTGCTAGCATTTCCACCGTATTCTATGCACGAGTTTTTCTCGTGCGGTTTTGCATGAATCGCAAAAAGCTCCTAAACATTCCATCATTCATCGCTTTTGCTCGGTGAGTGTTGTTTACAAGAGGAATATTGTCTTCCTGTTGCACGTTCTCCTGGTTTGTGACTAAAGGTTGTTCCACAGTCTCATACACTCCATTGTTAACGTTCTCGGCAGCCATTCTTAAATACTGCCATAAAACAAGGGTTAATTAAACAAATTAACATATCACATAATATCCCTATATTATGATTGACCAACAAATAAGCTTAGATAGGACACACTAGCGAAGGATTTACTCATCTCTCCCCTCCTAGTTCTATTCCCCGATCTCCGCCAGAGACCATATCCCTAAGCTTTGATACCAACTGTGACGCCCCCAAAATAGGTATACAACACCCATTCTGAGTCGCCAAATACATGGTATATAAAGCAAACTACAACTTCAATAATACAATTGTCGTGCAAAATACGACAACACATACTGTGAGTTTAAATACAAATATTGTCTTCTAGACAATATCCACACTCAAATAAGTCATCATTACAATTATTCAAATACTATTTTACAGAAATAGTGAGGACTGCTAAAACATCTTTCTAAAATCATCACTCCATACCCCGACTAGATCCTGCTATATTCTCACCTCCTGAGAAGAAAAATGGAATAAAAAGGAAAAGGGTGAGCTCAACTAGCCCAGTAAAGAATATTATGACTAAGATAATATACAACAAATTATCATTAGTTTTCAACAGGGAAAAATCTGATAAAATATAATAGACAACAAGTTTTAGATCAACAACTGCAGCGGAAACAACAATCGATTAGAAGAGTCAAGTAGAGAATGAGTTCTACTATCTTCTAAGATTTAAAAGTCCATCATCAATATTTTATCCCTGTAACAACAATCAATATACTTCTTTAATCAAATATTCATCTTTGCACTACAGGCCAAAGATATTCATTTATATTACCAGTTGGTCATGTTCATCTCAACACCTATTCATCTTTGCACTACGGGCCAAAGATATTCATCGATTAATCATTCATCTTTTGCACTACAAAAGCAAAGATATTGATAATATCATCATTTAGGGTGAGGATGATGAAAAATATTTTAAAGAAAACGAATCCGGTGAGACAGAAGGACAAATAATAGGGATTCGTATAACAGTTTATCCAAGATCAATAATACTTCATAAATACCAATTTTGAAGCAGAATTCAAAAACTAAAGAACAAAACATGGATACAATCAAAGATAGTAACCATAATAGACATCTTGGACAAAAAGAAGAAAATTTTATTTTTCGGTGAATAGTGCCGTATACGTAAATAGTAACCCCGACACAAAAAGTTCTAAATTTGATAAAAACGTTCACCAATATTTCGGCATAATGATATTGAAGAAAAAAAATATCATTTAAGAAGAAAATAACATCCCTTACCTCAAAATAATCGTATTTCTATAGTGCTGACAGAAACTTGCACTGAATAACAACTCTCAAAGTATTAAAATACTTACTAAAATATGCTCAACAATATAGAGAGAAAGAAAACTTGTTTCTGGTGTGATTTTCAATTATAACCTAAGCGTCTATTTATAGAAAAATGCTAGAACGCCATAGGAGACTAAAATAATAAAATATATTATTACTTAACTAATTCTTTACGCATGCTAATCAAGACTCAAGACCAGCCCCTCAATGCTAAAAATTTCAGCAGCCCATGTGTTGTCAAACAAGAGTGGGTCCCACCCATATTAATAAAAATCATTTTATTTTTCGAAACTTCAATAATTCATAGAAAATAGCCTGGTTATCAGAAAAATAGGAATTTTATATCCATTCTGCCTGAAATCGAATTCTCTACAACTTTGTAGCTTTGAGTTTTTCCAAATTCCAAACATAAAATATCCGAAATCCACAAACGGATGATTTTTAATACCTCTACACCGACAAAATACTGATAAAACACCTCAGCATTAACTCCTTCATTTTTATCCACATAAAAATAAATATATCCATCTTGAAGATCTATTAAGACTCTATGTCCTAGACTTCAAGGGCAGTTGGGATAAGTATTTACCATGTGTGGAATTCTCCTACAACAACAATTATCAGGCAAGTATAAGTGTGGCTCCATTTGAAGCATTATATGGACGAAAGTGTCGCTCTCCAATATGTTGGGATGAGGTGGGTGAAACAACATTGTTGGGACCCGAAGTTAAATACGTATGACTCACCGAAAAGATCCAAATGATTCGACAACGATCTAAAGCAGCACAAGATCGACAAAAGAGTTGTGCGGATCTTCATCGAAAAGACGTGGAATTTAGTATAGGGGATCATGTATTGTTGCGAGTTGCTCAATGGAAGGAGTTACAAGATTTGGGAAGAAGAAAGCTCAATCCACGATTTATTGGTCCATTTCAAATTCTTTGACCAAGAGTAAAAAAAGTAGCCTATAGACTCGCGTTACCTCAAGGTATGTCTCGTGTTCATAATGTGTTTCACATATCCGTACTTTGTAAATATGTGAAAGACACGAACCACGTTATAGAAGTTAGAACCAGACGAGATAGTCGAAGACTTAACGTCTGAAGAGGTACTGTCAAGATCTTGGATAGGAAGAAGCATGTCCCTACGCCTGACAAAGGTCATACCACAAGTTAAAGTTTTGTGGAGGAATCATGCTTATAGAGAAAGAAATGACTTTGGGAATTGGAAAGCGAAAATGAAAGCGAGGTAACCTCACCTTTTGAAACACACAGTACGTGACGTCAATTTCGAGGACGAAATTTCATAAGGAGGGAGGTTGTAAGACCCCAACTTATTATTAATGAAATTTATTTTTTCTATTTATTATTTTGAAATAGTAAGGGTTGATTTGATTAATGTGGATAGTTATGGGTAAAATACATAAATATTTCAAAATAAGCAAGTGGTTATAAAATATTCATTGTTGTCGGGGAATATTCGTTTGGTCGTGGAATATTATTCTTTGTCGGGGAATATTAAATGCTGACAGTATGCAGATTTTTGTGGGCCCCATAACTGAAAGCGATTGGATGAAGAAAACGACAAATATAAGTTGTTTAAAAAAATATGAGCGTAGTTATTCACAGGTTAATCTTTGTTAAAATACTAAATTGGTTAACACACAAGAAGACACTGCAGTATTGCACCAATTATTGATTCTTACTTAAGAAGGCACTACTCAATAATGGTTACTGTAATTATTATTCGATATTTTATTTTATTGATTTAATAATTGTTGCGTTGATATTTTATATTCTTTGTTGTTTCAATAATTGTCATTTACATTATTTTTCATTATCGAAGCAATAATTCATATTATCTGAATAATATTATTAGATAACATTATTGGCAATGTCTAGAAAGTTACATCTAAGGAGAGGTTTGGTCACTTAATTATTGCCAGCCGATGAGGAGAAATTCTTATTGGAAAGCCCTCTCTATCCTGGGAACTGCCTGGTTGTCAGTATTGTAATTCTGTAATATTATTCGTGAATAATTGATTATTGATTTATATGATGAGGAAAATATTGATTTTATATGGATGTAGATGGAGAAAATTTTTAATGTGACAATTGTTGAAAATTGAAATTTTATCTTTTCTAATAAAATAATTCATTTAAATATATTATTATATTTTAATAATATAATAATGATGATATTTTTACGATGAATGTGAGATATATGAGTATATGTGGAGGAGGAGTATTTTGTTACCAAAAATATTTAAAGCATGTTTTATGGTTCGGTGGACCCCATTTCTTGGATCGAAATTTGATTAGCTTTGTAAAATCGCTTCGTTTGTGGATTTTGGTCAAATTGCATTTGGAATTTGGAAAAACTTTCTTCAGTAAAGTTGTAGAGAATTTAATTTCTATAAAAAGACGCGAGTTTTGAATTTTTCGACAAAAGGGCTATTTATTGTGAATTATTGAAGTTCAAGCTCAAAATAATTGATTTTTGAAAGTTTAAATTATTTTAAATTAGAAAAACGTTTTTTCTTACTTTTTCTAGAAGGTGGCATGTGCTTATTGAGCTGAAATCAGTTTTCAAGAGTGGCGTAGGAATTTTGATATATATATTTATATTTTATTAAATTTTCTACTTTGGTGTTCTAAGCATTTTCCTATAAATAGGGTGGTTAGGTTAGAATTGAAAATCGCTTTTAAACTGAAGTTTTTCTCTCTATATTATCGAAGCGTATTCTTGTGAGTATTTTGAGTATATTTTGAGTATTGCTATCTGATTGCAAGTTTAAGTCATAACCTATATCCAGGTGTTTCATTTAGAAATCTTGATCTTTCAAGGTAAAGGGATATTATTTTTTTTCGTAATGATATTATTTCTTCAATATCATTATGTTTGAAATATTGATCCAAGTTTTTATCAAATTTAGAACTTTTGTTGTCGAATTACTATTCACGATACGACACTATTATTCACGAATCTGACTTTTCTATTCATCGAAAAATGAAAATTTTCCTTTTCGTCTAAAATATCTATTGTGGATACCGACTTTGATTGTATCCATGTTTTGATCATTCTTGAATTTTACACCACTATGATTATTTTTGAGGTATTTTTGGACATGGATAAAACAAAGTACTAATCCTTAATCCTTAATCCTTGTCATTTTGTTTCTTTGGATTCGTTTTAAAAAAATATTTTCATCATCCTCGGTCTTAAATGATGATATTATTGAATATCTTTGGCCCGTAGTGCAAAGATGAATGATTTCGATGAATATCTTTGGCCCAGTAGTGCAAAGATGAGCAGTGTTTAGATGAACATGACCTAATCGATGAATATCTTTGGCCTCAGAGCAAAAGATGAATATTTGATTCCAGATATATATTGATTGATGTTACTGAGGATAAAAGATAGACGATGAACTTTTAAATTCATACATAGAAGATAGTAGTTTGTATTCTCTACTTAACTCTTCTAATGAATTATTATTTCATTGCGAATATTGATTTAAAACTTGTTGTCTATTGTATTCTATTAGATTTTTTCCTGTTGAAGACTAACGATAATTTGTTGTATATTATCTTAGTCATAATATTCTTTTACTAGGCTAGTTGAGCTCACCCTTTTCCTTTTTGTTCCATTTTTCTTCTCGTGGAGGCGAGAATATATAGCGATTTAGTCGGGGTATGGAATGAAGGTTCTAGAGAGAGTTGTTTAGTAGTCCTCACCATTTTGTAAAATAATGTATCAATAAATGTGATGAAGATTTATTTGAGTATAGATATTATCCGGAAGATAATATTTGTATTCAAACTCACGCTTTTCTTGTTGTAATAATAAAGTTGTAGTTGTTTCTGTACCATGTATTGACAACTCAGAATGGGTGATGTATACCTATTTTGGGGGCGTCACAATTTATATCCATATAAAATAAATATTTTCTTATCATATAAATCAATAATTAATTATTCACAAATAATATTACGTAATCACAATTATGACAACCAGTAGTCCCGAGAAAGAGGGGCTTTCAATAAGAATTTCTCTTCTTCAATCGCCGCAATTAGGTGACCAAACCTCTCCTTGACAGAACTTTCTAGACATTGCCAATAATGCTATCTAATAATATTATTCAAATAATATGAATTATTGATCTGATAATGGGAAATACTGTGCAGTGATAATTATTGAAACAACAATAATATAAAATATCAACGCAGCAATTATTGAATTAATAAAATAAAATAATGAACAGTAATTACTGTAACAATTATTGAGTAGTGACTTTTTACGTAAGAATCAATAATTCAAAAATATTGTGCATCCACGCGTATTACTGTATTTTAACCACCGGGTATTCCAACAGTGTTAACGATAACAACTACGCCGTTATTTAGAAAAACTCAAACTTGTCGTTTTCTTCATCCGAAGCTTATTATTCGTTATGGGCCCCCTAAATGACTATTGCAGTGCATTTAATATTCCCCGACAGAAAGAATATTCCACGACCAAATGAATATTCCCTGACAATAATGATTATTTTATCACCACTTGCTTATTTTGCAAAATTTGCACATTTCACCCATAACCAAAATATTATATCAATTTAACACCTTATTATTCACAATAATAATTAGAGAAAATTCGATTTTATTTATAATAAGTTGGGGTCTTACATTTTTTATAAGTAAAATGTGATATTTTCATTTTTTTTTATATTAATGTGATATCTATTTATTATTAATATGAGAAAAGTATTGTGAAATTATCCCTTATATTTATAAAAATATTCGTTTTCATATAATATTTTATAGATAGATGGTAGTATTTTACCCAACCCAACATGGCATCATGAGAGAGAGAGAGAGTTATTACCTTCTGTCAAACTCAGTTTCCATTCACTTTACTCAATTGAATTTAAGGAACTGACCCCTAACCCCACCCTTTCGCCAGTAGCCCAGTATTGAAGGGTTAGATTTATCCCAAAGTTTTGATGGTTAGGATCTTTTAATATGGTTTGAGCGGAAAATTAAGTATGTTCAAAAACACTTCTGTTTTGTATAGATAGATTTAGTCCGTTTTGGAATCTTTATGTTTAAAATAGTTGTTGTAGAGAATCTTTTATTTCCGTACGTTGGCTAAACCAAATTACTAAAAGTATGTGATTTTTCAATTGGACTATGCCTTTTATGCTAATAATTCTTCTTAAAGCTGTTGGTCCTTTATTATATATACTCCTTATTCTCGGCTAAACATGGAAGAGACTTGAAGCTTATATCAGTCATATTATAAAGATAATCGGGAGCATATCAAAGTTATTTTCAGCTATTCATTGTATTGATTGTTAATTTCTTTTGGCTGAAAAATTAAGAGTCCATTGTACTCTAAATTCTTTATATTAAATTCTTAGTTCAAGCTTTGTTTGACTTGGTCAATCCAATAATGGATAGGAACTACTCAAAGGAAGCTTTCAAGGTTGTAGAAGTGCAAGGGGGCAGTCGTGTCCATCTCAGTGGAAAGCTACTTTGAACGGTGAGTTCTTTTGTAATCAATTGAGTATTAAATTTAATAAAAATAGTCTTCAATACCTATTAATACTAGATACAAACCCGCGCGTTACGGCGGAATTATTTAATTTTATAATAATAAATGTTTACATACAATTAATAAATTAAAATATAATATGAAGATAGTAAATTATTGTGCAATGATCAAATTTTACACATATAAACAAATGAATATACATTGTAGAGGGTAGTGTTGAGAGTTTATTAGATTGTGCATTACATCTTCTGCTTTATTCCAATGTATTTTTGTAACAATTGTTTCAAGCCTTTGAGTAATTTCTTTATTTTTTTCCAGGTATATTTACTGCTTGAATTAAGAATTTCAAACTTATTCTAAAGTTTAAAATCTAAAATCTAAAATCTAAAGATACAAAGCAAGAAAAAAAAACAAAAAATATATATTCATTTGTTTTGTATCTAGTTTTCATCCAATGTTGAAACTTATCTGCTTTGTATATAGTTTCCATCAAATGTTGAACCCCAGCTCGCTAAAATTTACCTATTGCTATTACAAATAACCTCTTCTTATCTCCTCTGAGAAAGATTTGATGAGGGAGAATGTAGCACTGAATTATTGACTCAAATAGAAAAAAAGAGGTGAAACTGTTTATATTCCTAACAATGGTACTCCAGTTCTTACAGTTGCCTATAAATTCATTCATGCTAATAATTATCATTCATCAAATCAATTCGTAATGTGTATTGAAACTTACTCTGGAAGCAATAAATACTGGGGTGCAAGTATTTTCTTTTATTTTTTCATTAAAAAAAGGTGCAATTTCTAGCAAGAATTATATGAGAACATTATGATCACACAAAAGAATAACATACAAATATGTAGGGAAATATTCACATACTTCTTTTTCTAATGTCCAAGAAAAAAAAGAAATTGAGCTACATGAATCAAAAAGCTAATGATAAATTTACTCATCATCATCTTCATTTTCATCACCATACTCATAATCATCAGCGCCATAAATCTCGTATTCAAAGAAATCTTTTTCTCCCGACCTTTCAGATCCTGGAAATTCATCAGTGGTAACTGAACTTTTATCTTCTTCTCATATATCAGCAAAGATTCTGCTCTCAGTTTCCTCCTCATCACATATTGAGACCTCGTCAGGATTCTCGTTCAGAGGGTTATCTTCAGCTGAAATTCAAAACGAAACAAATTAACTTAATGGTTTAAATTGGGACTGACAAGAGGTGCAAGTGCAATCCTATATAAATGGAAAATACCATTTGAATCATAAATTTAATTTTCTGATTCATCAGAGCCATCATAAAAATCATCGTCGTCATCCACTTGTACATTAATCTAGAAACACGTACATATTCACGTCAATGAGGGGAGGGGGGCAAAAAGAAGTCAACCAATAAACGAAATTTTGAGTAAAAGCTCACAAGGAAATGGATTTGAAGCATCTCCAGCAGTCATGGTAATATCATCCTTCACAGCATACAAGTCATATACAAAGTCATTTTTAGATAACCAAAACAAAAACATGAATAAAATTAGTGATAGGCTGTCTTAAGACCAAGAAAAGGGTGACGAAATGTCATATATTTTATAAAATGATGCAAATTCCCATAGGTGTAATTATAGCCCACTCCTTGAAAAGGAAAACAGAAAAACTATACATTTTAAGTTTTTAACCAATCCAATTTTTTTATTGCCTAGCAGACTGTTTCACGTGGTTACACTAAGCTAAAGCAAATTATTAGTGAAAGATTGCTAAGCATAGAAAAGGTGTATTTAAGAATATCAATTTTTGATGATCCGGACATACACAATGAAAAAAAAATGAAATGAAACATTATACATGGATATACCTCTTTTGGACATGTAATCGTCAATTTCAGATTATATTTCTGAAGCAGCACTTGGAATGAACTCTTTTAACAGAGGCAAAAAAGATGACATAATCCTGTGATCCTCCAATTCTAAGTCTGCAAAAAAATATTAAAAATCGGATCATTATCGGGAAGAAGTTTCAAGTAAAAGTAATAATTTAGATTATATCATTATATGTACTTACTCCTGCTATTTCACCTCATTAGTTGTTTCCACAACATCAACACGAACAACATCGTAGAGATGGCACATCTCGGTTAATGCTTCATCGTGATTTGAATCTTTTTTACCTTTCCTCCTCCAGATTTGTTCAAAGAGAGCAATTTTTGACGTAACCTGACAAAGGAAAGAAGATGAAGTAATAATAAATTAATATCATATGGTGCATATTCAGAATCCATAATTTACATTCAAAAATCAATAATTAATTATCAAATAGCAACAGAATGTATAAAAGTAAATTTGACAACATTTCTAGATATACAGACGACAAAAAAGAAGAAACCAAATTAGAAAAGAAAATGCATAGTTTTTTGAGTGAATTTAAGGGTTAGAGAAAACCAGTTCAAAGATCATAGAATTACCTAAAAAGATTCAAATAGATTATAGTAAAAATTTCAAGAGATATAATAATAAAATAGTCGGGGTTTACACTAATAATATAATGAGCAGCAAAAAGATAATAGCTAGAAAAAAATAATACTCTATGCCATCTAAAAGCTTGATCTCTTGGAATTTAATGTTAGTGGGTTTAAATCAAAATGGGTGTCCAGTCGAAGCACTGGATCTTTTCTGCAAGATGAATAAAATGGATTTGAAAATGGACAAATTTAGCTTGGCCAGTGTGCTTAATGCGTGTGCTAGCATTTCTACACTTGAGCTTGGTGAACAGGTATTTGCCAAAGCAACCATTATTGGTCTGGAATTTGATCAGATCATATCTACTTCCCTTGTTGATTTTTATTGCAAGTGTGGATTTGTGCACCAAGGTAGGAAGCTGTTTGACCAAATGATAAAATATGATGAAGCTTCATGGAATTCTATGTTGATGGGATATGCTACGAATGGTTATGGTTTTGAAGCATTGGCTTTATTCAATGAAATGAGATATGGCGGTTTTGTTCCGACAACGATAACATTTACTGCAGTATTGTCTGCCTGTGATCATTGTGGACTGGTTGAAGAGGGGCAGAAATGGTTCTATGCGATGAAACATGATTATCATATTGATCCTGGGATTGAACAATACTCTTGCATGGTAGATCTTTTTGCAATAAAATGAATTTTAGAAAGAAACATAATGTAAATCTTTAATAATGTCTTAGCACATGTCTTGAGAGATTAACTGCATGCATCTGCCACTAAAGCAAGAATCTTGATTTGTAGTGAGCATATGAATGACATGATAGGATCAAAGGGTAGTCCAAAATTTCTTTTCATTTCAACATTATAACAGATTAACCATAACGGAAGGGACTCTAACAAATACGCCTCCTACAATAAATAGAAATCTTTTTGCCTCTGATTGCATTGAGGACCATGTTTCCACATCCATTGGTCCTCCATTAGGTTGTTGACCTAACGGCCTATATGGCCGCTCGGGCCCCATTCTTTCATGATCCATGAAACTTTGATTGGATACAAATCTCGACGTCCGCATGATTTCTTAATAAAATCAACCAAAAAAGCAAGTTAATGTTAATAAAAGCCCAAAAACAGTTAGCAATTAGAACATTAGTGTAAATCTGTTTTAAACAATATTGCTATCAGGGTCGTAAGCATCAGAGACCAACATGAAATCATTGAAACATTTTCCAAGAGTGTCATCATACGTACTCCATGAACCTTTCATAAAGGAAAATTTGAGATTAGAAGAGGAAACAAATACCTAGTACTGATTGGGATAGTTATATACTTGCTAATTAAAACTTGGTAAGCCTACCAGGTAACATATGTAGAGTACCATCCAAAATGTATTAGTACATTCACATAATATATTGAAATAATATCAAATGAAACAATATCAAATATGAAACCATATCAAATGATATGCCCCGGCCCAGAATATGAAACAATATCAAATGTTTTGCAAATTATTAGGAAAGTTGGGGTGAGAAATAGACATGGCATATATGCTTGTGTGATGACTTGTGACTACCAACTTCTCTGAGACAAAGTCTTCATTAATACCTCAGACATTTTTTACTTTTTGAAGGTCAGTATTATGGAGGAAAACGGAAGTGAAAGCATGAGCTAAAAGGCATAGGTATGGTGCTCCTGGTTCTTAAATGAAGTTCGGGAATAGGTATATCAAACTCAGAAACAAAATGCACTTTCAAATTGAAACAGGAATAGGTATATCAAACTCACAAAATGTAAAATAAATTGTGACCCTACTGTAGTACTGTCAAAGGAGCACTACTAAGAACAGTCACATCCAAGGAGAACCCATGTATGATGTAAGTAGTGTTTAAAAGTAATACTCCCTCCATTCAAAAATATAGGTTTCAAAGTCAATTTAAGAAATTTTCAAATTCAAAATTGATGTAATTAATTTGACTTTCGAAATCAATAAAAAATTTAATTAGTGATAATAGTTAGATAGTTTACAATTTTCATAATTGTTTTGTCTAAAAGTAAATTAATTAATATCAATTTTGAAATTTAAAATATATCTCATACTGACTTCAAAAAATCATTAATGAACCTATTTTATGGAACAGCGGGAGTACAATTCTCTTTGTACTAATGCCTGGAAACATCTGAATAATCAACAATGTTTTGCCAATAATTAAGCTTACCAGTTCAAGCCTTCAAAATAGTCCTTCTCTTTTTATGGCAGAAGTTTTAAAAATAGTCCATTGGCGAGAACTCCAAGAGCAATGAAACAGAGATGTAATACCTCCAACCTCAGAAGGTTTGTCTGTCCCATCATGTCTTGGGGGTTCACTGGAGTAAAAAGGATTGGACCGAGGCAATTGACAACGAAACATCTTCAAACTTCAAAAATATTATTCATTTAGAGACAAAAGGAAAATAAAGAAAGCTTAAAAATCAGTTTTGTAGTTAACAATTACTTGCTAAGACTGTAGGAATGTATTAGTGAAAAGCAAATATAAAACTAAGATGATGTGTTGGCAGATACCTTCGAGATGCCTTTTCTGGATGGCGTTTCCACTGCTCATGTTGATCTTGGAGAAGACACTTCATTGATGCACACATGAATATAAATAAGGTGCGATGGAATGTTGATTCCTTTTCAAAAAGCGGTGCATATACCTAGATAAATAACCAATATATATCATCAAACATGCAATGTTTCTCCTCCCATTAATGCAAAATGGGTGACTTGAAGTCAAACAACTTAAGTACACAAGGAATAAAAGACAACATTCTAGTTGCTCAACCTACGCATTGACACTTGTAAGGTACACAACAAAAGCCTTGCAATCCAAAACTTGACCTTAATCTCCATATAGCAGTATCTAGTTCATGAATCATGATTGATAGGTAATATTTGGTCAAACTATTAGTTTGTTACTAGATAAAATTAGTGATAGGCTGTCTTAAGACCAAGAAAAGGGTGACGAAATGTCATATATTTTATAAAATGATGCAAATTTCCACAGGTGCAATTATAGCCCACTCCTTGAAAAGGAAAACAGAAAAACTATACATTTTAAGTTTTTAACAGATAAGTCAAAGTCCAATTTCTCTGGAGTCAAGTTTAAACGTTGAGCACAAGTAGGAGAGATAAAAGAATGGGTAGAACCGGTATCTAGTAAGGTATAAACTTCAAGAAATTCAAGATTAGCTTACCAGTAATCACCTCGCGTTTGGGTTCCTCGCTTTTTGGCGACCACGACAAACGCTTCCAGAACCGATTTCGACTTATCAGGGACGACCCTTGGAGTCACCATCCTCGATTGAACTTGGTTTTGCTTCTGAACAATCCCGAGCTATGTGGCCTTCCTTTCCCGGTTATAACATACCTTGGATTGTTGTGGACAGTTTAATGATATGTCCCTCTTTCCGCATTTGTAACATCTAACTGGCGGTCGTTTCTCTCCCCCTAGAATTTGTTGTTGGTGCCGGTCTTTGTCAGTCTGCTTTGATATCTTCTAGACAAATATTGTCTTCTTACAGACAATATCCACACTCAAATAAGTCCTCATTATAATTATTCAAACACTATTTTACGTAAATAGTGAGGATCGCTAAAACATCTTTCTAAAATCATCACTCCATACCCCGACTAGATCCTCGCTATGTTCTCACCTCCCGAGAAGAAAAATGGAACAAAAGGAAAAGGGTGAGCTCAACTAGCCCAAAGAAAGAATATTATGACTAAGATAATATACAACAAATTATCATTAGTTTTCAAGAGGGAAAAATCGATAAAATATAATAGACAACAAGTTTTAGATCAACAACGCTGCAATAAAATAAAGAATCCATTAAGAAAGTCAGTAGAGAATGAGTTCTACTATCTTCTAAGATTTAAAAGTCCATCATCAATATTTTATCCCGTAATAACAATCAATATACTTCTTTAATCAAATATTCATCTTTGCACTACTACAGCCAAAGATATTCATTTGTATCACTAGTTGGTCATGTTCATCTCAACACTGCTCATCTTTACACTACGGGCCAAAGATATTCATCAGATTAATCATTCATCTGCACTAAAGGCCAAAGATATTGAGAATATCATCATTTAGGGTGAGGATGATGAAAATATTTTAAAGAAAAGCGAATCAAGTGAGACGGAAGGACAAATAGTAGGGATTCAGTATAACAGTTTTTATCCAAGATCAATAATACTTCATAAATACCAATTTTCAAGCAGAATTCAAAAATAAAGATCAAAACATGGATACAATCAAAGATAGTAACCATAATAGACATCTTGGACAAAAAGAAGAAAATTTTATTTTTCAAATTGAATAGTGTCAGATTCGTGAATAAGTCTTGATACACGTGAATAAGGTCGATATCGTGAATAAGAAACCCGATATAAAAAGTTCCAGATTTGATAAAAACGTTCACCAATATTTCTAAGATAATGATATTGAAGAAAATAATATCATTTAAGAAGAAAATAACATCCTTACCTCAAAATAATCGTATTTCGATCGAATTTGGATATAAGGTCGACAAAAACTTCAGACCTGAATAACAACTCTCAAAGTATCAAATACTTACTAAAATATGCTCAACAATATAGAGAGAAAGAATGTAAGACCCCAACTTTTTAATGAATAAAATTGAATTTCCTCTATTTATTATTGTGAATAATAAGGTATTAATTTGATATAATACTTTGGTTATGGGTGAAATGTGAAAATTTTGCAAAATAAGCAAATGGTAATAAAATATTCATTGTGTCGGGGAATATTCGTTTGGTCGTGGAATATTCTTTACGTCGGGAATATTAAATGCGACAGTGCGACCATTTGTGGGCCCCATAACGGATAAGCTATCGGATGAAGAAAACGCATAAAGTTTGTATTGTTATAAATAACGGCGTAGTTATTACTGATTAACATTGTTGGAATACCTTTGGTTAAAATACCGTAATCGTGTGTGTGGTTGCACAAGAAGACACAAGTATTATACAGATTATTGAATTATTAATCCTTACGTGAAAGCCTTACTCAATAATTATTACGGTGAATTCTATCGCTCAATATTTTATTTTATTGATTCAATAATTGCTGCGTTGATATTTTATATTATTGTTGTTCAATAATTGTCACCGCACAAAGATTCCATTATCAGATCAATAATTCATATTATTTGAATGATATTATTAGATAGTATTATTGGCAATGTCTAGAAAGTTCTGTCAAGGTGAGGTTTGGTCACTTAATTTTGGATATAGTGCTGACAAAAACTTGCACTGAATAACAACTCTCAAAGTATCAAAATACTTACTAAAATATGCTCAACAATATAGAGAGAAAGAAAACTTGTTTCTGGTGTGATTTTCAATTCTAACTTAAGCGTCTAGTTATAGGAAAATGCTAGAACGCCATAGAAGACTAAAATAATAAAATATATTATTACTTAACCAATTCTCTACGCATGCTAATCAAGACTCAAGACCAGCCCCTCAATGCTGAAAATTTCAGCAGCCCATGTGTTGTCAAACAAGAGTGGGTCCCACCCATAATTTAATAAAAATCATTTTATTTTCCAAAACTTCAACAATTCATAGAAAATAGCCAGATTATCAGAAAAATACGAATTTTATGTCCATTCTGCCTGAAATTGAATTCTCTACAACTTTGTAGCTTTGAGTTTTTCCAAATTCCAAACATAAAATATCCGAAATCCACAAACGGATGATTTTTAATACCTCTACACCGACAAAATACTGATAAAACACCTCAGCATTAACTCCTTCATTTTTATCCACATAAAAATAAATATATCCATCATTTATATCCACATAAAATAAATATTTCCTTATCATATAAATCAATAATTAATTATTCACAAATAATATTACAGAATCACAATTATGACAACCAGGCCGTTCCCAAGAAAGATGGGACTTTCCAATAAGAATTTCTCCTCATGCCAAGCAATTAGGTGACCAAACCTCTCCTTGATGTAACTTTCTAGACATTGCCAATAATGCTATCTAATAATATTATTCAAATAATATGAATTATTGATCCGATAATGGGAAATCTGCATGCGTTGATAATTATTGAAACAACAATAATATAAAATATCAACGCAACAATTATTGAATCAATAAAATAAAATATTGAACAGTAATTATCGTAATAATTATTGATTAGTGCCTTCTACGTAAGAATCAATAATCAAAAATACCGCGTGCATCCACGCCAGACATCGTATTTTAACCACCGAGTATTCCAATAGTGTTAATTCGGAATAACTACGCCGTTATTTATAAAAAACTCAAACTTGTCGTTTTCTTCATCCTACGCTTATTCTCGTTATGGGGCCCATAAATGATCATGGCTACAGTTGTACGAATATTCTCAAACGTAAAGAATATTCCACACGACCAAACGTAATATTCCCTGACAACAATGATTATTTTATCACCACTTGCTTATTTTACAAAATTTGCACATTTCACCCATAACCAAAATATTATATCAATTTAACACCTTATTATTCACAATAATAATTAGAGGAAATTCGATTTTATTTATAATAAGTTGGGGTCTTATACTATTCATTTATAAAATTGGTTTCTTTTTCAACCAAATTATCGTTGATTTATGAATCTTACTCTTGAAATTAAATGCGCTTGTTGATCATATTATTTTTATTATCATATATAACATTTTATAACCCTAATGATGATATTTTCTTTGACTTGAGTGTAAAGATGGGTAGATTATTGGTATGATCGTGACTATGGGTTCTCTTTGGCCAGTAGTGCAAAGTTGAATAGTTGACTAGTATGATCATGACCATTGAATTTACAATTGAATATTTTTAGCTTAAGTGTAAAGCTGAATTGATCAACATAGTTATAATTATGGTTTATATAAATTCTGAAATGATTATGTATTTCTTTGAGATATGAATATCTTTGGCCCGTAGTGCAAAGATGACCTGTTATTGAATATCTTTGGCCTGTAGTGCAAAGATGAACTGTTGTTGAATATCTTTGGCCCGTAGTGCAAAGATGAATTTATTAGTATGATTATGAACATGAACTGTGATTTGGTATAACCATGATCTTTGATGTTTCAGGTAAAGACATGTGATGAAAATTATGCGAAGAGGAATTTAGAATCACAATTATGATTATGAGTAATTCATATGATTGTGGACCAGAACTGTTGATTGATGTTACAGGGATAAAACATTATTGGTGAATTTTTAACATGAAGAAGATAATAGACTTTATGGTCTATTTGACTCTTCTAATGGATTGCTCGTTCCGCTGCAACTATGGTTGAAAAGTTTTATCATCTACCATATGTTCTAAATCTCTGATTTATTACTGACGAATGCTATTGATAATTTAATTATCTTTAGTCATAATATTTTCTACTGGGCTAGTTGAGCTCACCCTTCTGCTTCACAATTCCTTTCAGGTAATAAGAGTGTAGTTGGATCGAGCGGGGTTCACAAGGGTATAGAACGGTGGTCTCTAGCTGTGGAAGTTCTCCCTAAACAGTATAGAAAAGTGTTTTGTATTTTATACATCATTTAGTAGTTATATTTGGTGAATCAAATAGGGTGAGGCGAACCCAACGTTGGAAGAGTGTTTTGCCACTATCATACAAGATGTCTAATGACATACAACCTCGCGTTATCATAAGACAGGGTTGTGCACATCCACTTGCTGAGTATTTCTACAAGCACTACTTATATAATCTTGGTGTTTGGTTGAAGTATAATTCTCGATTAGAGATAGTGGAGATAATGATATGTCAAGAGAAGACTCACCATTGGAAAGAATATGATAGTAATCTTCTCGTTTTTCTTTGGGGTCTATTGGGTCAACCAAGGATAATTTTGTGGACATATGATATCTATCATAACCTAGACGCATGGGCTCCCATGTATGAAGGTTTTCTTGAGCACTTCCCAAAGATTTTAATTTCTAAAATAGTTTTTGACTGTACCTTTATGTAATGTATCAATGTGAGGTGCCATAGTTGGGACATGAGTCACAGTTGGTATTAAAACTCACTGTATATGTGTTGTTGTATTTTGCACGATAATTGTAGTAATAAAGTTGTAGTTATTTTCTGTACCATGTATTTGGCGACTCAGAATAGGTTGAATGGATTGGACCTATTTTGAGGGTGTCACATTCACGAATACGACACTATTCACAGAAAAAAATAAAATTTTCTTTTCTTTGTCCAAGTTGTCTATTATGGTTACTATCTTTGATTGTATCCATGTTTTGATCTTTATTCTTGAATTTTGCTTCACAATTGATTATTTTAAGGTATTTTTGAACTTGGATAAACTAAAGTACGAATCCCTAATCTTTGATATTTTATCTCACTGGATTCGTTTTCTTTAAGATATTTTTCATCATCCTCAGTCTTAAATGATGATATTATTGAATATCTTTGGTGCAGAAAGGCAAAGATGAATGATTACCTAATGAATATCTTTGGCCCGTAGTGCAAAGATGAACATGTGTTGAGATGAACATGACCAACTAGTGATACAAATGAATATCTTTGGCCCGTAGTGCAAAGATGAACATGTGTTGAGCAATTCTTTCTCTACTTGACTCTTCTAATGAATTGATGTTTTCGCTGCAGTTGTTGATTTAAAACTTGTTGTCTATTATATTTTATCAGATTTTTCCCTATTGAAGACTAATGATAAATTGTTGTATATTATCTTAGTTATAATATTCTTTACTGGGCTAGTTGAGCTCACTCTTTTTCTTTTTGTTTCATTTTTCTTCTCAGGAGGTGAAAACATATAATGAACTAGTCGGGGTTTGGAGTGATGGTTCAGGATAGTTATTTTAGTAATCCTCACTATTTTATAAAATAGTGTATCAATAATTATAATGAGGACTCCTTTTGAGTTTGTATACTGTCTATTAGACAATATTTGTATTCAAACTCACAATATATGTGTTGTTGTATTTTACACGATAATTGTATTACTGAAGTTGTATTTGTTTCTGTATCATGTATTTGAAGACTCAAAATAAGTGATGTATACCTACTTTGGGTGCGTCACAGAAAATATGTATATATTTAATGACATTTGTACATTTGATTCACTGATATTTTTTGTTCTGACAATATAAATATTGTTATGACATTATCAGAGGGCGCAAAAATATGCTAAAGAAAAATATTCACTTAAATTGAGCTGAACAATGTTTAGGAGGGTACAACTTTTAGTGCATAAGCCTCAATATTCTTACCCATAACTAGTGACGGAAAGACTGGTAGCTCTAGTGGCTCCACTACTAGAAATATGACATATAGCAACGAGTTATAGCGACGGTCAATACGGAACTGTCGCTATAGGGTATCTATAGCGACGATCAGCCTGGAACCGTCAACCGTCGGTATAGCATTTTTTTATAGAAAAAACCCCTCCCACTTTCCCTAAATTATTTCGGCATCTTCGCTTCAATTTTCCCCCCAAATTATCTTCGTTCGTTATTTCTCTGATAAAAAATGGCTGATAATGCCTTTCCTTCTAATCTCCACACTCTCTCTCTTCTTTTTTCTCTCTCTTATCCTAACCCACCAGCCCGAATCCGACTCTTCTTCAGCACATTCAACTTCTTCTTCATTTCCCAACTCCAAGTCCACCGATTTAGATTCCGGTACCGGAGCTGGCCTCCCGTAGCTGCCTCGATTTGCGTACTTGATTGCGAGTACTGAAGGCGACGGATTGCGCTTGAAACAAGTTCTTCAGGCTGTGTATCATCCTAGAAATTACTATTTGCTGCATCTCGATCTTGATGCTCCGGATGCTGAGAGAATTGAGCTTGCAAAGTATATCAAATCGGAGTCAATAATGAAAAATGTGATGGTGATCGGTAAGCCGAATCTGGTTACCTATAAGGGTCCTACGATGATTGCCTGTACGCTTCATGCCGTTGCAGTATTGTTAAAGCAGGCTCAAGATTGGGACTGGTTTATTAATCTGAAACTTATTTTGGAAGTTCTGCTTTACTTATCTGAAACTTTTAGCTTATTTTGCTCCATTTTTTTCCTGATCTGGAATATTAGGCAGCCTGGGTTGCAGGACAATATGCCCATATTAACTTCTCAGACACTAACAATTTTCGTAAAGCATTATAAAGTGTTGTGGCTGGGATGCGAGACCAGGAGTTTCCACTTCGTGTTGACTCTGTTTTTGCATTACGTTCATTTGTTGAAGCTTGCAAGGGTACATTTTTTACTTGTTCTTCTGTAATCTTTTATTCTCTCGTTACTTCAGTTATTTGACTGTGTTATTTATTTTGCAGATTTGATTAAAATCCGACCAATTCTTCCACAACTACTTGATGGTACGTAATTTGCTAACCTATATATGAGTAATATTATGTCAATGCTCTCGTTTAGTCTATTTTTTTTAATAATATTTTACTTCCATTTTATTTTAGAATTTTTCAAGCTAATGAATGAAGTAGAAAATGAGGATCTTGTGTTTACTCTCGAGACTATTGTGGACAAGTTTGGAGAGGAGATGGCACCCTATGATCTTGGGTTGTGCCAAAATCTGGTGACGCTCTTAAATTTTTATTTATTTTTACTGCTGTTCAAAAAGTTTGCCTTTGCTGAGTTTATAATTGTTCTCTTTTAGGCTGCTGCTTTTTGGAAGTGTTTGAGCAGTGTTGAGGCTGATGATGAAGCCGATGATCCAGGTGCTTTGGCAGCATTTGTTGTTTGCGTGCCATTAGCATAATTCTCGAGTCAGTGAGCAGGCTTCTCACCTGTTTGTTCACATTGAGCCAACTCTACTTCCAATAATACGTAGAATGCTAACTACTGATGGACAAGGTACTTGTGCTAATTGCTTAAGGATTTCCTTGCCTAGTCCTCAAGTCATATAACAATGAGTATCACCAACTCCTATGAGAAAGATGTGTCTTCATTGTATATGGTTGTATCACTTTTCAGTGGTTTGTTTATCTGTTTTATATATAATGTTACTACGGTTTGTTTGACTTCCTTTTTTTTTTTCTTCTTGTTGTTGGAATGACGAAGTTGGCAGAAATTTCGCATGGTACTGAATACTAGAAATATGTTATATGTGCATAGTTATCCTCAAGTTTCTTAATGTAGAAGAACTTCCAGCCTTTCTTTTGTTGTTGTTGATACACAATTAGCCTGTGTGAGAAATCATGTTGAGATTATCTATGTTTTAACCATATATAAATAGCAGATCATGATTTGGATTTAAAATTCATTAATTATAAATCTTTCGAGAACAAAATTTGGCTTTCTGAATTATGATCTGTTTTATGCCTTTTTCAGATTCAAACTCAGAGAATCACAGGATGTTGCTTTGATGGCTGCATGATTTTAAGATGTAGATGACCTACTTAAGAACTTTCAATTCACTACAGTTCAATAAATGTTCTAGGTTTCACTTATTGTAAGGTCAATCTCTTAGTCCATTGAATCACTACAGTGCAATAAATGTCTTGGGTTTTACTACTTAAAAGTTCCATCTCTTATTCCAATGAATTTACTAGGTTGCTTATTTTAGGTTCATGGGATTTGTTTTGGTCTTGCTCACACGTCAAGCTGTAGAGTAGTTCCACAAATGGTTGAAATTGCTTTGACCTTGTGTCTACAGGTTATGACAAATTGAAAATTCCCGACGTCACCTTTGTTTTCATGGGCAACAGCCCGACAGAACTGAACTGCAGAAATTGCATTCATCGGAGAAGCATATTAGCCGATGCACGAATGCTAGAAAGATAGGTGACTGGAAGGGAGTACTACGGGAATGTGATGCATCCATGGTAGCTGGAGTTGTGTCTTCCCCCCCAGGTAAAGATAAGCATGATACATTCTTTTATTATTTCTAATTTTTATGAAAAATATTTTGGATTTCTGAACAGTTGATGTTATAGATAGTTGCTTGTAAAGCGGAGGCCTTTTTGAATCTCCAGCAACATGCAGATGCTGACTCTAGTTTATCTGATATTCCTAAATTAGGACCTTGTCCCGCTTCCTGCTCCCAAACAAAGTTTTTTGGAATACTCTCTGAAGCTTATGTGTTGTATGTCCGTGCAAAGGTGGACATGGCATTTGGAAGGTTATCTTTTTAACACACCAGATAAGGAAAATGCTTGTGGCTCTTATGTGACTGAGACTGGTAAAATTCTTTCAGGTTCGAGAATGCAGCTGCAGCAGCAGAGAAGTCTTGGCTTATTGATTTTAACAACATAGAAGTTGCAATATTGCTGAATAATGTGAAGTTGGTATCTCGAGCCCGTTCCCAGGGTAAAGATCTATTCAATGCAGGAAAATTCACCGAGGCATACTTTGCTTATGGTGAAGGTCTTAAATATGATTTATGCAACTCTATACTCTATTGCAATAGGGCAGTTTGTTGGTCTAAACTTGGTTTGTGGGAGCAATCTGTGGAGGAGTACTGCAATCATGCCCTCAAGCAAAATTTATGACAATAAATTTGCTCTAAATTTGATTAAGCAATTGTTAAGTCTTGAGTTGTAATGTGAATGATTTTAAATGATGTATATAATATTTTTTATGTTTTACTTTATAGTGTACTTGTGTTTGTTGAATAAATGTCCATTATTAATTAATTTTTTTTTTGAAATCTAAAAAGTCTATAGTGATGGTCGTTGACCGTCGCTATAGTCCTAAAGACCATCGTTATAGCGTTTACCGACGGCTTCTATGGTCGTCGCTAAATCCTATAACGACGGTCTTTAAGCCTATAGCCACGGTCGGCGACTGTAGCTATAGGTCGATTTTCTAGTAGTGCTCTAATGTTGTAAACGAGCAAAATAGTTCGGCCTCGATTCGAAAAAATACGAGCGAGACTCGAATTCATTAATAATATGATCCAAATATGAGCATAAAAATATTTCGACTAAACATATGAATAGAAGCTGAGCAATGTTATACCCAACTCGTTTAGATTCAAACTACTCGAATTCTCGATTGTGATTCGATACATACTCGATACATTTTCTTATAATATATACAAAATTAAATCAAATTAATTATTATTATTTTGTTTTATTTTTAGTTGTGATTTTATATTTGTAAAATATAATATATTTTTTCATTTCTAAGTAAAATAACAAATTCAATTTATAATTATATTTATTATAAAACAATTTATTATGTGGAGACTCGAATTCGAGCTTGAATTTGAACTCGTGAGTAGTTTGAATATAATTCGATCCGAATCGGATGGAATTCGAGTTATAAATATTCGAGTTGAGGCGAATTTGAGTAGAATTTTTCAAATACAATATGAATTCAAGTCGAATTCAAGTATGAATATTTAATATTTCGAGTCGAATTTGAGTAACTCTCTGTTCGTTTCAATTTCACTCGTTTACACCCTTAAGTGACTCCTAGGGTGTCCCAACCATTATGAGCTTTCCATGATAATTGAGTAGATTAAGCAATGACATTATTAGAATTATGATCACACACGCACACGACAATAGAGAATTAACACAGAGATTTACGTGGTTCCCCAATTTGGGTACTCCACATGCGGCTTGTTGTTTTATTATTGATTTCAGTTACACAGGGCTTTACAATAGATAGTATTTATAGCTACTAATCTTATTCCAACCCTACTTCACATTATGGCTCAAATACCCAGTCCTTCCAAAAAAACTAACTAATAAAACTCAATCTGTCGCCTGGCGCGCCGACCCCGCGCCGCTTCCATACTGCCACTGGCGCGCCCCGCGCCACACATGCAAAACTTGTATCGATCCTAGCGCCTTTGCGCCATCAGAAGCTACCTTTGGCGCGCGACAGTAGCTACCCTTGCAGTAAACTCAGATCGCATCGCGGAGGTTTCCTCCGAACCTTCTGCTCAATCTTGATGGAATTGAATATGCGTCATTCGCCTCCATTCGCACTCAGCCTTTTTCAGTAGTTTCTAATTTATGAGTCACAAGTTTCAACAAACATGATGGGGTGAGATGCAGAGATTGTATCAATAAGTTATTAGTACTCCCTCTATAGAAAGAGAGTCCTTCACACAAACAATTCTATTCTTCCGTAAAGGATGATGTTTTGGTTGAGCTAAATTCATAGTCTCAAAGAACGGATCGATCCACTTAGGGGGTGTTTGTTTAGAGTTGAATGGCTGAATCGGTCAGCCATTCAGTGTGTTTGTTTTGAATAAAAATCGTCTGAATGGTTGAATCGATAATATTTTTGGGTTGAATGACCAAGTGTAATTTTTTGGACTGAATGATTGTTGAATAAAGTATTTTATATTTAATTTTTTTAATAATATTAATTATTATATTAAGTAATATTAAATAAATTTACAATAATTTTAAATTTTTGAATTTTTTCAGAGAGGTAAGATAATAAAAATATGTTATTTAGATTTTTAAAACATGTCAATCATTTAGTATTTAAAATTATACTTCATTCAGCTCATTCAGATTATTTAAACATTCACAATTATTTTTATCAAACACCATCATAATCATAAAAGCATCAAATTAATTCGTCATGAGTCCCCTTGATAGATTGGTGATGTGATAAAATTATGTACTGTAAGTGCACAGTGTCGAATTGAAAAACTGGCTACAGGTCGAACCCACAGAGACTAGTTAATTTAATGTATCCTTAATATCTATTTTAGGCGAATTAGAAATAAAGATTGAAAATTAATTAACTAGAATATGAAAACTAATAATGAGGAAACAATTTAGGAATCCGAATCCATTAAATAATAAACACAACATATAATTCAATTTCTTTTATTTTTATAACTCAATTATGATTTTGATCTCTCTTCCCTTTAATTTAGTAATTTACAATTAACGTGGGCAAGCATAGAATATGAAAATTGAAGGATTAACTATAACCCATCAAAACTTCTTTGAGCAAGCATGAATTATGACAAACTCATATCTTAACAATAATCTATCAAAATCTTTTAATTAATTTAAAATCACATAAGGACTATAAAATGAAAGTATTTCAATAACGAAATATGAAGGCAAAATCAATTAAACATAAAAACATAAATAATAGAAGAGATGAAAAATATTATCACGAATTATTATTTAATTTCATCTTCATCCTAGATATAAAAAATTAACTAGACATGAAAATAAATAAACTAACTAAAATAAAGAAGAAGTAGAAGATTGAAAATAAATAAGAAAACTCCCTTTATTCACGAGACCTATTTATAGGGAAAATAACTTTGAACCCTAATTTAGATTTATTGAACTTAGACACTTTTGTTTGACAATCAATTTCTCACAGAGATCTTTTAGATAGACTTTCCTTGTATGATTCTTTTTGAATATTCCTTATATGAATAAGAGCATTAAATATCGTTTGATCACTAAAGATTTTAATTTTATTGCAACAAATATTAAATATAAAAAGAAGAGGTTAGGAAATTTTGTTTCGATATTTCGATAATTAACCTCCATTCATTAAGCTACAAGAATTTCGTTAATACGACAACTAATTGAAATCTACACCATTGATTTTTTTAATGTACGTTCTACCCAATATCAACAGTTGGATTTCCGAAATTTATATGTTTCCAATTAAAAATATAACAAAAAGACCTAACAAACCTACGTAAATACAAACTGCACGTCACCTAAAGTTTGACCCCCAACAAAACTTTAGTAACCATGGCCCAATTTAGGCCGGGCAAAATACGATTATAATTATGGGTTGGTTTTAGTTTTTAAAATATGGTTATGATTTTATGTAAGAATTAAAATCATATTAACTATTTTTAATATGAGTTATGCGGGTTGGAACCATATAGTTATGGTTAAAAATCATATTAAACATTTTAAGATGTTTTGATTTTTAAACAAAATTTTTAAAAAATGAAATTAATATATACTATAGATAGAGAGACGGATATAAGGGGTGGAATTTAGGCTCCTTAAGTAATGCTATGAGATATTCATAATCACATAATATTATTATTTTTTTGGTGTGGGCGGGGGTGTGAGTAGGGGTGAGGGTAAGGGGTGTATATATAATCACATACTATTATTTTTTTGGGGGGTGGGGTGTGGGAGTGGGAGTGGGGTGGGAGTGGGGTGGGGTGGGGAGTAATGGGGTGGGGTGAGGTGTGGGGTAAGGGGTGTATACATAATCACATAATTTTTTTTTTTGGTGGGGTGGGGATGGGGTGGGGTGAGGGTGGTGGGGGTGGGTGGGTGAGTGGGGGTATGGGGTGTATACATAATCACATAATATTATTTTTTGGGTGGGGAGTGGGGGGGTGGGGTGGGGTGGGGATGGGGATGGGGATGGGGATGGGGGTGGGGTGGGGGTGGGGTGGAGATAAGGGGTGTATACATAATCACATAATATTATTTTTTTTGAGTGGGGGTGGGGTGGGGTGGGTGCGTGGCGTGGCGTGGCATGGTGTGGGGTGGGGTGGGATTGGGGTGGGGTGGGGTGGAGGTGGGGTGGGTGGTTGAGCTTATTGAATATGTAAATATGGATGAAAAGAACTCTTGATTTGGATTTGGAATAAATATGGGTCGAAAAATAGTTAACCAGGTTGGAACTATATTTCTTTTTAAAAATATGGTTCCAAACTTTAACCAACCCAAATAAATAAAAACAGTTAACCAACTCATTTGGTTCCAGTTAATATGGGTTGACCCAACAATTAACCAACTATATTGTCAGGTCTAGCCCAATCTAACCACAACACAACAATTAAATTAAAAATATAAGATAATATGTCATTTGCAACGTAATTATAAAAATATACATTTCAAAAGCTTTAAAAAACTTAATTTTTTGTATTTGACAACTAAAAGAAATAAAATAATCAAAATCAATACGTTCACGTACAACTTTATTATTATTCTTTCAAAATCAAAAAAAATTCACCAAGTGAATTATATTATACATGTTTAATTAAGTAAATCAATTATTCTACCGTAGTGGACAAATTTAAAATGTCTATTTTCCAACTAATTTACTTGTGTAGACTCTATATTGTTGGGTGGGCCTTCTAAGCGAATGTAGTCATACATGAACCCTACGAAGGGATTTGACTCTAAATGCTGATTTAAAGAGATTGTATTGATTCCACCACGAAGAATATGGGCTGGTATATCAAAATTGTAGAGCCAGTATAATCCATGAATTCCATGTCTTGCAATCGAATTGTCCCGCCCGATAAACCCTATCCTTGAGATGGGATAGCCCCTACCCAAGTCAGGGTTGACATAAACCTGGAAATGAGACGGCAAAAACTTAATTTGTTTAGCAAAACACTAAAACAACCACAACATTAATTTAGATATTATAATTAAAAATACATAACCTTTTATATAATTTGGAACCCCGACATTTCCTAAGTTGCTAATCCAAACATCAAATGCCAAGAGTAAGGTCGAATAGCACACATTATACCAACATGTATTATTATGATTTATGTGTTAAGAAGAAGGTCCAAGTTATTAACTTTAGGGTTCAAACTGTTATAGTAAAAAAAATTTGTTTAAAGGCTAAAATGGGACAAACTTTAAGCTTAAAATGTAATTAATGGTGTGTTTCTGAGTTTTATATGATTGGTCTTTTTCTTGTGATTAGCATCAAAATTTAGGTTTTTGGAGTGCTATCATTCTTAAGCATATATAGTACTCCCTCTATTTTATTATAATTGACGTTTTAATACTTTATTTTGTATTATTCCAAATAATTGTTGTCATTTATATATATATATATATATATATATATATATATAAATCTTAAATTATCTTCCCTATAATACCCATATTTATATTTTATTAACGCAATCAAACGACTAGTCTTCTTTTTCTCTCATTTTTTCAATAAAAGATATCTTAATACGTGTGCATATATTAGTGATAAATAATATGGAATGGATGGAGGAAGTATATATATTATGAAGCATGCATAAATAGATATATAATTTTCATACCCTCACTTGTGCTACAGTGGCGGATGCCACTGCCACTCGGAGTGTGTAAGTTCCACCTGAGATAACACTTGAGAGATTGAAATTAATCCGCCACGTGGTCGGTTCATAGGTTCCATTTTCCCCTTTCCTGCAATAACAACCATGCAAAATTAAAACCATCCATGGCAATTAACATTAAAACACAAGAGATAGAATAAGTTTTATACTATCCATGAAATAGAGTACATTTGTATTTTTCAAGTTAATTTGTAAAATTTTAAAATTCAAAATTAAAACGAATTTTTAATTAGAATATGACAATCAATGCTAGCTTTTTAGTTAGGTTATAG
The DNA here is from genome assembly GCA_020205605.1 of Panax ginseng. NCBI lineage: Eukaryota > Viridiplantae > Streptophyta > Magnoliopsida > Apiales > Araliaceae > Panax > Panax ginseng. The sequence continues at coordinate 24,122,339 of CM035148.1, read as the reverse complement.
CAATTGTCACTGTTTGTATTAAAATTTTAAAACTTCGTATTCTTTTAAATTTTCATAAATTAATTAAAAAAAATAAAAAATGTATCTCTATCTTGGAATAGAGGCCAGGATGGAGCATAGATATAGCAAAACCATACTAAATTTTAATTGTGTATGAAACAAACCTTGTAACATGAGCAAAAAACCAATCCGTCCGATAATTACTACTACCAACTGTGTATGTTAGATCATTGTCAGGATATAAGTCCGTATATCTATCCCACAATCCGTATTGCCTATACCTGTACATTCAAAATAATTAGGGTTACATGTATGTCCAATATATACTACAAAAAAGCACATATATATGAGAAATAATTCATAATATATATTTTTATGGATCAAAAATAGTCATACATTTAATATAGGAAACCACGACCGAGATTAAAATTAAAAAGTTAATATTTGCTACTAATTAATATAGTAGCGGAAGACGGTACTATGCTATTAGTTACGTCCGTTACTAATAGTAGCTATTAGTCGACGACAGTACTATTTTCAGTGGCATAACCCATTATCCGCTACTAATTGTTGCGAACGTGAATTTTTCAGTTCTAATTTCAGCCATTAATTTTGTATTGAACGTTAATAATAATAGTATATACTCCCTCCGTCCCTATTTAAATGACGTTTTAGAGATGGACACAAGAATTAAGATAATGATTGAAAAGCATTAAATATAGTACTCAATTATCTATAATACCCTTAAATCATTAATTTATCATAGCACAAGAGTTTAAAGTAGCAAAAAAATAGGTAGAGTACTGAGGGATAATTTTAGAAAAATTATCATTAATTCTCCTAAATTTGAACAAACGTCAATTAATTAGAGACAAATAAAAAATTTTAAAACGTCATTTAAATAGAAACGGAGGGAGTACTATAGAAAGAAAGAATTAATATTTTTACAATTAAATTCGATAATTTTACAAGCTTCTTTTCAAATAAATAATAAACGACCTCATGTGAGAGGAGAGAAGATCTTGTGAAATTAAAGTGGGGAGGGGGAGGGGGAGGGGGAGGGCGAGAGTGGAGAGCAACTAATTAAGTGTATGAAACTAAGAGCTTACTTTTCCGTATGATTGACATATAAACGGTTGACGAGTGATTCCTTTGGGTCAGGAACGTAGAACTCAGCAGCAGTACGATCAGGGATGCCGATTTCCCATAATGTGGGCCCATTTCTTGGAGGTTCATAAATAAGGTCACCCACTCTAATTTCAGTTCCTGCAGTAGTGGAGTACATTTTTACGAGTCAATACGGACATTAATTAAAACTTGATTAGTAACATGTGACATGTGGACTTATAATAGTTTAATTTACGAGTATTAAAAAAATGATTGTATATTATTAAATATAATATTAAATATTTATATTATTCTTATATTAAAAAAAAATTGTTATTTATTAAACAAAAAATAATAAGAGAATTAAAGTTATATTTAATACTTGGGATAATATTAAAAATTAAACAATTAATTTTTATTTAAAATTTTAAAACGTCATATATTAATGGATAAAAATACTTTTTTAAAATGTCTTATATTAAGTGACGAAAGAGTAATTAAAAGATTGTTAAAGTGATGAAAACCTGGTGTAAGTGTAACATCGACATTGTATTTGTATTCGCCAACGACTCCAGGAACCCAAGCGTACAAGTTGTATTTCCCAGGTCGGACGCCTTTAAGCAAGAAGCTGCCATTTGCATTCGTTTCATTCCAAAATTGATATCCCTAAGTAACACATCAGTTTAATTCTAATTAAGCATATATACATTAATATTTTATTCATCTCATTAAATGAGTTTCATTTTTATTTTTTAAAGTTGATTTATAGAATTTGAAAATTTTAAACTATGAAATTAATTTAATTTAAACAATACAATCATAAATATATTTATATTTCATTTATAATATGCCACAAAGAAATTTATTAGACATTAGTATATATGTTTTCCTTCCAAAAGATGAGCATTAAAAATCAACCCTTTACAATTACTCACGTTATTTATTTAGAATTTTTCTCTATATATGATCAGTGTACTTTTTTTTAGAATGTGTCCTATTAAAAGTAGAAATTTGCCCCCACAATGTAAAATATGTTTGTTATTAAACTTTCATAATCATGTAATCACACTTGTAAACTCTCAGCTTAATTATTTCTAGGGATAAACATATATGAGACAAATTAAAATGCGTCTTTATATATATAGTTTTCAAATTTTTGACAATGAAAGAGATCGAGGATACTACAATTAACTCAAAGATACCTTGGTGTCTCTTTGCCACGATCCTGCGTCTCCTGGTGGAGCCAACCCCACATAAGCTGATTCTGCGTTTATTAGGCCTTCACTTATGTACCTAATAATTAAACAAGAATTAATTCATAAGTATATATGTACTTAATAAAGGTCATGATGATATATTTGGTTTACAATTAATTAATGCGTGAACATGCATTGCATGCATGCAGAATGAAGTTAAAGAGCAAAGGAAATTATATGTATATCAGTATATGTACCTGTCACGGACTAGAAATCGGCCACTCACTGTACCCCTTTGATCCGCATGAGGGTAGTCTTTAGAAAGTGGAAAATTGTATGGCCAGCTTTCTTTTTCTACTTTCATCTGATATATATTAACAAGTGTGAGTATTACTATTAATTCTATAAATATTTATTACCATAAAATTAAACACCTCAACTCTTGTTGTGAATAAATACAATAATATAAGTTGTAAATTAATAAAATTACATACTAACAAAAAAAGTAACATTTTTTGTGAATATATATATATATATATATATATATATATATATATATGGAATATAGAAGATACATGTAGTGTAATTTTTAAAAGCTATACTGCTCACGATCGTAGAAGTAATTTGATCGCAGAACCGCAGTAACTTTAAAATTTACACCACGCTGTAGCTCTTATTTTTACATATATATATATATATATTAATTTTAATTAATTAGTAGTACCTATTGAAGTATGAACGACATTAGGGTAGTAATATTATAAGCAACAACTGATATTATTAACCATGTACGGTAGTCACAATGCATATATATATATATATATGCTAAACATATAGTAATAATTAATCCCACATTAGGGTACCCTACAAAGTATATGAACATAGCATTGGAAAGATATATACCTGTTGTTTAGCGTCTGTCCAGAGTGTGGAGCGGAGATCATCATCCGGCGAAGCCTTGTTAAGATAGACGAAAACCGGGCCATAAACTTTCTTCCATTCCTCTCCATCTTCAAATTTTAAATTCAAATCACTCCCCGCGTAGTGACTACTAAAGAACGTCTGAAAATAACAAGCAAAAACAAAATGCTTAATTTGTGAATATATATATATATATATATATATATATATATATATATATATATATATATATGTATGTATATGTACAGATAGATCCATCTAAACGGAAAATATACTTACTACTAAGGCTGTGGGGCCGGCATGAGAGGTAAGCTCTTGTTTTACAGGACCACCGCTACGGTACTCATAACTAGGCGTGATCAACCACAATCCTACTCCACGCTTATCGCTAATCCACCCATGTACCAGGTTGTCCTTGTTTTCCTTTGAATACTGGTACTTATCATCCACCTGCATGCATGCATATACACACCAAAATCAACATACCGATATTAAAGTTTGTCTTAACAAACATTGATTTGTTATAGGTCATATTCCCTTATTATATTATATAATATTGTAAATTAATGAATAAATTAACCTACTTACCTCCCCTTTGAGGGTTGGGTTGGCTGGATTTGTGAGTAGACGGGCTTCTGCAAAGGCAAGGACTTTACTAGTTGCCTCTGAACGGTCTTCAATTGATGGCATGACCCGCTGCTTATCGTTGGATATGGCCATGTAATCAAACCTAATCATTTGTAGCAAATTTCGTCATTAAATTCTCTCTATATTAACTAAATATATATATATATATATATATATATATATATATATATATATATATATATATATATATATATATACAACAAAGACTGATCAAATTCGGACCAATTTTTATTTTTTTTAAACAACTAATTTTTTTTAATATTTTATGGAATGAAATTTTTTCATAATGATAATGTTTTGGACGTGATTTGGATACCTATACCAAAAATGTATGTACACATATCTGCATTGCATCAGAGTATATGCTTGTTTTGTTATAATGATCCAAATCACATCCAAAACACCGTATTATTTAAAATTTCAATTTCATAAAATATTAAAAAAAAATTTAGTTGTTTTTTAAAAAAGAGGTCCGGATTTTGCTCGATCCGGGAGTCCGGACATGATCCGACCTCTCTCTCTCTCTCTATATATATATATATATATATATATATATATATATATATACATACTTTCCATGAAAAATATATTTTTCAAAACTAAGTAAAATAATGTGATAAATAGGAAATTTGATGTAGTAGTAATTTCTTTTGTAATAAATAGGAAATTAGAAATAGAAAATATATATATTAATTTGATGTCATATATAATTGAAAGCTAGAAGCAAAGTTGGAATACGCACAATTTTCCTTGTAGTTTGAAGGCAATCCTTGTTTGTGTAATATTTACAGCAGGCATTCCCTTTACGTGCTCATATATTGAATATGTATAAAAGCCAGGGGAGCCGCGCAGCATTATAAACCTGCATATATTTTAGGAAACAACCTGGTTATTTAATTTAAAAGACAAGTAAAATTGAAATTTATTTGTCTTGCCAAATAAAGGAAACTTTAAAATTTTATATATTGCACCTTTTGTCTATATTTAGGGGAGGTACACCGAGATTATCAAGGGAAGGATCCCATGTTCTTGTAAATGAAAGCTCCACTTTATTCTTATCTTCATATATAACACTAAAGCTTGTTGCTTGCAGCCTGCACACACAACATCAAATATATTAATCTATAGTTCATCATATTTATATAGATCAATTCTGTAAAAATATTAGAATCATTAAAAGAATTTTTTCCGATAAAATTAATTTTTGCCAAAAATATGCAAATGCTCATCAAATTGTGAAAATATATCTGATTACTTATAAATTTGGTTGATGATACAATACAACTCAATAATATAGATCAAGCATAAATTAATCAAGTTGTGAGCAGTGCAACATCATTTATCATATACTACTACAAAATATGAAATATTTGGTGTATTAAAGATAACTAGAGATCTAGTAAGTGTATTGAAAATGAGACAAATCTAGATAGTTGTATCGTTTTTATCTTCACGTACATGCATTGCATGACAGGAGGGAAATCTTTATCTTATGACTCAATTAGGTGAGTTTATTTCCTCTTTAATGTGAAATTTGTTTCTTTTTTATGTGAGGCTAGGCTTGTTTGTTTGTGAGTTTATTATTTCTTCCTTAATTTAGTGATGTTTGATTAATTTTTAATATTGTAATAGTGTGATGATTATTTATTATGAAAATAATATTGTGTTTCCCAAAATAGTGGAACTTTCAAAAGAAAAGAAAAATGAAAAAAATCAATGGATAAGAAGCAAGAGAACTTACACATCCTGAGTATTATTGGTTTTTGAGTCATTCCAAACGAGATCCCAGTACCTATATGCGTTTAATTAAATCATACCATCAATTAGTGATATTGTAAGTTATTAGAAAAAAAGAAAAAAAAACTAATGAGCAAGTCATTAGATATTTGCTTACCCTCTCTGCGATGGTTTATGTTTATATTCCAACAAGTTGCCAATTCCCTTGTATTCTATTCCGGTGATCATACCATGAGGTACAGACAAGTAAGTTCTAGCAAAACCATTTTCCAGCACCACCTGAATAAATAAATAAATGATTCACCATAATTAAGATTCAAGAATATATTGAGCAATTGAATGCTATAAGCTACCATGCATCTCATTTATTTATTTATTTTCAGATTCAAATTATTGTAAGAGCTAGCTAAGCCAAGAATAAAGTTAATTGGGTAAATAATTTTCTTACAAAATTATGATGTCTACGAAGCAGAACGGGAGGGGATGACTTTATTTCTGACCCATTGTTCCCTGGATTCCACCTGCGGATTAAACAAAATTAGGTACTCTGTTCGTCCCTGAATATAAGATTAAAATAATCTTATTTTGTTTTAAAATAAATGATCAATTGAAAATATAAATATAAAAGGTGAGCTTAACAAACCCCAAATTAACATACTTCTAAATACAATTTATATTAACAATAATAACTAATTTAAAGAATATATATATATTGTTAGCTAGCACAAAATACTTATTTGAATTAGTATTAGGGTTTGGAGTTTGGTTTACCCAAATAATTCACGGATTGTTGATGCAAATGCGCGTGAATACAAGCTCAATGCATGCACCAGCTATATACTACTCCATGATCTCTTTCAAAATTAGAGTTAATTTTGACTTTTTTAAAATTTAAAATTAACATAATTTCTAAAGTTCTGAAATTAATAATGAACATGATAAAATTTAAAATTAACATAATTTCATTTGAATTTCTCTCTCCTTTGAATTTATTTTGTTCACTTCTCTCTCTATATATATACTAATGGGTCTGTGGCTCCAAAGACCTGTAATTAAGCAAGGTGATTTATTTCAAACTTTGAACGGCCCATATGATTTATTGAGTGGGCGAAAAATTCAAAATCATTTATATTTTATTAGATAAATATTTTCTATTAATTCTAATTAGAGCTAAAAAAGGGAGGTCTGAATCGGAACAGAAAGAGAGATGAAAGAGGGAGGCCTAATTTTAATTTCAAACTGAATCTTATTATTTATGAATGAAAATAGTTACCTTAAAAATTTATTCTATTTATTAGGATATCATATGAGACATTATTTAGGACAGTTGATTCGGAAGTAGCAAAACTGTACTAATTAATTTACTAAAACATATTATATATATGACATGTACCGTATGCATATATACATACCTGACAGAACATTGAGCCAGCAATACCAACTGAAAAATAGCTATCAACTGTAAAAGGCAACACTTCTTCATATTAGAAGAGTCTAATAAAATCAACCCCTCCCTCAGATTTAAAAGAATAATCAGTCCCTCAAATTTAAAAGAATTGATCAGCTATATGTTGTCCTACTACACGGTATATATATATATATATATATATATATATATATATATATATATATATATATATATATATATATATATATATATATATATATATATATATATAGGTTTGGTAGCACTAATTCTGGACTAATTAGGATTTAGGCTTATATTAATAGAAGGTGTATATAAATATATATAGTTTGATAGCTCTAAGCCTCTAATTCTGGACTAATTAGGATTAGGAGTGGTTCTTATATTTTCATTGTCCAGGTAGAAGTCTTATTAATCCATCCTGGAGGAGACGATGGTTCCCATATGTACATTGACAAACAATCGTCCCCATTATACTCTATTTAGAATTAGGAGTGGTTCTTTTATTTTCATTGTCCACGTCGAATTCTAACTTAATCCATCATACAATCGTCCCCATATATATATATATTACTCTCTCCTTTGGAAAGAGACCTAAGTTTTCTTTTATTTGAATATTTTTCAAATGGTAATACGTCATATTCATTCTAAAATATAAAATCAATCATACAAAATCAACTTAAAACATTTGAAGTTAAAAATAATATGAATACATTTAATGTAATTTTTAATCGATACAATTACAAATATTATAAATTAGTATTACCAATTACAAGATTTATAATTTTTCAAATTTAAATAAATCGCGTTATTTTTAACTCAAAAAGACTCAAATTGATATTTCAAAAGTTAATATTGATCAAATATTTTAAAATCGACGGAGTAATTTTATGCTTTTTAAATAACTAACTATAAAGGCAACTCATATTAGTAAATTAAAGAAATTAATTAAGATAGAACAAAATCATGTGTTTTATTCCGTGAAAAAAATTTAAAAATAGCTAATATATATGCTTTTGGAGCTGAATCCTATCAGAATTCATATATCAAAGTTGGTCTCTCCGATCCTGCGATCGGATTGTCACCTACCTAACGAACGACTATTACAATGAAATCTACTTATATCGCAAGCCAGAAAGTAACAATATTTGTTTCTCTTTTTAAATATATATATATATATATATATATATATATATATATATATATATAGGGAATCCATCCATGGCAATCGGTTGCCATGGATAATTTTATATAGAACCCACTTTTGGACCGTTGATCAACTTATTGGAAGGCTTAGATTGAATGCCATAATTACCAAATCGGCACATGCTTTTACGGTTTTATTTTAATATATTAGATTGGATGGTCAATTTGTTGTCATTTTAATAATTTTAAAATGATTTTTAATATTAAAATACTCCAATGAGTACAAATTTTGTACCAAATTTGGGTATTTTTTTTATATGCATTCTCTTTTTATGGGATGACTTCGGCACATTAAAATCACATTAAAATAATAAAATTTATCCAAATTTAACATACTTGTATTCTATTTGGATAATTCTTTTGAAAAACAGATCTAATATTATATATATGTACTCATGCATGCATATCTCCCGCCAACATTGATAATAATATTATAATATATATTGTAATAGTCAAGATATTATAATATTATTATAAAATATTGTATTACTAATATTAATACAATATATAATATTATAATTTGATATTATAAAATATTGTATTACTAATATTTTTATAATATTATAACATTATTACAAAATATTAATACTTATAATACTTAATATAATATTATTACAAAATATTAGTAATACTTATAATATTATTAATACTTAATATTAGTAATACTTAAAATAATATTAGTAATATTAGTAATACTTATAATATTATTACAAAATAATATTATTAATACTTAAATATTACTAATATTATTTTGTAAGTATTATACTATTATTATTATAATATTATTAATATTATACTATTATAATATTAATAAAAAAAGCAAAATGATATAGTAAAAAAAAACCCTCAATCGTATGAATTTGTATATTTATTTAAATTTGAGCAGAAGTGTGAAGAGAGATGCATGTTTGGTTGCATTATTATTATTTATTATTATTATTATAAAATATATGCTCCATTTTTAGTTGTATGTAATGTTTGACTGTCTTTAAGTATTACTAATATTAATAATATTATTTTAAGTAAGAATATTATAAGTATTACAAATATTAAGTATTAATAATATTATTTTGTAATAATATTATAAGTATTAATAATATTATAAGTAATAATACAATATTTTATAATAATATTATAATTTCTTGACTATTACAATATATATTATAATATTATTATCAATGTTAGCGAGGAGATATGCATGCAGTAGTATATATATATAATATTAGACCTATTTTCAAAAAGAATCACCCAATGACCGTATTATTTGAGAACACATAAAACTCAAAGAAGATGAGGCGATCAGCAGAAAGCGGAACTAGGCGGGCGAAGGGGCAACTGACCCCGGTAGGTAAGCCGATGGGGGAGGATGGCCGTCGTGGGTTTGGTCGTGGCGGGGCCGGGGCACAGCGACCTGCCGTGAATTCCATGATCGCAGATCTTCTTCTTCCCTTTTTTTTTTTTTAAAACTACAGTGAAACGACGTCGTTTCACTTTAAAAAATTTAAAAAAAAAATATTTTTTTTATTAGGTTTTTGCCTTATTTGTTCGGGCCACCGCTTTTTGATTGCTTCACCACCGCCGCCTTCCTCTTTCAGACTTCGGTTCAGTCTTTCCTTTCTTGTGGCCGGCCGCCTTCATCTCATCTTCTTGGGTCTTCTCGATCTCCATTTGTTGTCAGTCCGTCTTGCATGGTCCGCCTTTCATCTCTTCCTTCTTTACAAAAGGTAAGTAATTTAAGTAATTTTTACTTTTAATTTAGCCTAAAATTAAATGTCTTTTAAATTTGGTACTTATTAATTTTAATTTAGCCTAAATATGCATACTATTAAATTATTAATGTTTTTCATTAATTAGGTCTCCACTTTTTAATTTTTATGTAATTTTGATGATGACAATTGACAAATAAATTTAGGAATATAAGAATTAAGAAAAAGAATAAAAATTGATTTTATTTTTAATTGATTTTACATTAATTTAGGAAGCCTTGACTAAGAACTATATTAGTCTAAACAGCAAACTCAATATTGAAAATATGTTGTCTGGAAGAAATGTTTGAGCCATCTGAGATGAAGTTGTCTTTAACTATGTTTGGTTGAAATAAGGGTTCGTAACTAGTCTTGGCTTATTTTTGTTCTGATAGGCATCTAAGAGTGAGGCTGCAGCTACATTTGGAAATGATGGGGTTTATCTAGTCTATATGCCTTGTTTAAATTGTCAAACTTATCTCTCTTGTGTAATGATTTATCATTTATCAATAGCTGATACTTCTTCAACTTGTCATTGTCAAACTGTTTTCTTCCTGAACTGCAATTGCTTCACTGTTTTATATAGTCTATATGCCTTGTTTAAAGTGTTGATCTCATATTAAGTGTTGATCACATATTATCCCAAGTGTTTAAATTAATGAAATTATTGATTAGTAATTGATGTTTTTATTTATATTAGATTATGGATAAATACTTGATTAAGCGACAAAGAAGAACTCGTTGAGTCTTCTAATAATCAAATACCAAGTTTCAAGCTAGTGGTGATTTTAACAATTCACGTGTGGAGTTCAATCCGAATGATATTGTTAGTGATCGGGGTTACGTAAATCAATTGAAGACTTTCTTTATTGTGATTAGAGATCAAGTTAGAAGAGAGTATTTGACTAGAGGTCCATGTCAACCAATTGCCCATAATTATCCCCAAAAAGTATTTTCTAATGTGAAGAGAAGCTTTCGGCCCACTTGGTTTAAAAAATTTGAATGGTTGGAGTATAGCATTTCCAAGGATGCGGCCTTTTGCTTTTGCTGCTATCTATTTGGCAATTCAAACAGAGTAGATGCTTTTACAAAAAAAGGTTTCAGCAACTGGAAAAAGGCAATTGAAAGATTTCAAGAGCATGTGGGTGCTTCGAATAGTGCTCATAATGATGCTAGAATACAACTTCAAAGTTTTAAAAATCAAAGGCAGAGTGTGTCACATATACTACTAAAGACAAGGGCAAGAGATGGAGGTTGCTTATCAGACACGTTAATCTGACTTTGGATGTCACACGCCTTCTTTTGAAGCAAGGTTTGCCTTTTCGTGGGCATGATGAGTCATCGACTTCATCAAATAAGGGAAATTTTCTTGAGTTTTTTGAGTGGTACAGCCTTCGAAATGAAGAGGTAGGCAAGGTAGTTAGTGAGAATGTTCCTAGAAACAATCAAATGACTTCTCCAAAAAGAACTAGCAAGTGCTTGTGCCGTGGAAACTACACTTGCCATCATCAATGATATTGGGGACAAAATATTTTCTATTATGGTTGATGAGTCTCGTGATGTTTCAATAAAGGAGCAAATGGGAGTTGTTTTGAGATATGTAAACAACCATGGAGATGTGATTGAAAGGTTTCTTGGTGTGGTACATGTGCCTGACACGTCATCTATTTCTTTGAAGAATGCTATTGATGAATTATTTGCAAAGCATAAATTGTCATTATCGAGGTTGAGAGGTCAAGGATATGATGGGGCTTCAAATATGCGAGGCGAGTTCAATGGATTGAAGGCTCTTATTTTAAAAGAAAATCCATATGCAAGGTATGTCCATTGTTTTTCTCACCAACTCCAATTAGTTGTTGTTTTTGTTGCCAAGAAGCACCAGATTGTGTGTGTGATTTTTTCGGTATGTTACTATGATTGTGAATGTGTTTGGAGCATCATGTAAAAGGAAAGATAAACTTAGATAAACTTGAACATGATAGGATTGTGGAGTGTTTGGAAAAGGAGAGATAGTTAGTGGTAAAGGAAAAATCAAGAAATCGGTTTAAGCGGCCGGGAGATACTCGTTGGGGTCACATTACATAACTATAATCCGTCTTATGTCTATGTGGACTTCAGATTACAAGTGCTTGAAAATGTGCATGATGATGGTGTTTACGATGATAATAGCGGTATAGCCATAAGTTTGATTGATAAGATGGAGAATTATGAATTTGTATTTGTGATGCATTTGATGAAATATATATTGGGAATCACAAATGATTTGTCACTTGCCTTGCAACAAAAAAAAGATCAAAACATCAGATGCATCTTTGTGAGATTGATTGGGGTAATGAAAGCTCATTACAAGATTTTAGGGAGGCGGAATGGGAGAATTTTTGAAGGAAGTCAATATATTTTGTGAGAAGAACGCGATCCCAATAATTAATATGGAAGACAACATGAGATCCCCGATTCGTCAGAAGTATGTAATTGACAAATTATTACTAATTTTCATCATTATCGTGTTGAGATTTTTTGTCGTATAATCTCTATAACTCTTTTTCATTATTCTATCGAAAAAATTTATCTTTTTTTTTATTTTCATTATTACAATGTAGGTTGTTGATTCAATTGTTCAAGAGATGAACAATCGTTTTTCAGAAGCAAGCACAGAGTTACTTTTATGCATATCATGCCTTGATCCAAGGGATTCGTTCTCTCAATTTGACAAAAATAAATTACTCCGTCTTGTTGAGCTTTATCCGGAAGACTTCTCATTGACTGATCGCATGATACTTGGGGATCAACTTGAAAATTACATTTATGATATGCGATGCGATAGTCAATTTCTTGGGATCGAAAATTTGAGTTTGGGAAGTCTTGCTAAGAAGTTGATTGAAACAAGAAGACATATGACTTTTACATTGGTATATCGATTGATCGAGTTGTCTTTGGTTTTACCAGTTGCAACTGCTACTGTTGAAAGAGTATTCTCTGCGATGAAAATTGTCAAGACTGATTTGCGTAACAAAATGGGAGACGAGTGGATGAATGACAGTCTAGTAGTTTATATTGAGAAGGATATTTTTTCAACAATTGAAAACGAACAAATTTTGAGACGTTTTCAAACTATGCAGATTTCGCAGGATACGGTTATTCGCGCTCTCACTGCACAACCAGAAAGAAAGCTCTCAAGCGTCAATAAATAAAATTTTTTTTATTGATGTATTTTGCCCCCCCTTAATATATGTTCTGGTTCCGCCACTGCGATCAGGGATGCCGATTTCCCATACTGTTGGCCCATTTCTTGGAGGAACATATTCAATTTCACCCAGTTTGATCCTACTTCCTGCATACCAAGCCTGCATATGTCATTTCATATGTACAAGCCTAAATTGCACAACTAAAAAGCATCTGTTTACATGTAACACTTCATAATTCATTTCATTTCTTGTACATTCTCAAAACAAGAAAGCATTATATATATATATATATATATATATATATATATATATATATTAAATAAAAAATAAAAAACATGGCAAACCTGGTCTGATGTTGACATAAGATTCATATTTGTAATCACCAATAAATCCTGGCACCCAACCATACAAGCTATAATTCCCGGCTCGGACATTTTTAATTAAGAAATACCCTTCAACATCAGTTTGTGTCCAAAACTGATAACCCTGACAAATGAAGAATTTTAACGTTAAGAATTTGTATATAATTATGATTTCATAAGCCTTAATACTTCCAGACGATAACCTTATTTTTTTTTTGCCATGACCCTTCATCTCCCGGCGGAGCCAATCCCACATAAGCTGAGCTGGCTGTGATCAACTCATTACTGATATACCTACGTAAGTATATTATGTCATATATAGATTGTATTTGCAGCGACTGTTGCAACCTTTTTTTATTTTATTTCATCAAGGATATTTGAGTATAAAATTACGTTGTTTTATAGTGAAATGACATAAATATTTATAATAATGAAATAAAAGGAAAAACGATTGTGTGACCTGTCGCGGACTAGTAATCGACCACTAATTGTGCCTCGTTCATTGGCATAAGGATGGTCTTCTGAATGCGGGAAGTCGTACGGCCAGCTTTCAGTTTCTATCAGCATCTGTTGTTTAGCATCTGGCCATAGTTCAAGGGGACTCTTACCAGATGGCACAGAGTTTAGATAAATAAAAACTGGGCCAAAAACTTTTTTCCATGGCTCTCCATCACTAAATTTAATTCCCAGCACTTCTCCTGCGTAATGAGTGCTGAAGAACATCTGGGCATAGGTGAAATGAAATGAACCAACAGCATTTAGTTAGCTTAGAGCATTAGTTTTCGGATGGATTGTTGTTCTACTTACTGAGAGAGTGACTGGGCCGGCGTGAGAGGTGAGGTCCTGCTTGATAGGCCCACCACTGCGGAACTCATCACTAGGAGTAATCATCCAAAACCCAACGGCTGGTTCCGAACATATCCACCCATGCACTTTATTGTCCTGATTTTCGGTCGAGTATTGATATTTGTCATCCACCTGTATATCATGAGAGCGGGTGGGTTATATATCTGGTTCATTTTAAGAAATTTAATTTGTGCTGATTCAGAAACAAATTGATTCTTTGGCCTTAATTTCACATGACATGAATTTAAGAGAAAGAAAACTATAGGGAAATGAAATGATATTTCCGATGGGTAAATTGTTATAGGAAAGGAGGCACCTACTCCTACCTCCCCTTTAAGAAATGGATCAGATGGATTTGTCAATAGAACGGCTTCCGGGTAGTCAAGGGGCTCTCCCCTTTCACGGTCTTGGGAGGTTGGCATGATCCTTTGTCGCTCATCAGACACTGCCATGTACCCAAACCTAGTCGGGCAACGTATGATTGTTAAATATGTTTTGTTGCATTGCTGAAAACATGTTTAAATTGACACCCAAAAACATAACAAAAGCCATTTTAGTACATGTAATAAAATGAAAGACTTGGGATAAGTTTTGTGTGTTATTACAATTTTTCTTGAAGCTTGAACGCTATTCTCCCTTGGTACATAATCATATCGTGCCATCCTTCTAATCGCTCAAATATTGCATACGAGTAGAAACCAGTGATGCCTCGGAGCACTATATACCTACATAGAATTTTAACAAAATTAAATGTAACGAGTACAAGGAATTTCTCAACTGGAATAAGCATATATACCAATTAGACTTAAAATTTTACCTTTTGTCTACATTGAGCCAAATTCCGGTGTCATTGACAGAAGGATTCCATATTTTTGAAAACGAAAGCTCTACTTGATCTTCGTCTTCCATTATGACACTAAAATGTGTCCCTTCTAGCCTAATCAATGCTCAGTTAAGTAGTTAGGTAAAATTGCAATTTAGTTAAAAATTAATTTAAATACTCCATAGAGATTCTGGTCAAAGAACAACCTACTTGTCATAAATCTCTCCGGAATGTTCTGCCTTGCTCCAAACAACATCCCAATACCTACATGAATGTTAATTAGGTCAATAAAAAATTGTTATGTATGCACATGTGCTGTATAGGCAATATTTTCTTTAATAAATTTGACAAAATCTATGTAGAATTTCAAACCTTACCCTCTATTTGATTCTTTATTATTTTCTTCCAGTATATTATCAATTCCATTGTATTATATCCCGATGACCATACCCTCTGGTGTTGAGAAAGTAATGTTGACAAGTCCATTTTCCACCACCACCACCTGGAAAAAAAATGTTCAATTTGCAACTCCAAAGCTTAATACTACCAAGAATATGGCGATTTTATTTTATATTTACATGATCATCCAATCTATGTAGTTGCACTGGAGGAGACGGAACAAAATCTACGTCGTTTGTCTTTGAAATCCTTCTGCAATTCCAAGAAGAGAAAACAATGCACAATTATTATTATTTAAGCTAAGAATTGGAGTAAATTTATAATATTAGTGAATTATTAACCATTGAAACAGAGAATGAAGCCTGTTTTTCTTCCAAAAATAGGCTACAATGAAGGAAAAGTAATCGTAAAATTATAAATTTTCATCTTTATTGTGTTCTTGAGACGTACAAATTATTAATTTCTCAATAATTGGATACTATATGAATTAAACAGTCAACATACATACAAAAAAATAAGCAATCTGGAGGGGAATTAAGACTGAAATTCAAGAGTTTGAAATCATCATATATATATATATATATATATAGGTTTGGTTTGCTCGTGTTGATTGACTTGAGGCAGAAGTTAACTTCACGAGATGGAATACAGAGTCTAAAGAATGCAATATATTGTTTTAACTTTTTGTGAAAGGACAAAAAATCACAAGTGAGGCGAGAAAATATAGCAGGCCCCGCATGGACTGCACTCAAAGGTGAAATAGTAAGACAAAAGGATAAAAACAGAGACCATTTTCTTTTGTTTCTCACATGTTCAACAATATTGGCATGGAAACAAAAACAGAGTAGTACTCTGTTCTCCACAAAATAATTTCTTTTTTATTATACTACCTACGCTTTTTCTGCAACAATTAGGCTTTTTCAGGGAAATATTAATAATATCTAATCCAAACATAATATTCCCTATGACATTAGGATAAATAAATGGAATTTTGGGTGCATATTGAAGCCAATGACTTGGACTCTGTTTTTGAAAGTACCCTCCTGTCAGTGGGGTGGGAAATTGAACAAAACACAAGAGGAGAAGAATGATGATCTCACACTTACTAATACAGCATTTGTGTTCACACATGTTGCGAAAACCAATAAAAGGAAAATTATGTAAGCAACCAAAGAAAGGTCCAAGAAAAAATAAATGTAGTAGTAGAAGTAAAATTTAATACAAAACAGCAAAAACAAAAACGCCCCTCTGAATCATCATCTTCTTCTTCTTTGGGTGATATGATCATCTTCTTCATTGCGGTTTAATCCCAGATTACAGTAATACGCAGGCTCTCATTTACATTTTAATGCTTCTAATTTTGTATTCTCGTGTATATTAGCATAAATGTATACACATTACATAAAATACATACATATATAGGAGTGTATATATATATGTGTGTGTGTGTTGGTGCGAAGATGGATATAAAAAAGAAATGAGAAAGAACCTAACTGTCTTCCCACAGTACATTCAGCAAGCAAGAACAACCGAAACAGAGTCCCCACAAACCTTTTACATTGCCTCTTCTGGTCCACCTTTCCCATTTTCAATGCAAACCTGCAAATTAGGAGAACCTGAAGGGGGAAAACACACACACATAATGAGACCTTTTGATTCCTTAATTAGTGTAACTTCATTGCGAAGAAATCATAAAGGGTGAAGTAAAGAAACTAGAAAAGCCCATAGGTATGACTGAAACAGTACCCAATCAGAATCATAATTAATTGAGGAAGAATCAAGGCAAAGAACGTTTACAGAATTAATACCTCAGCAGAAAGCCAATGCCTAAGCTTTGATTTTAGTTTATTGGGCTGCTGCTGATTTTGACCTATATATATATATATATATATATATATATATATATATATATATATAGAATCAAATCATACGTGAAACGTTCTTTGCGACTAAACCATTTTCTTCCTCGCCATACAGTACAGTATGATCGATAATAATTTTTTCTCTCTCCTTGGCTACAGTACATGAAGCGATAAATTAATTCCAAAAATGCCCCCTGCCGCATGAGGCTTCCCAAAGTTATAAATATTATTCTAATATTCACATATTATTATTATTATTATTATTATTATTATTATTATTATTATTAACAGGTCTAATAATAAAAAGAAAAATATTAATATTAAACATAATAATAAAAACATAATATTAAACATATTAATATTACAATTATTATTGTAAACATACTAATATTACATAATATTAAACATATTAACAGGCTCTAATTTTTTTATAATTATGTTTAATATTTTTATAATAATAATTATAATATTAATATGTTTAATATTATGTAACAGGCTCTAATATTTTTTTCATATATATATATATATATATATATATATATATATATATATATATTCTACTTTATGTGTGTAATACTATAGTACTACTAGACAAGAACAAGAACAGTTCTGAAAAGAAGTGATGAATTAGAGATGGAAAGAGAGAGAGGATGTACTCCTATTTAAGGTAGTGTAGTACTCCATAAAACAATTGAATGGAAGTGTGGCGTTTTGATTAGGGATTATGGTTTTGTTTTGACTGCAATGGACATAAATTCGGCTAAAGGCGCGTCATAAAACATTTCACGGTTTTGTATCTCGAGGAGTCTTTTAAAGATCCAGTCCTACTAGACTACTAGGCCATGTTTTGAGATTGAATAAAATTGTAATATTACATTCTTTCATAATACTCCCTCCTTTTCATTATATATATACGATACTAAAATGCGGATTTTTTTAATTTTTTTTTTGTTTTTTTTTAAAACAACTAAAAAAAATTTAATATTTTATGGGCTAGAATTTTTCATATCTGATATTTTGGGCATGATTTGGATACATATAACAAAAATAAGTGCATGCGATTGCATGCATACATTTTTTGTATAGGTATCCAAATCACGCCCAAAACATCAGATTATGAAAAAAATTCGATTCATAAAATATTAATTTTTTTTTAGTTGTTTTAAAAAAAAGCTCAAAAAAAAAAAGTCCTAAAATATTTTAGAAAATGCGGGATCCTTACCGATCTCTATATATATATATATATATATATATATATATATATATATACTGCTGAATCTTAAATTCACATCTTATTCACCCCCTTTTAATGATTGCACAGACGACGATTATTCGATCCGCTATATATATAGAACCGTCGTCTTAACTTTTAACGATGGACAACATATAGTGATGGATAACATATAGCGACGGATCGAATCATCGCCCGGTCTGTCGCTAAAGGAAGTGAGCAAAGTATGTTAGATAAGGGGTGAACTTAAGATTTAGACCATATATATATATGATGTTTAAGACATAATTATATAATGGAAAGGAGGGAGTAATAAAATAAAATTTGTTTCAATTTATTTGTCATTTGCAACTTTAAAAAAAAAAAATTTAATACTTTTCTATATCCCCTAACTTCTCTCATTATCTCAATAAATTCTCGCTCTTGTATGAGTAGTTTTCAACTTCTTATACAAGGATAGTGATAAAATTTTACACAAATTTTTTCTATAAAATGATAGGAGTACTCATTAAATGATTTTCTTAATCCATCCTATTGGAGGAGTTATTAATAATAGTTATCCCATGACTAACAATAAAAAATATTTTTTGAAAAATAATATTTACACATGAAAATTTGATATTTTCGCAAGACTTCTTATATTTATGTGATTAAAACCCTGTGAAATTATCAATTTTTTTTCTTATAAGAATAACAATTCCTTAAAAAAATTAATACATATAATCAGAACATATATTATTTTCTTTTATGATCAACTGGACTTGAATTAACCCGCGACTCATAAGTGACAAGCTTATCTCTTTATTGTGTACTATAATCAGACCTCGGAGTCTATTCCTTCTATTAATAATAAGGGTTAATTATATATTTTAGTATATTTTTAAAAATAATTATAATAATAGTGCATAGATAAAATAATTATAAAAATAATATATTTATTTATATTTATTTATAAAATTAATACATTTAGATATCTTTTAATTGTGGCCTACGATTATCTCATTTATCTCTTCCCGTTAATAATACGCGAACGAGATTGTGGAAATCCACTGGAGATTAGGAGGGGAAAGAGGCGCAGAGTAACAAATAGCGCCAAATCATCGCTGCTTATTTATATTCATCACTCCCCTATATTCAATTGAACCTACCCTGCAAAACCACATACAAAAACTTGTATAAAAAAAGAAACTTTTTACTCGTGTAAACCTTTTATCCCCAAATTTCGCTGGGAATTCAGTCAAACTCACCTCATAGGATTGAACCCAAAGTACGTTGAGGAGTTTGTAGAGGGAAGGAGCTGCTGCTTATTCAAGTGATGAGGCGGATTATTAGTTTTTAGGAAGAGAAAGTGTTTACTGTATATAGAGAAAGTTTGGGGGGTAAGAGGAGAGAGAAAACGTCGTCAGCATCTCGTCTTTCTTTGCTTTGTTTTTTATATGGTTTTAGTGTCTTTCGAATTTCGCCGGCAAAGAGAAACAAAGAGAGAGAGAGAGAATCAAATTGAGAAAATGAGTGATCGGAAAATGTGTTGTCTAAATATCATTAGTAGTAACTACTAGTAGCTAGTAATACAAGGCATCCACACATGCTGTTTTTTCATAGTGAAATTAGTAGGCCAAATATTCATGCCAAGGTAACTAATAATTCAGTGTTATTAGGTTACCAATTTATTTTAAATGTGATGCAGTTGATAGCCAAACCTTCATGCAGTGGATAACTAAACCTTCATACCAAGGTAACCAATTCAGTTTTATCAAGTTGCCAATTTATTTTGAATGTGATGCAGTTGGTAGCCACTACACCAAAAATGGCCTCTAACGAAGGAAATTTTGTGAAGGAATTTATTCCTTCACATGAGGAGTTGTTTAGCGAAGAGCGATTGAAGAAAAAAGTATAGTGACAATATAGTTATTAGCGAAAGAAACATCCTTCACAATTTATATTTTTTTTCTCGCAAAATTGGGACGATAGAAAGATTTTTGGAGCCAATTTATGATGAAAATTTGCGAGGAGAAAATCTATTTAGTGAAGGAATTATTACTCACTATATATAATTATTCAGAAGTTTTTTGCGAGGGATAAAATTGGTCGCTATCTTATTCTAAATAATTTTTTTTTGAAATAATTGTGGTAAATATAAATACCTTAAATTTTTTACAATAGTAAATTTAATTTTAATAACACTTTTTAAGTAACTTACAATATCAACTATTTATTTTAATAAACTATAAAGTAAATAACTTTACACTATGTTAAACTTGAAAATTTCTCCATAAAAGTTTATTTTATGATCATAATTAAATAAAGAAGTTAAATAAAATAAAATTAAATAATCCAAAAGACTTTAAATTTTATTTTAAGTATATAATATTAATCCAAAAAAGTCTTTTGGAGATTAATTTAAAGTAACTTTATTTTTTAGTATTGTATTTAATGTTCAGTTAAATAACAATTTGGGAGGGCTTTAATTAAGAAAGACTTTTGAATTATTTAATTTTATTTTTAATTAATTCAGTACTAAACTATAAGAAAAAATCAAAAAAACAGGACATTTTTCATAATTAAATAGGCCGTCACAATTTCGGTGATGGCCAAGGCCTGTATCGGCCATTTCGTGGAGGCCCAAATCCTTGAAGCAATTGGCATTGATTATGTCGATGAAAGTGAAGTTCTTACCCTTGCCGACGATGAGAATCGCTTCAACAAGCACAATTTTTGGATTCCGCGTTTTTGCAGGGCTTAGGAACCTCGGGGAAGCACTCGACGAATCTGTGAGGTGCGACGATGATTCGAACCAAAGCGAGGCCGGGCAGGAACATAATCAAAGCCGATTCGCCGTATTCGATTCAGTAATGGGGATATTAGGGTGTTGAGGAACATGGACGACGATGAGATTTTCACGTTCGCAAGAAAATTGCGAGCCCCTATGATTTGGTGATGTGAAGACAAAGTACCGGGAGGTTGTCGATTGGTGCACTTCGGCGGGTGGGGTGACGACGCCAACGGACGGCACCGATGATGCAATTGGGGTGCGATGGAGTGTTTATCGGGTCGGGTGTGTTCAAGAGCGGTGACCTCGCAAGGAGAGCTCGAGGCGATTGTGCGGCGGTGACGCATTACTGATGACGATGAGCTTCGAGAATGTGTTTGGTGGAATCTCTTGAGAAAGCGGCCGTGATGATTTTAGAAAGCTTGCTTGACCATATATCTTCAAGTGAGCTAGTCGAGCCCTAATATTTGTCACACGATCTCGAAGTTGGTCCTTTGTTGAGCGTCCTGGTGTGTTACTTGTCGTGGCCTTTGCGGTTGCTCAATTAGTGAGTTAACTATGCTTTCACATTTCTGTTTTTCCCTTTTGAGTGATTGAATGAAAATCTTATTATTTTTATTTTTCATTACAACCAGATTGCTACTTTGATTGCAGTTTTATGAAAATTGGGGTTTTGCTGCTATTGAAGGAATTGGATGGGGTTGGGCTGGCGTAATTTGGCTTTATAATATCATCGTCTATATCCCTCTTGATGTGACGCCCCCAAAATTAGGTATACGTCATCCATCTTGGGTCGCCACTTACATAGTACATAAATTTAAATATAACTTAATAATACAACTGTCGTGTACAATACGACAAAACATAAGTTGTGAGTTTGAATACAAATATTGTCTACTAGAGATTATACAAACTCAAAAGGAGTCCTCATTACAATTATTATCACACTATTTCACAGAATAGTGAGGACTACTAATGCTATCATCTGGTCCGTCACTCCGTTCCCCGACTAGTCCCTGCTACGTTCTCATTTCTGAAGAGAACAATAAAAGTAAAAGGTGAGCTCAACTAGCCCAAAGGGAAATATTATGACTAAGATAATGCGAGAATATATTATCGTAGCCTTCAACAAAGGTTAAACCGATACAATATAACAACCATCAAGTTTAAGCTGCAATGAACAAGCAATCCATTAAAAGAGTCAAGTAGAGAATAAAATCTACTATCTTTTATGATTTAGAAGGTTTTTCACCACTTTTATATTTGGGACTCAAATTTTAATAAATAATCCACATCATCGAATCACCCATGCACTACGGCCGAGGATATTCTTTAGTATAACGACCACAATTATCCATGCACTCACGGGCCAAGAATATTTGTGTATTCATTAATGGTTATGATCATGCCAACAAGCGTCCATCAATGCTCTACAGCCAATGAGGACTTTTACCACATCATTTGTAACATTACGGTCATGATTACACCGAATAATCCTCGGTCATAATCATACCAAGTCCATCTATGCACTATAGGCCATGAGATGACTTTCAACAAAATATAAACATGAGGATGATGACAATGATATAAGAATTCAATAAAACAAGTTCAAGAATTATTTTATCCAGAACTAATAACGCCCAAATTGTCAACATGATATCGCTTTGTAGAGTAAAATTTAAGAATGCTCGGAAGAATATTTCCATGAAAAGATATTGGATGAAGCGCAAATATCAAGGATATTCCACTAATTTCATGGAGTATAGAAGTCAAAACTTTAACCAAATCGAGTATAATAAGGAATGGAATAACAAAAGAAATCACCAAGCACGCGATAGATAGTATATGCGAGGATATTCTAATAGAATAATAAATAACTGAATCGTCCCACGTAAAAACGCATGTACGGGATATTCCACGAGAATAATAAAGAGGCGGAATCGGTCCCGTGTAGAACGCATGCAGAATATTCCAATGAGAATAATAAAGGCGGAACTGTGTCCGTAGAAACCATGTGAGCAGGATGTTCCAATGAGAATGATAAAGAATGGAACAATGTAAGAATTTCACCAAGTATAGGGTGCCCAGCGTATCTGAGTTATTCAATGAGAATAATAAGAATGGAATAATGAAGTTCTCTTCATAGATAAGAAAGAAATAATACTCCCTACCTTGGAAAAAACTGGATACTGGAATAGTGAGGTAGTAGATTTCTCTTCTTCTTTCTCTCTATAATTTCTCTCTATAATAATCGCTCTAAAGCTTTTGTGAATTGGTGAGAAATGAAGGAAGAATGAGCTTCTATTTATAGGAAAATATAGTTTCGATAATTGCACGTTTTGGGGCTCAAAAAATTACAGTACAATACCTCCAACTTTTCTTTCATTTTTAATTTAGTCCTGCAAGTATTATCAATCTTGCACCAACTCCCCTAATAGTAAATAATGTGAATCAATAGTACACATATGTGAACAAATAGTTATATAAGCATGTGAATTAGTAGCAATTAATTGCTCATTTATCCGATAAATTACCCGATTTATCAATATAACCCTGACATCAATTATCATCGGAATAAATGTCGATTTTCACTAACACAAACAATTCCAACATAATGAAACTATTTTTATCAAAAATATAAATTTTGAAATTTGAAGTTTGATTTTTCAGAAAAAGTCAACTATTGATTTTTTGACCATATAGTGAATCCAGGAAAATTTTGTGTTTATAGACTATTTATACTAATTTTCGATACGGACTCAAATATCACGTCAAGCGTCTCCAAATTCAACTCCGAACAACATTCATCATTAATATTATAACTCACAATATTTATCACCCAGTCGTTTCTAGGAAAGAGGGGGCTTTCAATAAGGATTTTTCCCTATAGCGCCAGCAATTAGGTGACCAAACCTCTCCTTGATAGAACTTCTAGACATTGTAAATATTGCGGTTTATAATATGAATAACTTTGTAAATCTCAAGTATTGATTTAAAAAAACATTTTATGCAGATGATCATTGTGACAATAATTGAATCAATAATATGATAGATATGATGCAAAGCAATTATTGTAGCAATAATTGAGTATAACCGAGTGACTTCTCACGTAAGCATCAATAATCAATCACCGTGTCTTTCTACTATGCAATCACGCGTAGACATCGTTTTTTTAACACGGGTGTTTCAACATTAACGGTAAAACTTTTTCGTAGTTATTTTCATAAAGTATTTTTATGCGTTTTCTCAATCAAATGATAATTAATTTCACAATGGGGTCCACCAATGATTGTGCCGTTAAAATGAATATTCCCTGTTAAAATGAATATTCCCCGACCAATCGAATATTATATAACAACTTGCGTACTTTGAAAAATTTGTAAATATTACCCACAACTATAACATTATATCAAATCCACACCATAATATTCAAAAATATATTTCGAGAAAAATTTAATCTTTATTCAAAAAGTTGGGGTCTTAAAACCTCCCATTCTTATGAAATTTCATCCTCGAAATTAGGGTGCATACATGGTATGTCGAAGAGGTGAGGATACCTTGATTTCATTTCGGATTCTAATTCCCAAGTCATTTCCTCAACATCGTGGTTTCTCCACAAAACTTTGACTTGAGGTATAACCTTGGAGCGTAGAATATGTTCCTTCTTATCCAAGATTTTAACAGGAACCTCTTCATACGTTAAATCTTCCTCTATTTTGTCCGGTTCTAAGTCAATAATGTGGTTCAGGTCTTTCACATATTTACGTAACATGGATATGTGAAAAACGTTATGAACACGAGACATACTTGGATGAATGCAAGTCTATAGGCCACAGTTCCTACTCGATCGAGGATTAAAATGGGCCAATGAATCGAGGATTGAGCTTTCCTCTCTTTCCAAATCTTGTAACTCTTTTCCATGGAGCAACACGTAACAACACATGATCTCCAATATCAAATTCTACGTCCTTTCGATGAAGATCAAGATAACTCTTTTGTCGATCTTGTGAGGTTTTTATACGTTGTCGGATCATTTGAATCTTTTCCGTAGTCATCATACGTACCAACTCTCGGTCCCAACAACGTTGCTTCACCCACCTCATCCCCGCATCTCGGAGAGAAGCGACACTTTCTTCCATACAACGCCTCGAATGGAGCCATGCCAATACTTGCTTTGATAATTGTTGTTGTAGGAAAACTCCACCAATGGTAAGAACTTGTCCCAACTTCCTTGAAGTCAAGGACACAGAGTCTTAATAAATCTTCAAGAGTTTGAATCATCCTCTCATTTGCGCCCGTCAAATTCGAGGATGATATGCCGAAGCTAAATCAGAATCTGTGCCCATAGCTTTTTGCAAACTAACCCAAAATCTTGAAGTGAATCTTGGGTCTCGATCGAAACTATGGATATTGGCATACCATGCAATCTACAACCTCGTTTATGTACATACTGAGCAAGGCGTTCAAGTGTATAAGTTTCTCGTATCGGTAAGAAATGAGCAGACTTGGTCAATCTATCAATAATGACCCAAATCGCATCTATGCCTTGAGAAACTTTGGGAAGACAGGTAACAAAATCTATGGTAATGTGCTCCCACTTCCATACTGGAATTTCAAGTGGTTGAAATGGACCTTTTGGTACTTGATGCTCCGCCTTGACTCATTGACAAGTTAAACACCTTGAGATAAACTCTGCTATCTCTCTCTTCATATTGCACCACCAAAATGTATGTCGAAGATCACGATACATTTTGGTACTCCCAGGATGGATTGCAAACGATGTGTTGTGCGCCTCCATCATGATTTTATACTTTAAATCAGGGTCGTTAGGAACACAAAGTCTGAAGTTGACTCGAAGTATTCATTCCTCATCGATTCTTACTTCCGGCATAGCACCTTCTTGCACTTTCTTCTTCATACGCATTAGCTCCAGGTCTGTAGCTTGAGTAGCTTTAACTTTATCGATTAAAGTCGGTTCTACTCGTATATTCGCCATCATTACATGGGTCCCTGGAGTCTTTAACTCTATCTCCATCCTTTGCAAGTCACACAAAATGGACTTTTGTGTTGTGAATATTGCACTCGTACCCGCATATGATCTTCTACTCAATGCGTTAGCTACCACGTTCGCTTTTCCAGGATGGTATGATCATAATCTTTCAACAGTTCAAGCCAACGTCGTTGTCGCATGTTGAGTTCCTTTTGAGTGAAGAAATATTTGAGGCTTTTATGATCCGTAAAGATCTCCACTTTCTCTCCATACAAGTAATGCCTCCAAATTTTAAGTGCGAAGACAACAAACCGCTAACTCTAGATCATGAGTAGGATAATTCTCTCATATTCTTTGAGTTGTCTTGAGGCATAGGCTATGACTTTCCCATGTTGCATGAGAACACATCCTAACCCTTGCTTTCGAAGCATCTTTGTTGATGACAAATCCTACGAACCGGATGGTATTGTGTAAGCAGTCTTTGAAATGAGTCTCCTCTTGAGTTCTTGAAAACTCTTCTCAAATTCCACGCTCCAACCGAATTTTGTATCTTTTCGAGTCAGCTGAGTTAATGGAGTAGCGATTCGAGAAAACCCTTCTACGAATCTATGAAAATAACCAGCTAAGCCGAGAAAGCTACGTACTTCGGTCACTGATTTAGGTTGCTCCCAGCTTTGAATAGCTTCAATCTTTTCTGGGTCAACAGATATTCCATGACTTGATATCACGTGCCCAAGGAATGCAACTTCCTCAAGCCAGAACTCGTATTTCTTCAACTTGGCATATAGCTTGTTTTCACGAAGCTTTTGGAGTATCAGCCTCAAGTGTTGCTCATGATCTTCACGGCTTTTGAAATATATGAGGATGTCATCAATAAAGACGACCAAAAAATGATCCAAATATTCTTTGAATACTCGGTTCATCATATCCATGAAGGCGGCGAGGAGCATTAGTCAATCCAAAAGACATGACTAAGAATTCATAATGCTCGCATCCAGGAGTTCGAAGGCGATCTTTGGAATATCCTCGATTTTAACCTTGGTGATGATATCGTAAGCGAAGATCGATCTTTGAAAAAAATTGTGTTCCTTGTAACTGATCAAACAGGTCATCAATACATGGCAATGGGTACCTATTTTTGATGGTGACATGATTCAACTCCCAATAATCAATACAAAGTCGCATACTCCCATCTTTCTTCTTCACGAATAGAACTGGAGCACCCCAAGGAGCGTACTAGGACGAATGAAACCAATGTTTAACAATTCTCGCAATTGGGTCTTTAACTCCTCAAGTTCAATAGAGCCATTCGATATGGGGCTTTGGAAATGGGTTTTTGTACAGGGTTCAAGGTCGATACAAAATTCAACTTCACGCCTGGGGTAGGCGAAGTTCTTGAGGAATACGCCGGAAATTTATTAACAATAGAAATATCCTTCAAATTTGACGTATTTTTGTTTAAATCTGTGACATGAGCTAAGAAAGCTTGACATCCATTTTTTAATAAACGAATAGCTTTATGGCTTGAGATGATCGTGATTGATTTTAATGGTTTAGTCGCTTGAATTCGCATAATAGGTTTATTAGGAATATGAAAGCTAACAACCTTACGAAAACAATTAATTTTAGCATGATGAGTAGTTAACCAATCAATCCCTAGAATCACGTCAAATGCAAGTATTTTTAAGGAGATAAGATTGACATGTAACGTGCGGTTACCAATTTAAATCAAACAAGACTTATAAACAGTGGATGTAATGAAGGTTTCTCCTAATGGAGTTTCAACAGATAAGTCAAAGTCTAATTTCTCCGGATTCAAATTTAATCGTTGAGCGCAAGTAGGAGAAATAAAAGAATGGATAGAACCGGTATCAAATAAGGTATAGACTTCGCTAGAGTTTATGATAAGCTTACCCGTGATGACCTCGTTTGGGTTCCTTGCTTTCTGGGAGGTCACAACAAACGCCTCTCCTTGCACTAAGGCTTTGAATTTTCTGGGACGGCCTTTGGTGCCTCCATCCTAGCTGAACTTGTCTTCGGTGAATGACAAAATCGGGCTAGGTGACCTTCTCTTCCACAATTATAACACGCTTTGGATATCATCGCGCAGTTTGGACTGATATGTCCCTCCCCTCTGCATTTGAAGCATATGATAGGTGGTCGTTCTCCTTCCTTAACCACGATTGTTGGTGCTGACGTCTTTCCATCATTGTTGAATCTCCTTTTCTTGAAATATCCATTTTTACTGTCTTGTCCATGATTACCACCGAAGTGGTTACCATTTCTGGCATGTTGATTCCCTCCACGCTTGTTGTCACCGTCACCGATCGTTACCCTTCGGTATTTTCATGTCACGCACCGCTTTCCCTTTGTTGCGTTGACTCGTTATCATGCGCTCCAATAATCGAGACCTATTTACAACATCGAGTACAAAACACGACATGAGAAATAAGATATTGACGTATCTCCGGTTTCAATCCTCTTAAAAACATTCGTGTCATTCGCTCTTTATTATCGACCAAATGGGATGCAAATCGGGATAAATCTGCAAATTTAGCCTCAAATTGCGACACGGTCATATTATTTTGTTCCAACTTGATAAACTCCACCTCTTTCATGTGACGAATACTTTTCAGAAAGTACTTGTCGTTGAATAGCTCTTGGAACTTCTCCCAAGACATCTTGAAAAGTCGCCAGTCAGTAATGCGTTTCTGATTCCCCACGATGAATCCGCCTCTTCACGCTTGACATGAAGGTGGCGAAGGAACCTTTTGCTCTCGAAGCATCCCAAGACATCAAATATCTTGGTGATCTTCTTTATCCATGCTTCTGCCTTAAGTGGTTTAGGCTCTCCAATAAACTCGGGTGGTCCCAGCTCCTTGAACTGTTTAGCGGTGACTGTCCGAGAGTTTCCTATGTTTACACATGTATTTTGAACAGGAGCCACTCTCGCCTGATTTTGCATGAATTGCATGAAGCCTCGAAATATTCCATCGTTCATCATTTGGTTAGTGTTGTTGTTTGCATGAGGATTGTCGCCTTCCTGATGCACGTTGTCCTGGTTATTGATCTGTGGAGACTCAACGGTCTCCTGTGCTCCATTGATGTTCTCAACATTCTCGGATGCCATTTTCAAACACTGCCACAAAATAAGGGTTAATTAACATGCAACATATCATCACTATACTCTGACCGACCAATCAAATACCAAATAAACTTAGGTAGGTCATACTAGCGAAGGAATTCCCCGTCTCTCCCCTCCTAGTTCTAGTCTCATATCTTAGCCAGGGATCATATCCTTAAGCTTTGATACCAACTGTGACGCCCCCAAAATTAGGTATATGTCACCCATCTTGGGTCGCCACTTACATGGTACATAAATTCAAATACAACTTAATAATACAACCGTCGTGTACAATACGACAAAACATAAGCTGTGAGTTTGAATACAAATATTGTCTACTAGAGATTATACAAACTCAAAAGGAGTCCTCATTACAATTATTATCACACTATTTCACCGAATAGTGAGGACTACTAATGCTATCATCTGGTCCGTCACTCCGTTCCCCGACTAGACCCTGCTATATTCTCATTTCCTGAAGAGAACAATAAAAGTAAAAGGGTGAGCTCAACTAGCCCAGTAGGAAATATTATGACTAAGATAATGCAGAATATATTATCGTAGCCTTCAACAATGTTAAACTGATACAATATAACAATCATCAAGTTTAACTGCAGCGGAACAAGCAATCCATTAAAAGAGTCAAGTAGAGAATAAAATCTACTATCTTTTATGATTTAGAAGGTTTTATCGCTGGGACTCAGCTTTTTATCCATTAAAAGAGTCACCACTTTTATCGCTGGGACTCAGCTTAATAAATAATCCACATCATCGAATCACCCCTGCAATACGGCCAAGGATATTCTTTAGTATCACGACCATAATTATCCATGCACTACGGGCCAAGGATATTTGTGTATTAATTAATGGTCATGATCATGCCAACAACTGTCCATCAATGTTCTACGGGCCAATGAGGACTTTTACCACATCATTTATAACATTACAGTCATGATTACACCGAATAATCCCTGGTCATAATCATACTAAGTCCATCTATGCACTATAGGCCACAGATGACTTTCAACAAAATATAAACATGAGGATGATGACAATGATATAAGAATTCAATAAAACAAGTTCAAGAATTATTTTATCCAGGAACTAATAACGTCCAAATTGTCAACATGATCTTTGCTTTGTAGAGTAAAATTTAAGAATGCTCGGAAGAATATTTCCATGAAAAGATCTTTAGATGAAGCGCAAATATCAAGGATATTCCACTAATTTCATGGAGTATAGAAGTCAAAACTTTAACCAACCGAGTATAATAAGGAATGGAATAACAAAAGAAATCACCAAGCATGCGTTAGACAAGCACGCAGTGAGTTATTCCAATGAGAATAATAAATAACAGAATCGGTCCCACGTAAAAGCGCATGAGCGAGGATATTCAACGAGAATAATAAAGCGGAATCAGTCCGGCGTAGAACGCATGCATGATGATATTCAACAATGTAATAATAAAGACGGAATCAGTCCGGCGTAGAATACATGCATGGATATTCCAATGTAATAATAAAGAGCGGAACCTGGTCCTGTAGAACGCCATGAGCAGGATGTTCCAAAGAATGATAAAGAATGGAACAATGGAAGAATTTCACCAAGTATAGGGTAGCTCACAGATCAAAAGTTATTCCAATGTAATAATAAGAATGGAATAATGTAAATTCTCTTCATAGATAAGAAAGAAATAATACTCCCTACCTTAGAAAAAGCGGATATCGGAATAGTGAGGTAGCAGATTTTCTTCTTCTTCTTTCTCTCTATAATAATCGCTCTAAAGCTTTTGTGAATTAGTGAGAAATGAAGGAAGAATGAGCTTATTTATAGAAAAATATAGTTTCGATAATTGACGTTTGGGGGGTCGAAAAATTACAGTACAATACCTCCAACTTTTCTTTCATTTTTAATTTAGTCCTGCAAGTATTATCAATCTTGCACCAACTCCCCTAATAGTAAATAATGTGAATCAATAGTACATATATGTGAACAAATAGTTATATAAGCATGTGAATTAGTAGTAATTAATTGCTCATTTATCCGATAAATTACCCGATTTGTCAATATGACCCCTAGACATCAATTATCATCGGAATAAATGTCAATTTTCACTAACACAAATAATTCCAACATAATGAAACTATTTTTATCAAAAATATAAAATTTGAAATTTTAAAGTTTGACTTTTCTCAAAAAAGTCAACTGTTAACTTTTTGACCAAATAGTGAATCCCGGAAAATTTTGTGTTTATAGACTATTTTTACTAATTTAAAGTGTCTAGGACTCAAATATCACGTCCGCGTCTCCAAATTCAACTCCGAACAACATTCATCATTAATATTATAACTCACAATATTTATCAACCAGGTCGTTCCCAGGAAAGAGGGGGCTTTCCAATAAGGATTTCTCCCTATTGGCGCGCAATTAGGTGACCAAACCTCTCCTTGACAGAACTTCTAGACATTGTAAATATTGTAGTTTATAATATGAATAACTTTGTCGTCTCAAGTATTGATTTAAAATAAAGCATTTTATGCAGATGATACCGTGACAATAATTGAATCAATAATATGATAGATATGATGCAGCAATTACTGTAGCAATAATTGAGTATAACTGAGTGACTTCTCACGTAAGCATCAATAATCAATACCGTGTGCTACTATGCAACCACGCGTATTACTGTACTTTTAACACCGGGTGTTTCAACAGTTAACGGTAAAACTTTCGCCGTTATTTTCATAAAGTATTTTTGTCGTTTTCTCAATCAAAATAATAATTACATTGTGGGGGTCCACCAATGATTGTCTTGGTTATACGAATATTTCTGTTAAAGCGAATATTCCCCACCAATCGAATATTATATAACAACTTGCGTACTTTGCAAAATTTATAAATATTACCCACAACTATAACATTATATCAAATCCACACCATAATATTCAAAAATATATTTCGAGAAAAATTTAATCTTTATTCAAAAAGTTGGGGTCTTACACTTGATATCATAACAGATGAGAATCAAAATCTCCAGTAAAGTATTTCTGAGATACAAGAAAAGTTTAGAGCAACCGAAGAAGATCGGGTTTGCATTCATAGGAACTACGAGGAAAAAGAGAAAGAATGCACGGAATTGCACAGTTCTGTTACTAGATACATGATCGTTATTAGAGTTTTTATTTGGAACTTGTTATTGTTCAGATTATTATTTTCTTTGGGCACCTCAACAGTGTAACTGAGATATTACCGCTTGCTTATTTCAACTTTGCGGGTGGTGCATCCATGGTATTAAAACCAGTAAACTACCTTGTGCACATGAGTTTTGTTGTGAGTTCTTTAATTCCCTTTCTTACTCAAATTTATTCACCTCAAGGTTTCTCAATAGACATGATCATGTTTATTGCCACAATTCTTATATTTGTATAAAATAATTTGGCTTCACAGGATGGTGCTCCATTGTGGTGCATTGGCTTTCAAAAAGATCAAAATCAAGGGACATCAATTCTTGGAGGTTGGTGATATTATTACAGTGGCAAAAATTTCTTGTGAATTTATTTCATGTGTAATGCAACTTGCTTCACGATCGCAATGTCTATTAAGCGATATTAAAACTTGTGACTGGAACTAGATATCTAAACCACGATTTTAGTAGAGTTGTAGAAAAAGTGTTTTTTGTTTTTATTTATCTTGATTTTATTTCTTTCGTCTTTATTTGGCATGCATTTAGATGGTATCTTAGTTGGTGATGGTGATAAGTTTTATTGTTTTGATGATTTGCTCTTTCAATAACCTGACATAAAACATTTGGGGTGGAATCACTTGAGAAAATGACTCGTGATGATATTAGAAAGCTTGCTTCAGCTATATATCTTCAAGTGATCGCACTATCAGTCAAGCCCTTATATTTGTTACACGATCTCGAAGTTGGTCTTTTGTTGTGCTCGGTACTCCTCCTATAGTGCTGCCGAGTATAGGTTAATCTTCACCGCAAAAATTTACTGATCCTAAGGAATTGGAGAATATGATTGACAAGATTGTCCTCCATCGATTGGGTATAAAGTCTATGGATGATGCTTCTACTAATGATAGTATACCACAACCGTCCACTGGTATAGATATTACTGAACATATAACTAAATTGGTAGAGAAGAAATTTACCAACTTCCTTCAAACATTTACTAACTATGATTCACTTGAGGTATTTACTAATAACTATATTTTTGTCTTTGTCCTTCAATAATCTCTCTCTATCTATTAATTTAAGTTCACCAGGTTTATTTTTTCTTATTTCTCATCTTGTTAAAATTGAATTTTGGTGTTTATTTTGCAGGAGGAACTTTACGGGCCCAACCTTGATTTCCTTGAAGAAAATGATGATGAAGTGGACCTAACATGATGTACACTTCATTCCTTTTAGCTCGTTATTTTTTTAGTTTTCTTATGTTAGTTATTAAATATTGTAAGTACTATGATTCTTGGGAGATCAAGATACAATAACAAATTCTGTACTTATTGTGACTTGAGCATTATCTATTTATATATGGAGTATTAGTTTTAATTTTTTTTCTCTTTATGCAGTTTATCAATTAGTTTGAAACAAGTATGACATTTATATTAACTTAAAATATTAAATTTAATATTTATTATAACATTTAATAATAATAATAATAATAATAATAAATATGAAATCAGTGATTTAAAAATTAATTATAATTTGCAATGAATTTTGATTATTTATCGATTAATTTTTTTTATTTATAAATTTATAATTTGTGAAGGATTTTACTTGAGAAGTGAATTTTAATGAAGGATTATTTTCCTCACTAAAACTTTTCTAGTTAATTAGTTAGTCATCAATGAATGATTATTTTCCTCACTAATTTGAAGATACATTCTGAATTTATAATTAGTGAAGGAAAATTTTGTGACGCCCCCAAAATTAGGTATACATCACTCATCTTGAGTCGCTAGATACATGATACAGAATCCAAATAAAACTTAATAATACAACTGCCGTGTACAATACGACAAAACATAAATTATGAGTTTGAATACAAATATTGTCTACTAGAGATTATACAAACTCAAAAGGAGTCCTCATTATAATTATTATCACACTATTTCACAGAATAGTGAGGACTACTAATGCACCATCTAGGACCATCACTCTGTTCCTCGACTAGTTTCAGCTATATTCTCATTTCCTGAAGAGAACAGTGAAAGAAAGGGTGAGCTCAACTAGCCCAGTAAGAAATATTATGACTAAGATAATGCAGAATAATTTATCATTAGCCTTCACCAATGTTAAACTGATAAAATATAATAAATATCAAGTTTAACTGCAGCGGAATAAGCAATCCATTAAAAGAGTCAAGTAGAGAATGAAATCTTCTATCTTTTATGATTTAAAAGGTTTTTCATCACTTTTATCTCTAGGACTCAGCTTAATAAATAATCCACATCATCGAATCAGCCCTGCACTACGGCCAAGGATATTCTTTAGTATCACGACCATAATTATCCATGCACTACGGGCCAAGAATATTTGTGTATTCATTAATGATCATGATCATGCCAACAACTGTCCATCAATGCACTACAGACCAATGCGGACTTTTATCACATCATTTGTAACATTACGGTCATGATTACACCGAATAATCCCTGGTCATAATCATACCAAGTCCATCTATGCACTATAGGCCACAGATGACTTTCAACAAAATATAAACATGAGGATGATGACAATGATATAAGAATTCAATAAAACAAGTTCAAGAATTAATTTATCTAGAACCGATAATGTCCAAATTGTCAACATGAGCATCGCTTTGTAGAGTAAAATTCAAGAATGCTCGGAAGAAGAATATTTCCATGAAAAGATCTTTGGATGAAGCGCAAATATCAAAGATATTCCACTAATTTCATGGGTATAGAAGTCAAAGTTTTAACCAACCGAGTATAATAAAGAATGGAATAACAAAAGAAATCACCATGCATGCGATAGATCATGCAGCAAGCGAGGTTATTCTAACGAGAATAATAAATAGAACCGGTCCCGCGTAAAAGCGCATGCGACGGATATTCGGCGTAATAATAAAGATGGAACCAGGTCCGGCGTAAACGCACAGACAGGATGTCCCAACAGAATAATAATAAAGACGGAACCAGGTCCGGCGTAAAATGCACAGACAGGATATTCCAACAGAATAATAATAAAGACGGAATAATAGAAGAATGTCACCAAGTATAGGGTAGTCCGCGTATACTGGTTATTCCAGCAGAATAATAAAGAATGGAATAACAAAAGTTCTCTTCATGAATACAAAAGAAATAATATTCCTTACCGTAAAATAAACTGAATATAAGAGTAGGGAAGGAGCAGAATACTTTTCTATAGCTTCTCTATAATTTCTCTCTCTAGAGTTTCAGTGAATTTGTAAGAAATAATGAAGGAATGAGCTTCTATTTATAGAAAAATAGATTGCATAGTAACTAACTCATGAATGGTCCAGATTGATTTATTTTAATCTGACGGTCCACATTTAAAGTAAAATCTTTTAAATAAAAAATAATATATTCTATTTATAATATAATAAAACGAATAACTTTATAAAAAGATTTTACTATACAAACACTATGCAGGCACTATGCAAATACTATGCATAATAAAATATAATATATTCTAATTATTGTCTAATAAAACAGATAACTTTATAAAAGTATTTTGTTTTATATAAAAAGATTTTCTGTTTTATTACATTAATAATACCAATAAAACAAAACTGAGTGACTTATCACATAAGCATCAATAATCAATACTGCTAGTGTCTTCGCAATAACTACTGGCGTATTCATGTACTTTTAACAGGGTGTTTCAATAGTTAACGGTAAAACTTCCGCCGTTATTTTCATAAAGTATTTTTGTCATTTTTTCAATCCGAAAATAATTCCGTTGTGGGGTCCACCAATGATTGTGCCGTTGTACCAATATTCCCTGTTAAAATGAATATTCCCCGACCAATCGAATATTATATAACAACTTGCGTACTTTGCAAAATTATAAATATTACCCACAACTATAACATTATATCAAATTCATTCCATAATATTCAAAAATGATATTTATAGAAAATTCATCTTTATTTATAAAAGTTGGGGTCTTATAACCTCCCATTCTTATGAAATTTCGCCCTCGAAATTAGGGTACGTACCTGGTATATTGAAGAGATAAGGATACCTTGACTTCATTTCAGATTTTAACTCCCAGGTCATTTCCTCAACATCGTGGTTTCTCCACAAAACTTTGACTTGAGGTATAACCTTGGAGCGTAGAATATGTTCCTTTTTATCCAAGATTTGAACAGGAACCTCTTCATACGTCAAATCTTCCGCTATTTCGTCCGGTTCTAACTCAATAATGTGGTTCGGGTCTTTCACATATTTACGTAACATGGTTATATGAAAAACGTTATGAAGACGAGACATACTTGACTCGCATTTCTTTAATTTGGCATAAAGCTTGTATTCACGAAGCTTTTGGAGTGTCAGCCTCAAGTGTTGCTCATGATCTTCATGGCTTTTGGAATAAATAAGGATGTCATCAAAAAAGACGACCACAAAGTGATCCAAATATTCCTTGAATACTCAGTTCATCATATCCATGAAGGCAGTAGGAGCATTAGTCAAACCAAAGGACATGACTAGGAATTCATAATGCCCGTACCGAGTTCTGAAAGCCGTCTTTGGAATGTCATCGGTTCTAATCTTCAATTGGTGATATCCGGAACGAAGATCAATCTTTGAAAAGAATTTGGCTCCTTGCAACTGGTCAAACATGTCATCAATACGTGGCAATGGGTACCTATTTTTGATGGTGACATGATTCAACTCCCGATAATCAATACAAAGTCGCATACTCCCATCTTTCTTCTTCACGAATAGAACAGGAGCACCCCAAGGAGACGTATTTAGGGACGAATGAAACCAATGTCTAACAATTCCTCGCAATTGGGTCTTTAACTCCTGAAATTCAATAGGAGCCATTCGATATGGGGCTTTGGAAATGGGTTTTGTACCAGGTTCAAGGTCGATACAAAATTCAATAGTAATTATATCACCCTTAACTTTAAACTTTTATCAATTTAACCATTTACTAAATAGTAATTATAAGAAAAAAATTGAATACTTTTATTTCATAAAATTCGGGTTCTTACAATCTCCCCTCCTTATGAAATTTCGTCCTCAAAATTTACTTACCTGGTATTTCAAAGAGTTGAGAATACCTTGCTTTCCTTTCAGATTCCATCTTTCCTATCATCATGATTTCTCTATTGCTCATCTCCTGTATTTCAGATATCATTCTAGAATACAGCTTCAAAAATAAAGGTTAATTTAACAAATTAACATATCACATAATATTTCGATATTATGGTCGACCAACAAATAAGCTTTAGTAGGACTCACTAGCGAAGGATTTACTCATCTCTCCCTCCTAGTTCTAATCCCGATCTCCGCTTGGAGATCATATCCTAAGCTCGATACCAACCGTGACGACCCCAAAATAGGTCCATTCCATCCAACCCATTACGAGTCGCCAAATACATGGTACGGAAAATAACTACAACTTTATTACAATAATTGTCGTGCAAAATACAACAACACATATGTTTGTGAGTTTTAATACCAACTATGACTCATGTCCCAACTATGGAAAGACACCACAAAGTTGACACCTTACATAAAGGTACAAATCAAAAACTATTTTAGAAATTAAAACCTATGGAAAATGCTCAATGAAACCTTCGCATACATGGGAGGCCATAAATACAGGTTATTATCGATATCATATGCCCACAAAATTATCCTTGGTTGACCCAATAGACCCCAAAAAAGCGAGAAGATTACTATCATATTCTTCCCAATGGTGTGTCTTCTCTTGACATATCATTATCTCCACCGAGTCTCTAATTGAGAATTATACTTCAACCAAGCTCCAAGATTATATAGGTAGTGTTCGTATATATACTCAGCAAGTGGATGAGCACATCCCTGTCTTATGATGATACAAGGTTGTATGTCATTAGACATCTTGTATGATAGTGGCAAAACACCCTTCCAACGTTGGGTTCGCTTCACCCTATTTGATTCAACAAATATAACTACTAAATGATGACCACCATTCTATTCCCCTGCATTCCCCATTCGACCTAGCTACACTCAGACACACGAAAGGAATTGTGAAGCAAAAGGGTGAGCACAACTACTTCAAGAAAAGAATATCATGACTAAAGATAAATAAATTATCAATAGCCTTCAACAAATAATAAATCGAGATTTAGAACATATGGTAGATGATAAAACTTTTCAACCATAGTTGCGGTAATTGAACGAAGCAATCCATTAGAAGAGTCAAATAGACCATAAAATCTATTATCTTCTCCATGTTAAAAGTCCACCAACAATGTTTTATCCTCGTAACATCAATCAGCAGTTCCTTTCCACAATCATATGAATAACTCATAATCATAATTGTGATTCTAAATTCCTCTTCGCATCCAAGACGAAGATAATTTTCATCACCTGTCTTTACCTGAAACATCAAAGATCATGGTTATACCAAATCACAGTTCCTGTTCATAATCATACTAATAAATTCATCTTTGCATCACAGCCAAAGATATTCATCAACAGTTCATCTTTGCACTACATGCCAAAGATATTCAACAACAAGTCATCTTTGCACTACGGGCCAAATATATTCAACAACAGGTCATCTTTGCATTACGAGCCAAAGATATTCATCAAAAATCATTCATCTTTGCATTACGAGCCAAAGATATTCAACAACAGGTCATCTTTGCACTACAGGCCAAAGATATTCATATCTCAAAGAAATACATAATCATTTCAGAATTTATATAAACCATAATTATAACCATGTTGATCAATTCACCTTTGCACTTAAGCTAAAGATATTCAATTATAAATTCAATGGTAATGATCATACCAGTCACAATTCAACTTTTCACTACTGGCCAAAGAGAACCCTAGTCATGATCATACTAATAATCTACC
Source organism: Panax ginseng (assembly GCA_020205605.1). Classification (NCBI taxonomy): domain Eukaryota; kingdom Viridiplantae; phylum Streptophyta; class Magnoliopsida; order Apiales; family Araliaceae; genus Panax; species Panax ginseng. Next base: position 24,082,681 of record CM035148.1, on the reverse strand, counting down.
CATCTTTATACTCCAGTGAAAGAGAATTTCAACATCAGGGTTATAAAAATGTTATATATGATAACAAAATCAATATAATCAATATATAGTTTTAATCTCCAGAGTAATATTCATAAATCAACTATAATTTGGTTAGAAAAAGAAACCAATTTTGTAGTGAATAGTACCGTGAATAGTAACTCGTGAATAGTAAATTTCATGAATAGATCAAGACAGGCGAGTTATTCAACAGAATAATAAATAACGGAACCAGTCCCCGTAAAACGCAGCAGATGAGGATATTCCACGAATAATAAAGGATTGAACCAGTCCCGTAAACGCACTGCATGAGGATATTAAACAAAATAATAAATAATGGAACCGGTCCCGTAAGTAAACGCACGCATGGATGTCCCAACAGAATAATAATAAAGAGCGGAACCACCGAATTAAGGCGTAAAAGCATGAACAAGATATTCCAACAAAATAATAATAAAAAGGCGGAATAATAAAAGAATGTCACCAAGTATAGGGTAGTCACAGATATCTTTGGTTATTCCAATGAGAATAATAAAGAATGGAATAACAAAAGTTCTCTTCATGAATACAAAAAAATAATATTCCTTCTTAGTAAAATAAGCTGAATATAAGAGTAGGAAGGATCGTAATACTTTTTATATACCTTTCTATAATTTCTCTCTCTAGAGTTTTGGTGAATTTGTAAGAAATAATGAAGGAATGAGCTTTATTTATAGAAAAATAGATTGCATAGTAACTAACTCATGAATGGTCAGATTGATTTACTTTTAATCGACGGTTCATATTTAAAGCAAAATCTTTTAAATAAAAAATAATATATTCTATTTATAATCTAATAAAAGCGAATAACTTTATAAAAAGATTTTACTATGCAAACACTACGCAGCCATTTATGCAAATACTATTGATAATAAAATATAATATATTCTAATTATTATCAATAAAAGCGGATAACTTTATAAAAGTATTACATTTTATATAAAAGATTTTCTACATTTTATTACATTAATAATACCAATAAAACAAAAGCGGTGACTTATCACATAAGCATCAATAATCAATACTGTAAGTGTCTTCTTTGTGTTATTCACACGCGTATTCATTTATACTTTTAACAAGGGTGTTTCAGCGAGTTAACGGTAAAACTTCCGCCGTTATTTTCATAAAGTATTTTGTCGTTTTCTCTATTCCGTTGTGGGGTCCACCAATGATTGTGCCGTTGTACGAATATTCCCTGTTAAAACGAATATTCCCCAACCAATCGAATATTATATAACAACTTGCGTACTTTGCAAAATTTATAAATATTACCCACAACTATAACATTATATCAAATTCATTCCATAATATTCAAAAATAATATTTATAGAAAATTCATCTTTATTTATAAAAGTTGGGGTCTTACAAATTTTCTCTCGTTAAATAAATTTGTTCTTCACAATATATTATTTGTGAGGGAATAAAGTTATTCACTAATTTCAAATAGTCCTTCTTAAAATATTATTTGTGAAGGAAACCAATCTTTTACTGAATAACAATATTCCATTACTAAATACAATTTGTGAATAAAAAAGGTATTCACAATATATCCTTCACAAAAAACATTTAGTTACTACTTAGCGAAGGATACCCAATTGCGAGGAAGTCTAATGCGAGCACTCGTGTGAAGGAAATATTTCTTCGCAATAAATCACTTGTGAGTGAAATAGGGCCTCTAGTGAAGGATTTGTCCTTCACTAGAGGCCATTTTTGGTGTAGTGAGCCAAACCTTCATGCAGTTGGTTACCAAACTTTCAGACCAAAGTAACCAATTCATACGGCAGGTGTGGAGGTAGATTGGTTACCTTGGTATAAAAGTTTGGTTACTTTGATACGAATGTTTGGTTATCAACATTACATTACACATCAATCTCTTATCTCTCTCTTTCCTATGCAGTGTTCTTATTTTCCTTTGGACATGAAATTGAAATTGGAATTTCCGAACATGAAGAAATTGTGAAAAATTAAATATCCACTTCCTTTCTCCATCCCATCGATCATTTTGTGGTTGACTCTTGCTCTATCTCACCGATAAAGGGGGAGGAGGAAGATGACGTTGCCAAACCTTCAGATCAAGGTAACAATTCAGTTTTATTAAGTTACCAATTTAGTTTGAATGTGATGCAGTTGGTAGCTAACCATTCATACAAAAGTAACCATTTTAGTTTTTGTGGGTAACCAAATAGTCATAAAAAATTTCAGAACAGTAAGAGTTACATCTATTTATTTTAAAACTTTTTGTAGGACGAATCTTCTTCTTCTTCTTCTTCTTCTTCTTCTTATTGGCGTTTTGGATAACAGAGATTCGCGACAGAGTGGCGGCGGAGTAGCGGAGGAGAGGGCAACCTGTGAAGAAGGAGTAACGGAGGAGAGGGCTACTGTGAGGGAGATGAATATTTGAATTTGAATTATTATTTTGAATTTGAATTTATTTTTGTTGTTAGATCCCAGATATTTGAATTTGAATTATTAATTATAACAATTATTTCTCCTTGATTTTAGATTTTCTTATTAATGTGAATTACGTTATTTTTGTAATTATTTTGTGGATGCACTAATAATGTAATTACTTTCTAATTGTTGTATATTAGTGTTAAGGACCCTAATAATAATCATTTTAGCTTCATGCACATGAATTAAGAAATTTATTTAATATTATTATTTAAAAATTAAAATTTGTATGAAATTCTATCACTACCCCTTTATGAGAAATTGAAAACTATCAATACAAGAGAGAAAACTTCTTAAGACAATGAGAAAAGTTAGGGGTGGATGGGTGATGTAGGAAAAATAAATAATTTAAGGAATTGTTAAATCCATAACAGAAAATGTTATTTTCACAACAAAAGTGTCGCTATAGATCCTATAGCGACGGTTTTCACCATCGCTATACATCTACGACACTTTTGTTGTGAAAATAACAAAAAATATTGTGGATTTAATAATTCCCATAATTTATTATCCTAAAAAGTTGTAAACGACAAATAAATTAAAACAAATTTTTTCTTTTAAAAAGACGGTTATTATGAAAAGTTAGGGGTGATATGTTTTGTTTAATTGATTAAAATGAGTATTAAATCTCATTATTATCCTTCAAAAATTATTGAAAAATATTAAGAATTAAACAAATTAAAATTTAATGTAGGGATAATATGATAAATTAAGTCATTAATGCTTCTTTAAAATCTACAAACGATAAATAAAAAGGAATAAATTTTTCTCTCTAAAAAGTAAAATAGAAAGGATCCGAGGAGGAAATATTTAAGAAATAAATATTAATTTCTCCAAGTACCCTCTAAAATATTAGCTACTAATATTCCATCTCGTCCTTAAAACCCACATTATCAAAATACGAGTTAGGTTCCATTAAAATCATATTTTTAAGTTTTAAAAATAATTTGTGATATATCTTAATTAAAAAATACTATGAATTTTTTTCATAAAATATTATAATTTATATAAAAATAATAATAATCATAAAATTTATTATTTTTAAAATTTGAATAAATTCTTATTAGTTTTAAATTTTAAGATTTTAAAATTTTTTATTACATACAAGTCAAATGAAGATAAAGAAGTTGAATCCCACCATCGTCATCCTAGTTGGAAAATAAGATAAGAAAAAAGAAAAGGATCGGCGTTGGTTCTAGCTAGGTTACTTCATCCCTATATATGTTTGCAGTTTTTTAAAAAGTATTAGTAGTATTTTAAAGGTACCAAAATTAAATTAAACCTATTAGTTTTCAACCTTTATATCTTCTCAAGTCAAAAACTGGAAATTCTACTTTTGAAACCGAACCAAAGGCAAAGGGGATGATGGCTCATGACGGTTCAATTTTGTTCAACCATTTTCCAATTATAAAGCAATCCTGTCGTTTTCTTCCAATGGGCAATGGGGATAGGAGTACTCTACTCCTATATATATATATATATATATAGAGAGAGAGAGAGATTAAATCATTTGCGATCGGTTGTTATGATATTTGTCTTAACAATAGCCTCTTTTTCGGACAGATTGATCAATTGATTTGAAAATTTGGGATTAGATTATTTTTGGACAATGAAATACGAGGTTGTTGTGCTAAATATTTCTTGTCAGAACACATTTTAATAAGGGGCCCACATATCTCACATAGTGTCGGTATAGTTAAACATAATGAATTTATAACATTAAAATATTACGTAGAAATTTACAAAATTTATCTTGAAACACCTTTTTTACGCTTTTTATCCATTATATGTCATGATTGATGTAAATAAAATAGAATAGAAAAAATAATATATCGGGCCAAGCCGGACCGAGGTGTAGCAATTTGGGAAAAAAAAATAATTAATAATGCCGGTAGATTGCGACACATCACGGTGGCAAAAAAATTAAAAATAATATCCAACAATTCGCTGCTAAACAGATTCGAACACGCAACAATTCGCTGCTAAACAGATTCTAGATTTATATAGAAAACCCAATCTATTATATAGATTTATTAATAATTATAATCGTAATATAATGCAAGAATAAACACGCAACATTGGAGGTTGCGTGTTTAAATATGTTTAGCAGCGAATTGTTGGATATTATTTTTTAATTTTTTTTATTGCCAAATTGACATGTCGTATCTGCCCGGCCGACATTATTTAAATTTTTTATTCCCAAATCAACATAAATTTTGGTCCTACCGATATAATATTTTTTAATTCTATTTTTATTTGCTGAGTCATGACTTATAATGGATAAAAAGCGTAAAAAAAAAAGGGTAAGATGTTTGTAGACGTGTCGTAATATTTTAATATTATGAATTCATTATGTTTAACTATATTGAAACTATGTGAGATATGTGGGGCCCCTTATTAAAAATAGAAGCTTTCAGACATGATAAATATTTAAACAACAACATGTGCTTCGCTTTTGTCCAAAAATAATCCAATCCCAAATTTTGAAATCAATTGATCAATCTGCTCAAAAGGGGTTGTTAACATAAATGTCTATAACAACCTATTGTTTGTCATTAATTCCCATATATATATATATATATATATATATATATATATATATATATATATATATATATATATATTTGTGTAAGTTAAAAATAAATAAATTTGTACTACTGTTTTTAATTTTAGAATTTCAAATTGAATTCAAAATACCAAAATATATAGTGTTATTGGATTTTAATTTTTGGATTAGGGGTAATATTTGGAGGAAGGGTAATGCAATGAAAATAATCCAGTTATCATGAATTTAACTTAATTTCATAGTAAGTTGGTCAATTGACTAATACATTGTTGACACTCAGAGAAATCACCTATCACTCATATTTTGACACTGTATTGGTTAATCGACTAAAATTAACTTCATGATAATCACTCTCAATAAAAGTGAGATACAAGTACACATATGATCAACATACGTATAGAGGCCACTTTGCATTATAATTCTCTGCAGACTTGTGTATGTTTTTAGGCAATCTTTGAAATATAATGGCATCTCCTATCATTGAAATTCTTTTTACAGCGATAATGCCATCAAGTTGCATGCATGTTTGAACAAGATACATAAATATATATATATATATATATATAATATATATATATATATATATATATATCCATGAATCGCACTGATCTATATTAACTATAGTTGCTCAAAATAAGAAACAAAAAAGAATTACCAAATCTAGATTAGAACAGACAAGTATAGCTGGAGTTTATGGTTAAATGGGAATACACTTTGTCACTTTGATCATGATTCATGCCACAAGAGGACCACATGAACAAAAATGGGAGCTAGGAAAAAAATATCCATTTCCGCACATCATCTATATATAATTAATGCACTTACAGAATGAATAAGAGAAAAATATATGACATATTTCTCTTTCCTACATTATGTTTGCGCGTTACTTATAAAAGATAACATGGTATTACAATCATATCGCACCATGTCCTGGCTTGGCAAAGGGCCAAAGTAAATATGGTATCCACAAAGTCATAGATGGGCAAAAGGGTATGGAAATGCATGGAGTAAAACTCGATAACTTGGAATAATTATAATATGTAAACCACATCAGGAAGTATGTAGTGGGGTGGGATGATTTAATTATTACTTGGTAGATATAGTTTTCTAATTTATTAATTTGTTGGGGGCAGCAATGCATGCAAAAGTAAAAGCTGATTATTCTTAATTCACCTTATTTGTATAATAATATACCATCCCTCATTCCCTCCCCACTTCTTAGCTAGAACCATCCATATTCCATATATAGGTATTAGGTAAGCCCAGACAGCTGACGGATTCTAGCTCATCTATCCAAATTAACCACCATATATGCACCCTAGCAGTGGCTGAGGAAGAAATTTCAATTTTGGGGACAACTCATAAGTTTAAAAATAAAAATAAAATTACTCATCCTAAACCACTTCTAACAAAAATATAAATGGACACCAAATTTTCTCCCCCTTTATACAAATTAAACAAAAAAATAAATAAATTATCAACTAATTAATTTTATTAAAATTATAAGAATTTAAAAATGATAAGAAAGAACACTTTGGAGCTCCATTAAAACCTTATTTGGGGAAAATCCAATGGGACAAAATCCCAAACGAAGAAAAAAGAGTACATCTTAAACTTTGACCAATTTCTTCTTTTTTCTTTCTCTCTCTCTTGAGATTTCTGAAAAGTTGTTTCTTAGGAAACATTTTTTAATTTTTATAATAAACACAACACGATAAAAAACAATTAAACTAATTAACAAAGAACAATAAAATCTAGATTTTGAACATATTTTCTTCCACTTGAAACTTTCGATTATAAAGAACAAGAATCTCAGCCAAGTTTTCTGTTGAATCAAATAATAAATAAGAAAAAGTTGACAAAGATATGTATTACAATTTATAAAATTTATACATCTAGATTTTATATGTATCTTTAAAAAAAATTACTTTCAAATAAAAGCACTGGTCTAGTAGGTGGATGATTTATTTTTCAACTCTGTTAGAAAAGAGGAGAATCACAAGAAAAATAAATTGTTTTCGTTGCGTTATGAACTAAGAGGGTCGAAAGATTTTTCCTTCTTTTTGTGGCTAAGAGTCTGTTTTGATTCCCTATATTTATTTATTTGTTTCATATTATATTTTATAATTAATATGAGACTTTCTTACTCAGTAGATTTCTTCTTGAGATTGAATATATAAAGACTGATTGGATTGATTGACTTCCCTTTTCATTAACAGGTACAGGCAGCAATTTTTTTGTTTTATTATTTATTTTTTTATACACATGTATACATAAGTTTATAAAAAAATTTGGATCCCCCTCAGCTGTGGGCCTCGGATTGTACAGCGCTGATAGCCCTGGCCCAAGGCCAGTTCTGTGAACACTATATATTTTTGGCCCAATAATATGACTCACCCCAAGGAAGCAAGGAAGGTGTGTGTGGTGGCCCACTCGTGCTATGAATTCTGCACAAACTATAGGATCAATTACATATTTTATTACATTTTTTTAAATAATTACAACAATAGTGCACTCATAAAATATTTACACAATTAATACATTTAAAGATTTATTTACATAATTAGTGAATTTATTCTTCCTTTAATTTAGTTATGTGATTTACATAATTAGTAAATTTATTCTTCCTTTAATTATTACTATCTGCTTTTGTTTTCCATCACCGTCATCTTCTCCCTTCCTCCTCCTCCGCCACCTCCACGTACCTCCGCCTCCACCGCCTCCACCGCCATCTTTTTCCCTCCCGATTCGTTTCCCCTTCGCCATCTCCTCCCTGACCTCCCGATCCGCTTCCCCTTCCCCTTCCGCCGCCACCTCCATCTCCTCCTCCTCCTCCTCCTCCTCCTCCGCCGCTTCCACCGCCATTTCCTCCCCTCTCGATCCGTTTTCCTTCGCCATCTACTCCCCTCCCGATCCGCTTCCCCTCCCGCCGCCACCTCCTCATCAGCCTCCATTATGGTCGTCTTTCGCCTTCCGCTGCCACCTTCACTTCCACCTCCACCTCATCTTCCGTCACCTCCATCTCTTCCTCTGCCGCCTCTACCTCCGCCTCCACCACCTCCGTTATGACCACCTCCGCCTCCATTAACCGTCTTGCCACCTGCAACGCTTTTTACTATCTCACTGTTGGTTAAGTTACTGCAATTAATTTAAGAATTGTTTCCAAGTATTACCTGATTTTTTTTTATAGTGCAGTTGGTAGCCAAATCTCCATACCAAGGTAACCTATTCAGTTTTATTAGGTTACCAATTTATTTTAAATGTGATGCAGTTAGTAGCCAAACTTTCATACCAAAGTAACCTATTCAGTTTTATTATGTTACCAATTTTATTTTTAATGTGATGCAGTTGGTAGTCAAACCTTCATACAGTTGGTTGCCAAACCTTCAGACCAAGGTAACCAATTCAGTTTTATTATGTTACAAATCTATTTTTAATGTGATGCAGTTGGTAGCAAAATCTTCATGTAAAGGTAACCATTTTAATTTTTATGGATAACCAAATCGTCAAAAAAAATTTTAGAACAGTAACTCAGATACTTTCAGAGATTTGCGGCGGAGGAGGATAATGAAGGGTAGGAGAGGGCGATGTAGCGGTGGTGCAATCAAGGACTTCTGGAGATTCGCGACGGAAGAGGATGATCATGAAGGAGAAGAGAGAGGAGGCGGTGATGAAGAGAATGAGTGGTGAGGGAGATGAAGATTAGGATGTAGAAGATATTTTTTTTGTTTTTTCCTCTTTTTGATTTTAATTATGGATTTGTTTTTGTTGTTAGATCCCAAAAATTTGATTTGAATTATTAATTATGGTGGTTATTTCTCCTTGATTTTAAGTTTCTTTATTAATGTGAAATTGAATGGTTTAAATTTGAATTATTAATTATGACGATTATTTCTTCTTAATTTTATGTTTCCTTATTAATGTAAAATTGAATGGTTTGAATTTGTTACTCTTTTTGTAATTATTTTGTGGATGTTACTCTTTTTATAATTATTTTGTGCATACACTAATGGTGTAATTATTTTTTAATTGTTGTATATTTCTGTAAACAACCCCAAACTATATTACTCCGCCAACCCTCGCCATTATTTAATCTCACCCATAGACATGGCCCTTCGGGCTGAAACTTAATTATTTTGGGTAGTTAAGCCCTAATAAAACCTTTTAGACCTATATATTTTAGCTGGGTTCATTTCAAAGAAGGGCGAGCCATTGGTCAAAATTTGTTTTGTGTCAGGGTGCCTGTATTACATATATAAGTTTTGCTACACAACCATACCTTTTTTTTTTTGTCGGAATCTGTTCTATTACAATTCGATTCTAGAAATAAATTTCATCCTACGATCCAGGGAAACTTGGGGGAAGAAGCAAGGGAAAGCTAGGGGAACTTATGAGAAATTTATATTCATCATGTAGCGAGTTAACGTGAATATGGTTCGGTTTGGTACGGTTCTGAATAAAAATTACACATGAAACAACTTTGATGTGTTTGCTTAAATCAGAAATCACAATATAAAATCGTTTAGATTGGTGTGGTGCCATTTCTAAGAATGCGGTGCGATTTGAAATGATGCGATTTTGGCCTGAAAATCAATTGAAAAAATAAATAAACATTTCATACATTTCAAATTTTAAATAAATTTCAAACATTACCAGCTTGTTACTACAAATAATACCCAACTACAAAAAGTTACATTCTTAAAAACTAATCCCAAATTAATTCAAAACTTCTAATTACTTAAATTAAAAGATGCATAAGTTACTACAATACAAAATATTGTTTCTAACTTAAAGTTTTAAACCAAGTAAAATTACATATTTCAAAATTAAATTTACAATCATACTTGAATAGAATTTAAAAACTCTAAAATATAAAAATATGAGAAATATTAAAGACTTGAATTCTAAATGAGCGTGATTTTTTAAGGAGTGCGATTTCTATACCAAATTCGCAATTGTAAAGACCGGAGTGCGGTTCTTAGTGAAAAACCATAATATGTCACCAGAATTATTGATACAATTTTGAGTGCGAAATCGGTTCTTGCTCTTCTGTATAGCGAGTTGGTTAATTCCAAATTTTTTTGTATTATGCTGTGTGGGGGGTGGGGGGTGGGGGGTGGGGATTGAAACATATAACTTTACACAATATTAAAAAAAGAAAGACGTAAATAAGTAGGTTACCACCTTTGATTTCATACTCGATCATTTTTACATGTGTAAATGATCACAATTTTGAGTCGCATAATATACGTACAACCATCGGTAAAAAATCGAATCGGTACCGATTTAAAATTATCGGAAAAATAAGAACCGAAATCGGTACTGAATTACCGATTTTGGTACCGATTCGATACAATTGGTACCGGTTTTTTCGGTCTCATCATATTATATATTTTTTAAAAAACTTACCACTCATACTTATTTACGTAAGTGACAACAACAAAATCGATACATAAAGTTGCAACATACGTTTTTTAAATAATTTCGAATGCAACTTATTAAATTACAAATAAAGTGTTTGGAGGCCAAATGCAACATACCAAAAATAGTATAAAATGCTAATAATCGAATAAACTCAATATGTAATTTACAAAATAAAAAACAATAATTTGGACAAAATAAAAAAATTACCCATAAAGTTTTTCACCATTTTTTTCTTTTTTCAACATTTTTTAAGGGGGTAAATTGCTCCAAATATGTCCATTTAATTTGTGGCCTGCATGCGCTGCAGTGCAATGATGTGCAGTAGGGAGTAGGGACGGACGGAAGAGAGTTTGCAGCGATGGGAAGGGGTGGCGTGGGGTGGAGTGTGGTGGGGGACTCTGGACAGTGATGCATGTTTAATTGTTTATGGTTAAAAATCAAGTCTAGCCTAAGCCTAGTGAAAGAGATACAGAATACAATTAAATGTAGACAGAATCTATTTGGATTGGATTGGACTGGACTGGACGACTTGATAGAAGAATGACCCATTTTGTCTACCAATTCTCTTTTCGACAAACCACGCCTCTAACTTGATTGATCGAGTTGAGGCAACTGCATTGCGCTAATTCCCATAACAGTCCTGCAACGTCATGTTTTCTGTCCGATCACATTTCCGAATCAACTGTCCCGCAGCCCGCAGGGGTTGGGGGGCGTCCGGTACAAATCTACCAAACGTCCGGTGCATGTATTAATTTTTTTTTTTTTTTTGGATTTTTACCACAATTATGAGAAAAAAAAATAAAAAATAATAGAGCAAGTTTGAACAAAAAATTATAAAAGGAAGTATATTTTTTATTGAAAAAACACGGTAAACTTTACAGTGTTTTTTCAATAAAAAATGTACTTCCTTTTACAATTTTTTGTTCAAACTTGCTCTATTATTTTTTATTTTTTTTCTCATAATTGTGGTAAAAATCCAAAAAAAAAATTAATACATACACCGAACGGTACCGGTCATTAAGATGCACTGGACCGCCTCCCAATTAGTCCCGCAGTTGTATTTTAACAAGATCTCATTCACATGAACGAGGGTTCATGCGAGTGAAACTTTATATAAATATCAATTTTTTTTTGAAAATATCAATTTTTCCCCCATACAATCTTAATCAGGTAATGAACATAAAATAAAATTACTTCTGTAGAAACAATTTTAGTTCACGTTTAAAGGGTAAATTTTGGTGACGAGAGTAATTTAGCTCCTAATTAAAACAAATTAAACAACTTAATGTCAGTTTTCTTTTTATCTAAAAATTGTAATCTGTATTCATCTTCTTCCACCAAACAAAGCACCACCATACCTATCAAATGAAGTACCAAAAATTGACAATCAAGAATAGATAATAAAATCAAAACCCACCAACATAACCAGAAATCAAAAGCACTAACATATATAGCTCAAAAAATTTATAATTTGTTCATTGAACAATGAAATTAAAAAGAAAAGTTTATAATTTATAATTTGTTCATTGTATGGTTGAGAGAAAAGGCTTTAGAGAGGGAAAATATGAATTGGATTGGATGAAGATGAAAGCTTTAGAAAGAGAAAATGGATATGAGAAAAATGGGTTTAGAAAGAGAAAATGAAAATGAGAATAATGGGTTTCATGTTGTAACTCATTTTGTAAAATGATATAGGATAATAATATTATAGCATCAATCGAATAGTTGACTATTTTTTTGGTAAGATTATATTCGTCTTTTACTTTTGTTACGCAGAATTACTGCGAATTAGTCTTCAATATAAAACAAACTCAAATTTTACTTTGTAGTAGTATTTATTGTGTAAAAACAAATCTAGTACAAAACTATAAATGATAGAAGAAAATTTTAGTAAGAAAAAAATAATAATATTTTTTTTAAGAACTTGAGCAGGATTTAGAATAATTGCAGTACTTATTTTGGGTAGATTTAAAATATATTTATAGGTTTTCAAACACCCCTTTGTTGCAATATTAATTGGCATCTTTAATATTGGTACCATGACTTGAACTCATGTTCTTATAATTAAAATTATTTTCTCTTAATCAACTGAACCAATTCATTTGTTAGTTATATAGATACTATATATATATATATATATATATATATATATATTCGACTTGAACATTTAAATAGTCAATATCACAAAATATCTGAATTCTTAGTAGCGTTAGCTTGAACTAAGAAATTTTAAAATGATATTTTACTCAATAGACATTTATGGCCTTATGTTTATAACATCTTGAGTTTCATAAGTGACTTAGAGACAAGTCTTAAGTCTAGCATAAACGGTCCCACTTCCTTCACTTACATATATGAATCTAATTAGATGCACTTATATGACTTGCATCCTCCAAACCGGACATAGATTCATTAAATGAAAGCATACCCTCTTTGTTCTTCATACAAGCATACACTAATTTTGAGATGGTTTCGAAGAAATTCTTCTTCATACTTGTCTAGTGTATAACTAGTTATTACTATAAGTGTATTTTCATTGAACTAATATATACTAGATGTTATTCTATTATTTATCTCAGTTCCACTTATAGGTTACCTCATATTCAAAGGCTTTAAACTCATCTTCCTAAAAGTCTTACATATTACATCTTTGACTTGACTTGACTCTCTCATTCATATGGATGAATGAATCTAACATGTAATCATAGTTGTTAAACTCGCTCGACTAGAATGAATTGACTAGCGAATCGAGTCAAGTTTAGGGGTTAGTGATCTGACTTAACTGGATGTCTCTTAATATGCTAAGATTCGTTATCACGGTAAGATTCATTCATGGTGTGCAACTCGAACTCGGCACAAAATAAGTCAAAACCAAAAGAAAAGAAAGAAAAGAAGAGGAAAAGATTGGGATCAATAATCATATATAGGGAAGGTCCAAATTAGTTGGAAACCTAATTGCCATGCAAAGAGAGAAAGAGTCTATATTACTCATCTTTAAGGTTCATAGAATTGCAAATTCAAAGTTATATAGACTTATCGGTTGTCCAATTGTATTTTCTCTCTTTTGTCTCTTAAAAGATAAGTATTATAAATGTTCGCAACTACTATTAAAAAAAAGTCTCTTATTTTGTTTATTTGTTTTATTTTATTTTATTTTATTTACTATTGAGAAACAACATTAGTAAATACTCCATGTTTTTTAGGCGACAAAAATATACTAGCGACCGAACAACGACCGCATGCGATCGCGGATATCATCTAGCGACCAGATTCACTAGCGATCGCCAAAGGCGGTCACTATTAGTCATATCAGAGACCGAACAATGCGGTCGCTGAAACCATTAGTCGTTGTTAAGCCATTTTCTTGTAGTGTTTATTAAAACTTAAGATGATTCAAGAAGTAAGAAAGAAATTCTAAAAAAACTCCTCATTTCTATTTCCTAAGCTAAGTTTTCTGTTAAAATTGTTTTGGTTTTTTGAGTTGGAGAAAGTTCAATAGTATGATTTCAGTTGGTGGATAATTTGTAGATCATCTGATAATAGCATGAAATTAGAACTAAGGTGAATGAATTGGAAGTTTTGGACTCTTGGTCTAATTATGGATATTTTGGCCTATTTTTTAGAGGTTAATATGGATATGATATGATGTCTAGATCCTTGAATTGGTAACAATGTGTTATACTTCTCCGAGAAATGAAAACAACCCAATTTGTTACAAATTGAAATAACCAGGGTCAAATCCTAAGTCCGAAACAAATCTCGGGTCAAATCATAAGTCTGAATCGAATCAAATCCATCCAAACAAGGCCTTAAACTATTGGCCCAATAATATTTTCTTGGGTCATCGTAGCCCACGACAGACTAATCTAAAAAAGTCATGACTGAAGGTACTATTGTTAGTAACTTAATTTCTTATATATAAAAGAAAGTGATTTTAAGTTGCAAAAGTTTTACATCGTTTGTTCCCACACTTATTCAACCCCCCTTCTAAGTGTGCCTACTTAATTTCATCTAAGTTTCAAGAATTTTCTTCAACTTGGAGAAATTTAATAAGCTCTTGCATATATAACCGTTGCATCTTTCTTTTGTTTAAATTCATTTCAACAATCTTTCCACAAAAATTGTAACTTTGAAATGATTGTCGACACTTGAAACCCTTCGTTAAGGCTATGGCCTTCTGACACAATTTGATTAATAATAATTTGAAGTTTATGTACTTGCGACATAACATATTTTTTATTTATCATTTGATAATCAAATAATGAACTTATTCTTGAAATGATTAGAATTTCCTTAATAGTTGGTACTTCATCTAATATCATTTCACCTGAATCTTCCTATTGAATCTTAAATAATTATATTTTAACGGTGAACCTTATATATTGTTCTTGAACTCTAATCAATTTTTTAGATACCGTGTTGACAATTTGAACAGTATTGGACTCTAGACAAATTAAATTGTAAATATATATTATTTATTCTACATCTTATTATTTTGATTATTTATGTCCAATCATCGTATCATTGATTGCAATAATCATTAAGGCGGAGTTGTGGTGATGTCTTTGGCCTGAGTGTAAAGACAATATGATTGTTTAGTAACTTTTGCCTACGTGGTGAAAATTCTCTTTGGCCTGGTGCAAATAGTAATTGTTAAATGGCATGATCATGATCATTAGTGTTACAATTGAATATCTTTGTGTTGGTTGCAAAGATGAATTGTTGATTGACATGATCATGATCATTAATGTTACAATTGAATTAATATATTTGGGGTGCAAAGATGAAGTGTTGATGGGCGTGATCATAATCATTGGTGTTACAATTGAATTAATATCTTTGGCCTAGGTACAAAGATTAATTGTTGATTGGCATTATCATGATCATTAGTGTTACAATTGAATATCATTGGCCTGAGTTCAAAAATGAATTATTGATTGGCATGATCATGACCTTTGGTGTTACAATTGAATATCTTTAGCCTGAGTGCAAATTAAGATGACTTGTTGATTGGCATGATCATGATCATTGGTGTTACATTTAAATATCTTTGGCCTGGGTGCAAAGATGAATTGATCAACATTATTATGACCAAGAACTATTGATTGACATGATCATGAACATGAACTGTGAATTGGTATAATCATGATCTTTAGTATTACAGGTAAAGTAAGGTGGTGAAATTTCTCTTTGGTGTAGATGCAAAGAAGAATTGTTGAATTGTGTTATAGGGATAAAATATTGATGGTGAATTTTTTTAATTAGAGAATATAGTAGATATTATGATCTATTTGACTCTTTTAATGGATTATTCATTCCATTACAATTATTTGTTGAAAACTTATATCATCTACCATATGTTCTAAATATTTGATTTATTACTGTTGAATGCTATTGATAATTTATTTATCTTAGTCATGATATTTTTTACTGGACTATTTGTGCTCACCCTTTTGTTTCACAGTGCCTTTCAAAAAATAAGAGTGTAAATGGGGCTAGCAAAGAGAACAATGGTATGGATTGATTTTTCGAGTTAGTAGATGTCCTCATCGAGTTATAAAATAGTTTGACAATAATTGCATTAAAGACTTAATGTGGGTGTAAATACTGGCGTACTATATACGACACAATAATTGTAATGAGAACTTAAAATATATGCCTTGTCATATGTTCACGACGTTGTAATAATTGATTTTGATAAACCTAATAGGGTGGTGTAGACCCGAATTTGGAGCACTAAAATGGGTGTTGTCGTATTTTACACGACATAATTATAATATTTGTAAATAAGAAAATTTGTGTTTGTAGTATGTATTTTAACAACTCAAATTGGGTGGTGTAGACCCGAATTTGGGGGCGTCACACCCACACTCTTAAATGGTCAAAAAAGATTTTCTCTTTTCCACAATTCATAGGGTGTAATATGAGTTTTCTTATAGGATATACGATTAAGTATATAACAAACAATCATTAATGTTTCTCCCATAAATTTTTAGGCAAACTAGACGTAATATGTAATGTATTATTATTTCTTCAAATGTCTTATTTTTCCATTATTCCACTTCATTTTGTTGAGGACTATAAGGGGTTGTAATTTATTAAATTATACCATAATTCTCACAAAAATCATTATAAGAGAAGTGTTCTCCTCCTCTATCTGTTCTAAGAATTTTAATTCTTCGGTCTAATTGGTTTTCAACTTCAGCCATGTAGATTTTAAATTTTTCTAAAGCCTCATCTTTTGTCCTTAATAAATAAACTTGAGTGTATCTAGATCAATCATCTATAAATGTTATAAAATATCTTTTACCTCCCCTAGTTAATATGTCATCAAATTCACAAATATCGGAATGAATTAATTCTTATAATTGTGAATTTCGTTCTACTTTTTTAAAAGATTTCTTGGCAATTTTAGACTTAACACATAACATATTTTTCTAAATAGAAAAAATTAATCTTAGGAATTAAACTAAGATTACTCATGATACGCATACTTTTATAATTTACATGTCATAATCTAGTATATGTCAAACATCAAAAGTAGAAACCATATAAGCAAAATATGAATTTTCATTAATAACATTTAGTTTGTACATGTCATTAGAATAATATCCTTTCCCGACATACATGTCATCCTTGGACAATACAATACAATTAGCGTCAAACAAGACTTTTGAGTCATGTTTGTTTAAAAGACTAAAAGATACAAAGTTTTTCCTAATTTCTGGAACATGAAGAACATCATAATTTAGAATAATTGTCTTCCTGGATGATAACTTGAGAACCACCTTGCCTTTGCCCATCACTTTTGTAGCTAATGGATTTCCCATGGATTTATCATTTATAGGTTCATAGGCTTTAATTAAACATTACTTTATTCTTATCAATATGCTTGGTTGCTCCAAAATCGATTCACCATTCCATGTTAGTCTCCATAATCATAGCAACAATATCTTCATTGCCTACCATATTTGCTTAGTCATTCTTTTGTTGCATTTGCTTCAAGTACAAAATACATTATTTCTTGAAATGTCCTGACTTACCACACTTCCAACAAGTACCTTTCAATTTTTTATTTTAAAAAGTGTTATCTTGACCACCACATGCACTTTCTTTTGTTGTTGCCCTTTGGTTTAGATGCATTTTATATGACAAAAGGTTTAACACCTTTGTTTTCTATTTCTAAATTATCTAAGTTTCAAGAATTTTTTTCAACTTGGAGAAATTTAATAAGCTCTTGCATATATAGTTGTTGCATCTTTCTTTTGTTTCAATTGATTTCAACAATCTTTCAACAAAAATGGTAACTTTGAAATGATTATCGACACTTGAAACCCTTCGTTAAGGCTATGGCCTTCCGACACAATTTGATTCATAATAATTTGAAGTTCATGTACGTGCGACATAACATATTTTTATTTATCATTTGATAATTAAATAATGAACTTATTAGAAATTTTTTATTTCTGGTGTCCTCGATTTTGTACTTATTATCGAGATTCTCCCATAATTTTTTTATCGTCTTTTCCATGAACTTGGCTTCATACACATCGTACTATGATTTAGATAACGCATTTAGAATATACCATTTACATATGAAGCCATCTTATTCCCATTTTGTTCGACTCTTCATGTAAGACCCCAAATAATTAATAAATAAAATTTAATTTCCTCTATTTATTATTTTGAAATAGTAAGGGTTGATGTGATTAATATGGATAGTTATGGGTAAAATACGCAAATATTTCAAAATAAGCAAGTGGTTATAAAATATTCATTGTTGTCGGAGAATATTCGTTTGGTCGTGGAATATTAAATCTTTGTCGGGGAATATTAAATGCTGACGGCGCTTGACCATGTGTGTGGGCCCCATAACGGAAAGCGATTGGAGGAAGAAAGCGATAAATATAAGTTGTTTAAAAAAATAACTTGGCGTAGTTATTACCGATTTACCTTTGTTGGAATACAAATTGGTTAAAACACGATGTCTGGCGTTGTTTGCGGTAGCTGCGGTATTGCACCAATTATTGACTCTTACGTAAGAAGGCACTACTCAATAATGGTTACGATAATTCTTTATTCGGTGTTTTATTTTATTGATTCAATAATTCTGCTGCGTTGATATTTTATATTCTTTGTTGTTTTAATAATTGTCATTACGATTATTTTTCATTGTCGAAGCAATAATTCATATTATCGAATAATATTATTAGATAACATTATTGGCAATGTCTAGAAAGTTACATCTAAGGAGAGGTTTGGTCACCTAATTGCGCGCAGATAAGGAGAAATTCTTATTGGAAGCCCCTCTTTCACAGGAAATGCAGTTGTCAATATTGTGATTACGTAATATTATTTGTGAATAATTAATTATTGATTCATATGATGAGGAAAATATTGATTTTATGTGGATATAGATGGAGAAAATTTTTAATGTGACAATTGTTGAAAATTAATATTTTATCTTTTTACGATAAAATAATTCATTTAAATATATTATTTTAATAATATAATAATGGTGATATTTTTTACAACGAATGTGGGATATATGAGTATACGAGGAGGAAGAGTATTTTTGTTGCAATAAATGTTTAAAACATGTTAAACATGTCGATTGGACCCCATTTATTGGTGAAATTTGATTATAACCTCTAAAATCGCCTGTTTATGGATTTTGGTCAATTTACATTTGGAATTTGGAAAAACTTTCTTACGCAAAGTTGTAGAGAATTGAATTTCCTATAAAAACTCATGAGATTGAATTTTCCGACAAAAGGGCTCTGTATTGTGAATTATTGAAGTTAGGAGTTAGAAATAATTGATTTTTGGAAGTTTTAATTATTTTTATTATGAAAAACGTTTTTTTACTTCTTCTAGAAGGACGTTTTGGGGGTGTCACAAGTGCCCCCGACACCAAAAGTTCCAAATTTGATAAAAACTTCAGATCAATATTTCAGCATAATGATATTGAAGAAATAATATCATTACGAAAAAAAATAATATCCCTTACCTCGGAAGATCAGTACTTCTAATTGGAATAATGGATAAAGGCTATATCTTGAACTTTTACCGTATAGTAATACTCAAAGTATACTCAAAATACTCACAAGAATACGCTCGATAATATAGAGAGAGAAAACTTGATTTACGGTGTGATTTTCAATTTAACCCAAGACCTATTTATAGGAAATTGCTTAGAACACAAAAGCAGAAAATTTATTATAATAATAATATATATAAAAATTTTCTCGCCCATTCTTAGAATCTGAAAATCTGAATACAAACCACATGCTTCCTTCTAGAAGAAGTAAAAACGCGTTTTCATAAAATAAATAATTAAAACTTCCAAAATTAATTATTTTGAGACTTGAACTTCAATAATTCATAATAAATAGCCCTTTTGTCAGAAAAATTGAATCTCATGAGTTTTTATAGGAAATTCAATTCTCTACAACTTTGCAGAATAAAGTTTTTCTAAATTCCAAGCAGAAATTGGTAAAATCCACAAGCAGAAGCGATTTTAGAAATTTATAATCAAATTTCAAATCGATAAATGGGGTCCACCAGAGCATGTTTAACATGTTTTAAACATTTATTGCAACAAAAATACTCTTCCTCCTCGTATACTCATATATCCCACATTCGTTGTAAAAATATCACCATTATTATATTATTAAAATATAATATTATATATATTTAAATGAATTATTTTATCGAGAAAAAGATAAAATTTCAATTTTCAACAATTGTCACATTAAAATTTTCTCCATCTATATCCACATAAAATCAATATTTTCCTCATCATATGAATCAATAATTAATTATTCACAAATAATATTACAGAATCACAATATCGACAACAGGGCGATTCTACCGGAAAAGGGGGCTTTCAATAAGAATTTCTCCTTCTTTGGCAAGCAATTAGGTGACCAAACCTCTCCTTAGAGCAGAACTTTCTAGACATTGCCAATAATGTTATCTAATAATATTATTCAGATAATATGAATTATTGCTTCGACAATGAAAAATCTTGTGTAATGACAATTATTAAAACAACGACAATATAAAATATCACGCGCGACAATTATTGAATCAATAAAATAAAACCTTTGAGCAGTAATTATCGTAACCATTATTGAGTAGTGCCTTCTTACGTAAGAGTCAATAATTGGTGCAATACCGTGTGCTACCGCAGCAACAACGCCAGACATCGTGTTTTAACCACGGGTATTCAACGATGTAAAGCGGTAATAACTACGCCGTTATTTTTAAACAACTTATATTTGTCATTTTCTTCCTCCAATCGCTTTTCGTTATGGGCCCACACATGGCTGCGCCGTCGTACGAATATTTCCCGACAGTACGAATATTCCACGACCAAACGAATATTCCCCGACAACAATGAATATTTTATAACCACTTGCTTATTTTGAAATATTTGCGTATTTTACCCATAACTATCCATATTAATCACATCAACCCTTACTATTTCAAAATAATAATAAGAGGAAATTAAATTTCATTTATTAATTATTTGGGATCTTCTGACCTTATTCACGATATCTGACTTTATTCACGAATATCACGCAAGACTATTCATCGAAAAATGAAAATTTTCCTTTTCGTCCAAAATATCTATTCTGGATACTAGCTTTGATTGTATCCATGTTTTGATCATTCTTGAATTTTACACCATTATGATTATTTTTGAGGTATTTTTGGACGTGGATAAAACAAATTACGAATCCTTAATCCTTAATCCTTGTCATTTTGTTTCCTTTGGATTCGTTTCTTTAAAAATATTTTTCATCATCCTCGGTCTTAAATAATGATATTATTGAATATCTTTGCTTTGTAGTGCAAAGATGAATGATTTATGATGAATATCTTTGGCACTGTAGTTCAAAGATGAATGATTTCGATGAATATCTTTGGCCCGTAGTGCAAAGATGAGCAGTGTTTAGATGAACATGACTAAGTGGTGAATGTCCTTGGCTTTAGTAGTGCAAGGATGAATATTTGATCCCGGATATATATTGATTGATGTTACAGGGGATAAAAAAATAGGCGATGAACTTTAAAATTCATACATAGAAGATAGTAGTTTGCATTCTCTACTTAACTCTTCTAATGAATTATTATTTCCGATTCATGAATATTGATTTAAAACTTGTTGTCTATTGTATTATATTATATTTTTCCTGTTGAAGACTAACAATAATTTTGTTGTATATTATCTTAGTCATAATATTCTTTCTTTGGGCTAGTCGAGCTCACCCTTTTCCTTTTTGTTCCATTTTTCTTCTCGGGAGGCGAGAATATAGCGAGTACTGAGTTGGGTATGGAATGAAGGTTCTAGGGAGAGTTGTTTAGTAGTCCTCACCATTGTTGTAAAATAATGTATCAATAATTATGATGAGGATTTATTTGTATGTGGATATTATCAGATGACAATATCGTATTTAAACTCACAGTTTTACTATTGTAATAATAAAGTTGTAGTTGTTTCTGTATCGTGTATTGACAACTCAGAATGGATGATGTAGACCTATTTTGGGGGTGTCACAGTTGGTATCAGAGCTTAGGGATATGATCTCTGGCGGAGATCGGGGAATAGAACTAGGAGGGGAGAGACGAGTAATTCCTTCGCTAGTGTGTTCTACCTAAGCTTATTTGTTAGTTGGTCAGTATATAGGGATATTATGTGATACATTGATTTCCTTAATTAACCCTTGTTTTATGATAGTATTTGAGAATGTCGACTCGAGAATATTAATGGTGGAAATGAGACCGTGGAGGCGCTCACTACTCACCAACGAGGAGAGCGTCAACAACAGTGGTAATGTTCCTCTGTGAACAACACCACGGAGCGAGATGATGAGCGAGGGATGTTTAGAAGCTTTTTGCAGTTCATGCAAAATCGACGAGGAGACTCGTGTTCAAAACATAGGAGGAAATGATAGCAATTCACGGGTTGTCACAAATGCAAGCGGTTCAAAGAGTTGGGACCCACGAATTTAAGGAAAACTGATCCGATCATGGCGGAAATATGGGTCAAGCAAATTACCAAGATATTCGATGTCTTGGGATGCGGAGAACGAAGGTTCCATTCTCCACCTTTATGTTTCATGGCGAAGCAGACTCATTGGTGGGAATCGTGAAACGTACCCATCCAATGCGCTTCGGCGATGTCTTGGGAGACGTTTGAAACTATTTAATGACAAATACTTTTACGAAAGTGTTCGTCATATGAAGGAAGTGGAGTTTATTAGATGGAGCGAGAACAACATGGCGGTGTCTCGATGACGAGGCGAAGTTTGCGAGTTATCCGGTTTGCACCTCATTTGGTGGAAGTGAGGAGCGTATATGACGCGGATGTTTACGAGAGGTTTGAAATCAAGATCGTCGATATCTCATCTCTCATAAATTTTCTCTTTATTAGGATGTTGTTAATAGGGCTCAATTGTTAAGCGAGATAATGAGTACTGGTCAAATAGAGGTACCACAATCGAGGATCATACAGGAGATAGCGATCAACAAAACAACAATAACCGGTGGAGAAAAGAAAAGGCGGACAAAAATGGTAACCACTACGGTGGTAATCATGGCCATGAAAATAGAAGAAGCGAGTCGGGGAGGAGATTTTAAAAAGGAGATTTAACAACGACCAAGTGAAGACGACAGTCTTGCGGCGACAATTGGTTCTAAGGGAGGAGAACGACCACCGGTCATATATCTACAAATGCGGAAAAGAGGACATATCACCAAAGCGCCCACAATGATTCGGTATGCTATAATTGTGGAAAGGAAGGACATATCGCTTCGAGATTGCGATAAGCGAAACCTAGTTCAATGGGACGGTGACTCAAAAGATCGTCATCGAGAAAAGTCAAAGTCAAGCAGTTCTGGAAGAGTGTTTGTTGTGGTTGGTCAAAATCGAGGAACCCAAATGAGGTGATCACGGGTAAGCTATTTATAAATTCTTGTGATGTTTATACTTTACTAGATCTGGGGTGCTACCCATTCATTTATCTCTCCTATTTGTGCTCAACGTTTAAACTTGACTCAGGAGAAATTAGACTTTGACTTTATCTGTGGAAACTCAGTTAGGAGAAACTTTCATCACATCCACTTTGTTTATAAAGCTTGTTTGATTCAAGTTGGCACCATCACCTTACACATTGACCTTATCTCTTTAAAGATACTTGCTTTTGATGTGATTTTAGGGATTGATTGGTTAACTACTCATCATGCCAAAATTGATTGTTTTTCGTAAGGTTGTTAGCTTTCATATTCCTAAACAACTTTGTTATGCAATTCAAACAACTAAACCATTAAAATCGATCACTATCATATCTAATCATAAAGCTATTCGTTTATTGAAAAAGCGGATGTCAAGCTTTCTTAGCCCATGTTATGGATTTGAATAAAGACACGTCAAAATTGAATAATATTCTGTTGTTATTAACTTTCTCGACGTATTTCTGAAGAAATTCCGGTCTACCCCGAATGTGAAGTTGAATTCTTTATTGACCTTGAACACGGTACAAAGCCCATTTCTAAAACCCCATATCGAATGGCTCTATTGAACTTCAGAGTTAAAGGTCCAACTCGAGAATTGTTGGACACGCCGGTTTCATTCGTCCCTAGTACATCTCCTTGAGGTGCTCTGTTTTATTCGTAAAGAAGAAAGACGGGAGTATGCGACTTTGTATTGACTATCGGGAATTGAACCATGTCACCATCAAGAATAGGTATCCTCTGTAAGACCCCAACTTATTATAAATAAAATTGAATTTTCCTTTATTCATTATTCTAAATTAATAAGGGTTAATTTGATATAATTCTTTGGTTATGGGTGAAATGTGCAAAGTTTACAAAATAAGCAAGTGGTTATAAAATATTCATTATTGTCGGGGAATATTCGTTTAGTCGTGGAATATTCTTTTTTTTGTCGGGAATCTCCGTCGACAAGTAGCTTGATCATTAGTTGGGCCCATAACTTGGAAAAGCGGTTGGATGAAAGAGAACGACAAAGATTGAGTTTTATAAATAACAGGCGTAAATTATTACCAATTAACCTTTGTTGGGTTACGGTGGTTAAAATCTGATAATATGCGTGTTGGTTGCGATAGCACCTACGGTATTGCAAATATTGTTGAATTATTGATCCTTACGTAAGAAGGCACTTTACTCAATAATTATTACGATGAATTCTTGCTCAATATTTTATTTTATTGATTCAATAATTCTTTGCGTTGATATTTTGTATCATTTGTTGTTTCAATAATTGTCATTACGGTAGATTTTCCATTATCAAATCAACAATTCATATTATTTGAATAATATTATCGAGATAACATTATTGGCAATGTCTAGAAAGTTACATCTAAGGAGAGGTTTGGTCACCTAATTGGCTACCAGAAGAGGAGAAATCCTTATTGGAAAGCCCTCTTCTCACAGGAGCGGCACGGTTGTCGATCTTTGTGATTACGTAATATTATTTTAAAATAATTAATTATTGATTATTATGATAAAGAAAATATTTATTTTATGTGGATATAGATGGAGAAAATTTTTAATGTGACAATTGTTGAAAATTAATATTTTATCTTTTTACGATAAAATAATTCATTTAAATATATTATTTTAATAATATATTAGCGGTGATATTTTATAATGAATGTGGGATATATGAGTATATGAGGAGGTAGAGTATTTTTGGCATTAAATGTTTTAACACATGTTTTGTGTGTATTGGACCACAATTAACCGAAAATTTATTATAGTATAAAATCGCCTGTTTATGGATTTTGGTCAATTTACATTTGGAATTTGGAAAAACTTTCTTTCAGTAAAGTTGTAGAGAATGGAATTTCCATGGAAATTAGCGAGTTTTAATTTTTACGATAACTTGAGCTATTTTCACTTAATTGTTGAAGTTTCGGAAAATAAAATGATTTTATTAATTTATGGGTGGGACCCACTTTTTGGTTGGTGAGTAATTCACATGGGTCTTTGGAAATTTCTTCAATGGTGGCTCGTCTAATTTCAAACTTAGCACTGCAGCGTAGAAATTTGATAAGAAAATATTATATTTTAATATTTTAGTCTCCTTTCATGCGTTCTAACATTTTCCTATAAATAGAGGGCTAAGTTAGAATTGAAAATCACACCGAAACTAAGTTTTTCTCTTTCTCTCTATATTTTCGAACGTATTCTTGTGAGTATATTTTGAGTGTTGTTTATACGGTATGCGAGTTTCACATCGATCTTATCTGAAATTCGATCGAAATACGGTTATTTTGAGGTGAGTGGGTATTATTTTCTTCTTAAATGATATTTTTCTTCAATATCATTATGTCAAGTATTGGTGAACTTTTTTATCAAATTTGGAACTTGTTTGTGTGGGGTTCTTATTCACATTATACGGCCTTTATTCACGAATCTGTGACTATTCACCAAAAAATAAAAATTTTCTTTTTTGTCCAAAATATCTATTCGGATACTAGCTTTGATTGTATCCATGTTTTGATCATTCTTGAATTTTACACCAATATGATTATTTTCAAGTATTTTTGGACATGGGTAAAACAAAGTACGAATCCTTAATCCTCAATTCTTGTCATTTTGTTTCTTTGGATTCGCTTTTTCTTAAAAAGGTTTTTCATCATCCTCTACCCTAAATGGTGATATAAATGAATATCTTTGGCTGTAGTGCAAAAGATGAGCAGTGTTGAGATGAACATGACCAATTGGTGATACAAATGAATATCTTTGGCACGTGAAGTGCAAAAAGATGATTAAAGATGTATATTGATTGTTATTACGAGGATAAACTATTGATGATGGACTTTTAAACCTTAGAAGGCGGTAGAATTCTTTTCTACGTGACTCTTCTAATGGATTCTTTATTTCATTGCATTTGTTGATCTAAAACTTGTTGTCTATTGTATTCTATTAGATTTTTCCTGTTGAAGACTAACGATAATTTGTTGTATATTATCTTAGTCATAATATTCTTCTTGGGCTAGTTGAGCTCACCCTTTTCCTTTTGTTCCATTTTTCTTCTCGGGAGGTGAGAACATAGCGAGGATCGAGTCGGGGTATGGAGTGATGGTTCTAGGAAGATGTTTTAGGCATCCTCACTACTTCACGTAAAATAGTGTATGAATAATTAATGAGGACTTATTTGGGTGTGTATATTGTCTAGAAGACAATATTTGTATTCAAACTCACGGTTGTATTGTCGTATTCTACACGACATACAGTATTGTCAAAGTTGTAGTTTGCTTTCTATACCATGTATTTTGGCGACTCGAATGGGTGTTGTATACCTATTTTGGGGGCGCCACAGTTGGTATCGAGCTTAGGATATGATCTGGCGGAGATCGGGGAATAGAATTAGGAGGGAGAGGCGAGTAAATCCTTCATTTAGTCGGTCATAATATAGGATATTATGTGATATGTTAATTTGTTTAATTAACCCTTGTTTTATGGCGATATTTAAGAATGGGCTGCTTTGAGAGCGTTAACAATGGAGTTTATGAGGACCGTGAGAGGCACGGTACTCACCAACGAGGAGAACGTGCAACAGTGGTGGCAATGTTCCTCTGTGAACAACGCTTGCCTTTGAGCAAATGATGAGCAGCGGGATGTTGAGACGAGGGAGACTCGTGTACAAAATACGGGAGGAAATGATAGTAACGTGCGGTTTGTCACGGCCAAACAATTCAAAGAGTTGGGACCACCAGATTTCCATGGAAAGCCGGATCCGATCAAGGCAGAAACGTGGGTCAAGAAAATTACCAAGATATTCGATGTCTTGGGGTGCGGAGGAGAACGAAGGTTCCATTCGCCACCTTTATGTTTTCGTGGTGAAGCAGATTCTTGGTGGGAATCGTGAAGCGTACTGACCGGATGCACTTAACATGTCTTGGGAAAGATTTAAAGCTGTTCAATGAAAAGTACTTTCCGGAAAGTATTTCGCTATATGAAGGAGGTAGAGTTTATTAGACTTTAAGCGAACAACAACATGACGATTATATCAAGACGAGGCAAGGTTCGCAGAATTATCCAGGTTTGCACCTCATTTGGTGGAGAATGAGGAACGAATGACGCGTATGTTTCTGAGAGGTCTAAAACCAGAGATTCGTCAATACCTTATCTCTCATAAATTTTCTCTGTATTCGGATGTTGTCAGCGAGGCTCGGTTATTAGGCGAGATAGTGAGTATACTTAACAGGGGACCACAATCGGGGTAGTCATCAAAACGATGATAACCGGCGAGGAGGAAAGAATACGGACAAAAGCGGTAACCACTCGGTGGTAATCGTGGACATGATAATAGGAGAGGTGACTCAAGTGGAAATTTCGAAGAGAAGATTCAACAATGACGGGAAGATATCAACGGCGGAAGACCAAAGACCAACAACAAATGCTGGGGAGGAGAATGACCGCTTGATTAGATGTTACAAATGCGGGAAGGGAGGACATATCATTAACCGTCCACAACAATCCAAGGTATGTTACAACCTGTGGAAAGGAAGGCCACATCGCTCGAGATTGTACTATCGCGAAACCAAGTTCAGAGGAGTGGTGATTCTTGAGGGGTACATCCGGATAAGTCGAAATCGCGGTTCTGGAAGAAGCGTTTTTGTGATTGGACAAAACGTGAGGAACCCAAACGAGGTGATCACGGGTAAGCTAATCTTGAATTCTTGCGAAGTTTATACCTTACTAGATACCGGTTCTACCCATTCTTTATCTCTCCTGCTTGTGCTCAACGTTTAAACTTGACTCCGGAGAAATTAGACTTTGATTTATCTGTTGAAACTCCGTTGGGTGAAACCTTCGTTACATTCTGGGTTTATAAATCTTGCATGATCCAAGTTGGCACTATCACATTACTGTTGATCTTATCTCTTTAAAGATACTTGCTTTTGATGTGATTTTAAGAATTGATTGGTTAACCACTCATTATGCCAAAATTGATTGTTTTCATAAGGTTGTTAGTTTTCATATTCCTAACCAACTTTGTCATACAATTCAAAACACTAAACCACTAAAATCGATCCACATCATATCAAGCCACAAAGCTATTCGTTTATTGAAAAGCGGATGTCAAGCTTTCTTAGCCCATGTTATGGATTTGAATAAAGACAAGTCGATTTGAATAATATTTACGTGGTTAGAGAATTCACGATGTATTTCTGAAGAGCTTCGGTCTACCCCGAGCGTGATGTTGAATTCTTTATTGACCTTGAGCCGCATACAAGCCCATTTCTAAAACCCCATATCGAATGGCTCTATTGAACTTCGAGGAGTTAAAAGTCCAACTACAGGAGTTATTAGACATCCGGTTTCATTCGTCCCAAGTCGTCTCCTTAGGGTGCTCTGTTTTATTCAGTAAAGAAGAAGAGGCGGAGTATGCGATTTTGTATTGACTATCGAGAATTAAACCATGTCACCATCAAGAATAGTATCCGCTTTACCTCGCATTATCGACGACTGTTCGACCCGATTTACAAAGGAGCGCAATTCTTTTCAAAGATCGATCTTCGCTCGGATATCATCATTTGAAGATTAAAGCGAGGATATTCCAAAGGCGGCATTCGGGACTCGTCTGGGCATTATGAATTCTTGGTCATGTCTTTTAGATTGACTAATGCTCCCGCCGCTTTCATGGATATGATGAACCGTATATTTAAGGAATATTTGGATCGGATTCGTTGTTGTCTTTATTGATGACATCCTCATCTATTCCAAAAGCCGTGAAGATCATGAGCACCATTTGAAAGTTCGGTACTACAAAGACTTCGTGAACACAAGCTTTATGCCAAGATGAAGAAATGCGAGTTCTGGCTTGAGGAAGTAGCATTCCTTGGGCACGTGAAGTCAAAACAAGGAGTATCTGTTGACCCGGCGAAGATTGAAGCAATACAAAGTTGGGAGCAACCGAAGTCGGTGGCCAAGAAGTCTGCGAAATTTTCGGGCTTAATTTGGTTATTATCGGAGATTTGTGGAAGGATTTTCTTGAATCGCTACTCCGTTAACTCAGCTGACTCGGAAGGATGCAAAATTCTTATGGAGCGAGGAATGTGAGAAGAGCTTCCAAGAGCTCAAGAGGAGACTCATTTCGGCACCTGTTCTGACAATACCATCTGGTTCAGATGGATTTGTTATCTATAGCGATGCTTCTGGCAAGGGGTTGGGATGTGTTCTCATGTAACATGGGAAAGTCATAGCCTATGCCTCACGACAACTCAAAGAATATGAGAGGAATTATCCTACTCATGATCTGGAGTTGACAGCAGTCGTGTTTGCGTTGAAGATATGGAGACATTACTTGTACGGGGAAAAAGTAGAGATTTATACGGATCATAAAAGCCTCAAATATTTCTTCACCCAAAAAGAACTCAACATGCGCAAGCAACGACGTTGGGTTGGGGCATTAAAAGATTACGATCACACTATTCAATATCATCACGGAAAAGCGAGCGTAGTAGGCGGCGCATTAAGTGAAGATCATATGCATGCAATCTGGTGAGATATTGTCAACGCAAAGGCCCATTTTATACGACTTACAAAGGATGAAGATAGAATTAAAGACTCTAGGATCCCACATGATGATGGCGAATATCTGAGTAGAACATGACTTTAATTGATAAAGTTAAAGGCTGCAAGCTACTACGGACCAGGGTGATACAAATGAAGAAGAAAGTGCAAAGGTCTTTATTCGAAGCAAGAATCGATGAAGAAGGAATACTTGAGTCAATTCTAGACTTCGCGTTCTAACGATTCGACACAAGCATAAAATCATGATAGAGGCACACAACACCCCGTTTATAATCCATCACGGGAGTACCAAAATGTATCATGATATTGACATACATTTTGGTGGAACAATATGAAGAGAGAGATTGCGGAGTTTATCTCAAGATGTTTAACTTTGTCGGCGTGTAAAAGCGAGCATCAAGTGCCAAAAGGTCCATTACAACCACTTGAGATTAGGAATGGAAATGGGAACACATTACTATGGATTTTATTCTGGTCTTCCCAAAATTTCTCAAGGCGTAGATGCAATTTGGGTTATTGTTGATAGATTAACCAAGTCCGCCCATTTTTACCGACACGCGAGACTTATTCCTTGAACGTCTTGCTCGTATATACGTGAATGAGATTATACGATTGCATGGCATGCCAAGTATCCATAGTTTTGGATCGTGACCGAGATTCACTTCAAGATTTTGGGTTAGCTTGCAGAAAGCTATGAGCGCAGATTTATTGATTCGGCCAAAGATACCATCCTCAAGCAGACGGACAATCGGAGAGGACTATTCAAACCCTTGAAGATCTATTAAGACTCGTGTCCTAGATTTCAAAGGAAGTTGGGATAAGTACCTACCATTGGTGGAATTCTCCTACAACAACGATTATCAAGCAAGTATAGGCATGGCTCCATTTGAGGCGTTGTATGGGCGAAAATATCGTTCTCCCGGTATCTTTGGGACGAGGTGGGAGAAGCAACATTGTTGGGACCGAATTAAGTACGCATGACTACGAGAAAAGATCCAAATGATTCGACAACGTATTCAAACTTCACAAGATCGACAAAAGAGTTATGCTGATCTTCATAGAAAGGACGTGGAGTTTAATATTGGAGATCATGTATTGTTACGTATTGCTCCATGGAAAGGAGTTACAAGATTTGGAAAAGAGGAAAGCTCAATCCAAGGTTTGTTGGTCCATTTGAGATTCTTGACCGAATAGGAAACGTAGCCTATAGACTCGCGTTACCTCCAAGTATGTCTCGTGTTCACAATGTATTCCACATATCTATGCTTCGTAAATATGTGAAAGACCGAACCACATTATTGCATTAGAACCAAGACGAGATAGTGAAGATTTAACCTACGAGGAGATACTGTTGAGATTTTGGATAAGCGAGAGCATGTCTTACGCATACGAAGGTTATACCACAAGTTAAGGTTTTGTGGAGAAACCATGCAATTGAGGAAATGACATAGGAGTTGGAATCGGAGATGAAAGCGAGGTACCTCACCTTTTCGATATACCAGTATCGTCACGTCAATTTCGAGGGACGAAATTTCATAAGGAGGGAGGTTGTAAGACCCCAACTTATTATAAATAAAATTGAATTTTCCTTTATTCATTATTCTAAATTAATAAGGGTTAATTTGATATAATTCTTTGGTTATGGGTGAAATGTGCAAAGTTTACAAAATAAGCAAGTGGTTATAAAATATTCATTATTATTGGGGAATATTCGTTTAGTCGTGGAATATTCTTTTTGTCGGGAATCTCTATCTGACGGTACAGATCATTGGTGGGCCCCATAATGAAAAGCGGTTGGATGAAAGAGAGAGCGACAAAGATTGAGTTTTATAAATAACGGCGTAAATTATTACAAGATTACACTTTGTTGGGTTACACGGTGGTTAAAATACGTAATGCGCGGGTGGCATAAAGATAGCACCTGCGGTATTAATGCGATATTGTTGAATTATTGATCCTTACGTAAGAAGGCACTACTCAATAATTATTACGATGAATTCTTATTCAATATTTTATTTTATTGATTCAATAATTCTTTGCGTTGATATTTTGTATCATTTGTTGTTTCAATAATTGTCATTACACGGTATTTTCCATTATCAAATCAATAATTCATATTATTTGAATAATATTATCGAGATAACATTATTGGCAATGTCTAGAAAGTTACATCTAAGGAGAGGTTTGGTCACCTAATTGGCCAAGAAGGAGAAATCCTTATTGAAAGCCCCTCTTTCACAGGAGCGGCTTTGGTTGTCGATCTTGTGATTACGTAATATTATTTTTAAAATAATTAATTATTGATTATTATGATAAAGAAAATATTTATTTTATGTGGATATAGATGGAGAAAATTTTTAATGTGACAATTGTTAAAAATTAATATTTTATCTTTTTACGATAAAATAATTCATTTAAATATATTATTTTAATAATATATTAGCGGTGATATTTTATAATGAATGTGGGATATATGAGGAGGTAGAGTATTTTGTGGCATTAAATGTTTAACACATGTTTTTGTGTGTCGGTGGACACAATTCTTGACCGAAAATTTATTATAGTATAAAATCGTCTCAGTTTATGGATTTTGGTCAATTTCATTTGGAATTTGGAAAAACTTTCTTACGTAAAGTTGTAGAGAATGGAATTTCCCATGGAAAGTCGCATGAGTTTTGAATTTTTCTCGATAGCATGACCTATTTTCTACGAATTGTTGAAGTTTCAAAAAATAAAATGATTTTTATTAATTTATGGGTGGGACCCACTTTTTGGTTGGTGAGTAATTCACATGGGTTCTTTGGAAATTTCTTCAATGGTGGCTCGTCTAATTTGAAACTTAGCACATGCGTAGAAATTTGATAAGAAAATATTATATTTTAATATTTTAGTCTCCTTCATGCGTTCTAACATTTTCCTATAAATAGAGGCTAAGTTAGAATTGAAAATCACACCGAAACTAAGTTTCTCTCTTTTCTCTCTATATTGTCGAACGTATTCTTGTGAGTATATTTTGAGTGTTCTTTATACGGTGCGAGTTTACATCAATCTTATCTGAGAAATTGAAATCGGAAATACGGTTATTTTGAGGTAAAGGGTATTATTTTCTTCTTAAATGATATTTTTCTTCAATATCATTATCTTCAAGTATTGGTGAACTTTTTTATCAAATTTGGAACTTGTTGTGTCTGGAGTTCTTATTCACGATTATCTGGCCTTTATTCACGAATACTGACTTTATTCATAGAAAAATAAAAAATTTTCTTTTTTGTCAAAATATCTATTCGGATACTAGCTTTGATTGTATCCATGTTTTGATCATTCTTGAATTTTACACCAATATGATTATTTTCAAGTATTTTTGGACATGGGTAAAACAAAGTACGAATCCTTAATCCTCAATCCTTGTCATTTTGTTTCTTTGGATTCGTTTCTTTAAAAATGTTTTTCATCATCCTCGGTCTAAATGGTGATATAAATGAATATCTTTTGGCTGTAGTGCAAAGATGAGCGATTAAGCGATGAATATCTTTTGGCTGTAGTGCAAAGATGAGCAGTGTTGAGATGAACATGACCAATTTGGTGATCTAAAATGAATATCTTTGGCCCGTAGTGCAAAGATAATTAAAGATGTATATTGATTGTTATTACGAGGATAAACTATTGATGATGGACTTTTAAACCTTGTGTATTTGTAGAATTCTTTCTCTACGTGACTCTTCTAATGGATTCTTGTTTTCATTGCATTTGTTGATCTAAAACTTGTTGTCTATTGTGATTCTATTAGATTTTTTCCTGTTGAAGACTAACGATAATTTGTTGTATATTATCTTAGTCATAATATTCTTCTTTGGGCTAGTTGAGCTCACCCTTTTCCTTTTTGTTCCATTTTTCTTCTCGGGAGGTGAGAACATAAGCAGGATCGAGTCGGGGTATGGAGTGATGGTTCTAGGAAGATGTTTTAAATTTGTCCTCACTACTTACGTAAAATAGTGTATGAATAATTAATGAGGACTTATTTGGGTGTGTATATTATGCAGAAGACAATATTTGTATTCAAACTCACAGTTGTATTGTCGTATTCTACACGACATCCTGTATTGTCAAAGTTGTAGTTTGCTTTCTATACCATGTATTTTGGCGACTCAGAATGGGTGTTGTATACCTATTTTGGCGGCGTCACATCCTCTACCTCGTATTGATGACTTGTTTGACCAGTTGCAAGGAGCACAATTCTTTTCAAAAATCGATCTTCGTTCGGATATCATCAATTTGAAGATTAGGCGAGGATATTCAAAGGCGCCTTCAGAACTCGGTACGGGCATTACGAATTCTTAGTCATGTCTTTCGGATTGACTAATGCTCCTGCGGCTTCCATGGATATGATGAATCGAGTATTCAAATAATATTTGGATAAATTCGTTGTTGTCTTTATTGATGACATCCTCATATATTCCAAAAGCCGTGAAGATCATGAGCACCATTTGAAGCTGGTACTCCAAAGGCTTCGTGAAAATAAGCTTTATGCAAAGTTAAAGAAATGCGAGTTCTGGCTTGAGGAAGTAGCATTTCTTGGGCATGTGGTGTCAAAACATGGAGTATATGTTGACGCGAAGATTGAAGCAATACAAAGTTAGAACAATAGAAGGCGGATCAATACGTAGCTTTACGTCTTGTTGGTTATTATCGGAGATTCGTGGAAGGGTTTTCTCGAATCGCTACTCCATTAACTTCGATTAACTCGGAAGGATAGAAAATTCGTTTGGGCGAAGAATGCGAGAAGAGTTTCCAAGAGCTTAAGAGAAGACTTATTTGGCACTGTTTCAACAATACCATCCAGTACAGATGGATTTGTTATCTACTGACGATGCTTGGGCAAAGGTTAGGATGTGTTCTCATGCAACATGGGAAAGTCATAGCCTATGCCTCATGACAACTTAAAGAATATGAGAGGAATTATCCTACTCATGATCTAGTGTTAGCGGCGATCGTTTCGTATTTAAAGATATGGAGGCACTATCTATATGGGGAGAAAGTGGAGATATATTAAGACCATAAAAGCCTTAAATATTTCTTCACTCAAAAAGAACTCAACATACGGCAAATGACGTTGGCTCGAGCTATTGAAAGACTACGACCACACTATTCAATACCATCACGAAAAGCGAGCGTGGTAGGTGTAGCGCGCGTTAAGAGAAGATCATATGCGAGGAGCAGTGCGATGATGTCAAATATCGCATAGAGCCAACTTTAATAGAAAAAGTTAAAGGTTGCTCAAGCACTGCAGGCAGGGTGATGCATATGAAGAAGAAAGTACAAGAAGGTGCTATTCCTAAGCGAGAATTGATGAAGAAGGAATACTTGGGTCCACTCCGGACTTTGTGTTCTAACGATTACGATTTGAAGTACAAGATCATGATGGAGGCACACAATACACCATTTGCAATTCATCTGGAAGTACCAAAATGTATCGTGATCTTCGACATACATTTTGGTGGAACAATATGAAGAGAGAGATTGCAAAGTTTATCTCAAAATGTTTAACTTGTCAACGTGTAAAAGGCGGAGCATCAAGTGCCTAAGGGACCATTGGAACCACTTGAGATTCCGAAATGGAAGTGGGAACACATTACCATGGATTTCGTTACGGGTCTTCCCACGGTTTCTCAAGGCATAAATGCTATTTGGGTTATTGTTGATAGATTAACCAAGTCGCACATTTCTTGCCGTCACGGAGACTTATTCTCTTGAGCGTCTTGCTAGTATGTATGTAAATGAGATTGTGAGGTTGCATGGCATGCCAGTATCCATAGTTTGAGATCATGACCCAAGATTCACTTCAAGATTTTGGGTTAGCTTGCAAAAAGCTATGGAGTGCGGATTATTACGATTGATTCGGCATACCATCCTCAAAGCAGACGGACAATCGAGAGAGGACTATTCAAACTCTTGAAGATTTATTAAGACTACATGTCCTAGACTTCAAGGCGGTTGGGATAAGTATTTACCATTGGTGGAATTCTCCTACAACAGCGATTATCGAGCAAGTATATGTGTGGCTCCATATGAAGAATTATATGGACGAAAGTGTCATTTCTCTCAATATGTTGGGATGAGGTGGGTGAAGCAACATTTTTGGGACCCGAGTTAGATGCGTATGACTACCAAAAAGATCAAATGATTCGACAGCGTATACAAAGCAACACGGGATCGACAAAAGAGTTATGCGGATCTTCATCGAAAGGACGTGAAATTTAGTATAGGGGATCATGTATTGTTGCGTGTTGCCCCATGGAAGGGAGTTATAAGATTAGGGAAGAGAGGAAAGCTCAATCCACGATTTATTGGTCCATTTCAAATTCTTCTTAGAAGTAGGTAATGTAGCCTATAGACTCACGTTACTCAAAGTATGTCTCGTGTTCATAATGTGTTTCACATATCGTACGCCGTAAATATGTGAAAGACCGAACCACGTTATTGAGTTAGAACCAGGACGAGATAGCCAAAGACTTAACGTATGAGGAGGTGCATGTCAAGATCTTGGATAAGAAGGGGCATATGTCCTTACGACGAAGGTCATACCACAAGTTAAAGTTTTGTGGAGGAACCATGCTATAGAGGAAATGACACGGGAATTGGAAGCGGAAATGAAAGCGAGGTATCCTCACTTTTTCGAAACACCAGGTACGTATGTCAATTTCGAGGACGAAATTTCATAAGGAGGGGAGGTTGTAAAACCCAAATAATTAATAAATAAAATTTAATTTCCTCTATTTATTATTTTGAAATAGTAAGGGTTGATGTGATTAATGTGGATAGTTATGGGTAAAATACGCAAATATTTCAAAATAAGCAAGTGGTTATAAAATATTCATTGTTGTCGGAGAATATTCGTTTGGTCGTGGAATATTAAATGCTTGTCGGGGAATATTAAATGCAATGACGTAGCGACCATGTGTGGGCCCCATATGTGAAAGCGATTGGAGGAAGAAAAGCGACAAATATAAGTTGTTTAAAAATAATTGGCGTAGTTATTACAGATTTACCTTTGTTGGAATACGGTGGTTAAAACACGATGTCTGGCGTTGTTGCCGCGATGATAGCACTGCAGTATTGCACCAATTATTGACTCTTACGTAAGAAGGCACTACTCAATAATGGTTACGATAATTCTTTGTCAAATTATTTTATTTTATTGGTTCAATAATTGTTTTCGTTGATATTTTATATTCTTTGTTGTTTGATAATTGTCATTACACGGTATTTTTCATTATCGAAACAATAATTCATATTATCTGAATAATATTATTAGATAATATTATTGGCAATGTCTAGAAAGTTACATCTAAGGAGAGGTTTGGTCACCTAATCATGCTGGCAAGATAAGGAGAAATTCTTATTGAAAAGTCCCCTATTTCTCGTGGCGCACTGGTTGTCGATATTGTGATTACGTAATATTATTTGTGAATAATTAATTATTGATTCATATGATGAGGAAAATATTGATTTTATGTGGATATAGATGGAGAAAATTTTTAATGTGACAATTGTTGAAAATTAATATTTTATCTTTTTTGATAAAATAATTCATTTAAATATATATATTATTATATTTTAATAATATAATAATGGTGATATTTTTACAACGAATGTGGGATATATGAGTATACCGGGAGGAAGAGTATTTTTGTTGCAATAAATGTTTAAAACATGTTAAACATGTAAATTGGACCCCATTTATTTCTTTGAAATTTGATTATAGCCTCTAAAATCGTCAGTTTGTGGATTTGGCCAATTTACATTTGGAATTTGAAAAACTTTCTTACGCAAAGTTGTAGAGAATTGAATTTCCTATAAAAACTCGGGAGATTTGAATTTTTTCGACAAAAGGGCTATGTATTGTGAATTATTGAAGTTAGGAGTTAGAAATAATTGATTTTTGGAAGTTTTAATTATTTTTATTATGAAAAACGTTTTTTTGTCATTAAAGGTGGGGCTTGCATGTGATGAAAATGCTGAATTTCAGATCTTAGAAAGTGTGCGTAGGAATATTTAATATATATTAATATTTTAATTAAATTTTACGCTTTTTGGTGTTCTAAGCATTTTTCTATAAATAGGGTCTTAGATTAGAATTGAAAATTACACCAAAAGCTGAAGTTTTCTCTCTATATTATCGGCGTATTCTTGTGAGTATTTTGAGTATACTTTGAGTATTGCTATGCTCGGTGCAAGTTCAAGTTATAGCTTTATATCCAGTATTCCAGGTGAAATCTTGTCTTTCCGAGGTAAGGGATATTATTTTTTTCGTAATGATATTATTTCTTCAATATCATTATCTTTGAAATATTGATCGATGTTTTTATCAAATTTGGAACTTTTAGTGACGGGGCCTTTATTCACGTATCTTGACCTTTATTCACGAATACGACCTTTATTCATCGAAAAATGAAAATTTTTCTTTTCGTCAAAATATCTATTACGGATACTAGCTTTGATTGTATCCATGTTTTGATCATTCTTGAATTTTACACCATTATGATTATTTTTGAGGTATTTTTTGGGCGTGGATAAAATAAAAGTACGAATCCTTAATCCTTAATCCTTGTCATTTTGTTTCTTTGGATTCGTTTTTTTAAAATATTTTTCATCATCCTCGGTCTTAAATGATGATATTATTGAATATCTTTGGCTGTAGTGCAAAGATGAATGATTTATGATGAATATCTTTGGCACTGTAGTGCAAAGATGAATGATTTCGATGAATATCTTTGGCCCGTAGTGCGAAGATGAATATGTGTTTAGATGAACATGATTAATTGGTGAATGTCCTTGGCACACGTAGTGCAAGGATGAATATTTGATCCCGGATATATATTGATTGATGTTCTGAGGATAAAAAAATAGGCGATGAACTTTAAAATTCATACATAGAAGATAGTAGTTTGCATTCTCTACTTAACTCTTCTAATGAATTATTATTTCCGTTGTGAATATTGATTTAAAACTTGTTGTCTATTGTATTCTATTATATTTTTCCTGTTGAAGACTAACGATAATTTAGTTGTATATTATCTTAGTCATAATATTCTTTCTTGGGCTAGTCGAGCTCACCCTTTTCTTTTTGTTCCATTTTTCTTCTCGGGAGGCGAGAATATAAGCGAAGATGCAAGTCGGGGTATGGAATGAAGGTTCTAGGGAGAGTTGTTTAGTAGTCCTCACCATTGTTGTAAAATAATGTATCAATAATTATGATGAGGATTTATTTGTATTTGGATATTATGCAGATGGCAATATCTCGTATTTAAACTCACAGTTTTACTATTGTAATAATAAAGTTGTAGTTGTTTCTGTACCGTGTATTGACAACTCAGAATGGGTGATGTAGACCTATTTTGGGGGTGTCACACTTCATTTCTGCTGATATCTCATTTTCTCTTCATTCAGCACATGAGAGAGTTTTAATGCTACTAAGTAAAAATACATTGTACTTTTCCAATGTTTGAAGAAGTATCTATCAAATTTTTGAGATTGTTAATTTTATTCAAGCTATTTTTTGCATTATTGTTCTTCATTGCCTTAATATATTCTTAAGATTGTTGCAATCCGCTTTGTAAAATGATAGAACAACAATGTTACTGCCTGAATCGAATGGTTGACCACTCTTTTCTTAAAATTATGTTTGCCCCTTACCTTCGTTACATATGGTTACCTGAAATTAGTCTCCCAAGATAAGACAAACCCGTATTTTACTATGTACTAGAATTTGTTGTGTAAAAACAAATTTAGTGCAAAACTATAAATGAGAGAGAAGAAAATTATAGCAAGAAATATAATAATATTCTTTCTAAGAACTGGATAAGAATTTGGAATAATTGAAGTACTTATTTTGGGTAGATTTGAAACCTAAAAGGTTTCCAAACACTCCTTTGAAGATGTATGTTAAATTCCAAACACCACTTTGAATTAGTTTGTTGAATTCCAAACACCCATTTGAATTGGTATATTGGTATTGACATCTTTAAAAAATAAAAATTGAATTAGTATGTTGAATTAATTCCAAACACCCATTTGAATTGGTATATTGGTATTGAAATCTTTAAAAAATAAAAATTATAAAAATATTGTTGTCATGACTAGAACCCAAGTCCTTAACATTACAACTCTTTTCTCTTAACCAATTAAAATCATTCATTTGTTGGCTATATGAATATCATATAATATATTTATTATATACTTTCTAGATTTGAAAATATTTACATTTCAACCCCAAACTCTATTTCTCACCTTGTTAAGTATAACTCTCTTCTCCGATTTGAAACCAGTTGAACTCCTGATTACCAGGGGCTGATCCAGCCACCGAGTTCAGTGGGGTCAAATTCGCAAAAAAACAAAACTCATTAAGAATACAAATTGTAGTTTTTTTTGCTAAATTTGTTTGCATATTAAAATGCAAAAAAACTTTATATATTACAATATAAATCAGAGCATAGTCCACTTCTCCCGATAGGACTAAGACGCCTAGACAAGCCTAGAAAACCAATTATCTAACTTAATTTTAATTTCCTCATATTCCGAGGTTAGGCAAAAAGAACATACAAAAATATTTAGATTACAAAGACAAGTTGAACTGCCCAAAATACAAACCCCCATGGGGCCTACACAATTTGAAACCAAAGCATTCAATAGTTTTATCATCCGTAGGCCAAAAAGATAGGGTCCTTAACACTAATATACAACAATTAGAAAGTAATTACAAAAATAAAATATCTACAAAATAATTACAAAAATAACGCAATTCACATTAATAAGGAAACCTAAAATCAAGGAGAAATAATTGCCATAATTAATAATTCAAATTCAAATGTCCACCAATCAACAGCACTTCCATGTCCCTCTCTTTTGATGATCTCAAGCGCGAGATACTCTGTGTCTTCAAAACCTCTTGCTTTATTGAGTTGGAACCCACCCTTAATTCCTGAGTAGTTTCATCACTTCATGTCAAAATAAATAAACTGTGAAAATATATATATATATATATATATATATATATATATATATATATATATATATATACTCACACAAACTCATAATTCATAGACATGACAGTTGATGCAAACACAGTAGTGATCGGTCGAAAATTTAAGAAGCTCTTGTAGCTAAGTTATTTCTTTTTCCATCTCCGATACTTAGATTCTGAAAATGTCTGAAGTTCTTCCACCTTCTTCCTTGAATCTGTCAGAAGACCCTCTATCTCCATTATCTTATTCTCTAGTTCAACAGTAGCTTTGGTTACATTGGTGTAAAGGTTTGGTTACCTTAGTGTGAAGGTTTGGTTACCAACTGCACTATGAAA
Organism: Panax ginseng; assembly: GCA_020205605.1. Taxonomy (NCBI): domain Eukaryota; kingdom Viridiplantae; phylum Streptophyta; class Magnoliopsida; order Apiales; family Araliaceae; genus Panax; species Panax ginseng. The sequence goes on along the minus strand of CM035148.1, from coordinate 24,041,249 downwards.
AATATGAAGGTGTGGAGGTGAATTGGTTACCTTGGTATGACAGTTTGGTTACCTTGGTATGAATGTTTAGTTACCAATTGCACTATGAAAAAATTGCAGGTGTGGAGGTGGATTGGTAACCTTGATATGAAGGTTTGGTTACCTTGGTATGAATGTTTGGTTACCAATCTCTTCTATCAATTGCTAATTTTGGATCAACAGTAGCTTTGGTTACCTTGGTATGAAGGTTTCGTTACCTTGGTGTGAAGGTTTGGTTACCAACTACACTATGAAAAATCTGAAGGTGTGGAGGTGGATTGGTTCAACAGTAGCTTTGGTTACCTTGGTATGAAGGTTTGGTTACCTTGGTGTGAATGTTTGGTTACCAACTGTACTATGAAAAATCTGAAGGTGTGGAGGTGGATTGGTTACCTTGGTATGACAGTTTGATTCTCTTGGTATGAATGTTTGGTTACCAACTGCACTATGAAAAAACTGCAGGTGTGGAGTTGGATTAATAACCTAAGTATTAAAGTTTGGTAACCTTGGTATGAAGGTTTGGTTACCTTGATATGTCTGTCACTTTGTTTTATTCATACAACTTAAAAAATTCTCAACTGAAAATTTTGGTAAAGCCACATTATGTATTTCAGCATCAAAACCCCTTTAAAACATGTTCTTTACATAATAAACATGCTTTCCAAATTCTGCCTAAGAGACGACAACTTTCAAATTATCCAAGTTATCAATTCTACCTTCAGCAAAAGAACATGCTCTTTCACGAGACATCAGATGAAATCTAAATCTATTCATGTTTTCCAAACTTTTGAGTAAAAATAATATATCATATGTTGAACTTGACTTTTCAACAGCAAAAGTAAGATGAAAAACGAACATATCAAAGAAAAGAGGCGTATACAGCCGATATGTTCCAACTTTGTCCAACACACAAGAACAATAAACCTGTTGACGAAGTTGGGAACAACCTTATTTATGTTTTAGAACCCTCCTGTAAGTCAATTTATATGCTTGACTCCAAAAATCGCCGGGCAAACCCTCCTCTGTCGGGAAAACCATCGCCACTTTGGTTTATAGTAGAAAAAAAGAGGATGAAGAAAAAAGAGAGAGAAACAGGAACAAATATCAAAAATGGGTCTGCTGTGTTTGAATAAGAAAATAATAATTAACGGGAAGAGATATCGGAGATCACCAATACTAATCCCCTAAATTAAGCAATCATAATTGCATATTAATCCCTTAAATTAAGGAATCCTAATTGCACTAATATTGTAAATATATATGATAAAGTGTCATATTTTTGTAATTATTTTATGGATGTATGATTTTTATATTTACTTTTAAAAATGTACTATAATATGTAATTGTTCCAAAAAGATATCCACAAAATAAGTCCAGCAATTTGATCGTGGGCTCCGATTGCACATTGCCCAAACAACATCCTGCCCAAGATTGCAGCGGGCGATGTGAAGAGCCTACAGTGCATCACCGGACGACCACATCCTGATCGGAGACCACCAATGACCATGAAATCCGGGAGGAAGTAACCCCAAATCAGCCATGAAATTCCACCCGAAAATATTACCATCCAAAATCAGGGAAATAATAACATGTAAACCACCAAATATAACCAAATAACAGGTCAAAATGGAAGCAACAACCATATCAAAGTGAGAAACTACTCAGACCCAAAGACTCGTTGCTAATTTCCACCCTAACGACCCTAAAACCATCGTCACAAACCCAATTTTGAATAGTATCTCTAACGTATCTAGACGCAGAGAGGGTTCCAATGAAGAAGAAGAATAAGAGGCCGTCGAAAATTAAAGAAGTCTTTGGCGGTTGTGGGGATGTAATTATGACAAATAGTGAAATTATTTTCGAAATTTGAATAATTCGTAATGAGGCGGGGGTTATTTCTTCGACTAGGGTTTGGAAGATGGGTTGTTGCTGTAAATCCTCTCTTTTCTCCTTGTCCAAAGGGTTCAGGTGGAGAATAATTCAGTATTGGGGGAAGGCGCCCTCCTGCCCCAGGCATAGAGCCGCCCCCGCTGATTACCGAAGTTGAGTAAGAACTTGTATGATTCCATTTGATTGTAGTCCACAAATTTATGGGTGGATCGTATAACTAAACATTTGTATTCATTATGGATTTCTTATGCTTGGTAAAATCAAGTGTAGTTGCTTCAAATAAAATTAATGGTAGGTATTAAATGACTATTGGATAGGTTTGAAATTAAATTGTTTAATTTTTTTTAATTAGGAACTAACTTACTCTCTTCGTGTTTTGTTATCAAAATTTGTCATTTGTTTAGTTGGCTAAGGGCGTAGTTGAGCTGAATTTTATAACGTGAAACATATTTTTGAAAAAAAAAATCAAGATTAATTGGAATTATATACCGTCCAAACTTCAAGAATAATTATGCACCTTGGCCCACGTTTAAAACAAGAGGCAAATTTTAATATTTAAAATTCTCAATACTTGGGCCTTTAGAAGTTTATACAACTTGATTTTATGGTCATTTCTAATTGACTATGGCAATAATACTTTCGAGCTCAAGAAGTTTATAATTACGTATGAATTAATTGTGATTGAAAATATTACTAATAATGACTTGAAAATTTATACATATGAAGTTATTTTAAATATTTTAATATGGAACTAGAGTGTTATATTTACCGTGTGATATTCTTAAAATTACTACGCGCAGATCCTTTCCGAATTGGGGTTAGTCTTAGGCCATGTTTTTTTTAGTGCGAATAAAATTTGAGTGTACTTTGAATCGAAAGCGATTTGACCATTCGATTGTTTGATTATCATTTTTTAAGATCTGAATTGTCCAATTTCTTTTGACCGAATAAGCCACAATTTTTCGACTAAATAAACAAGTTAGTCATCTGAATGGATTTTTACGGATGTTACCCCCAAACCCACAACTCAAAAAATCAACAAGATCGTGATTGAGCTCAACCCCCTCAAAGTTGTACAGAATTTGAACACATTCTAATCCATTAAAATTCCACCAAAACCATTAATATGATTATCATAGTCAATAAAAAAACACAACCATAAAAAACAAACCCATATAAAACACAAAAATGAAATTGTGTGTAAGAGAGAGAAAAAGACTGACTGGAGTAGTTCCGATCCGAAGCAGTAGTAGAAAAAGTCTTGAACAGTAGTTTCTTTTTCGTTTCCGATCTGACGCAAGAATTCCTTTTCGGATCTCTCTCTATATCTCCACAATCAGATCTTGTGTAAATGAATTTTGGTGGTGCAACTTTTGAGCAGTAGTTTTGTGCAAGTAGTATCCCTTTAAAAGCGGCCAAAGTATTAATACTATATAATTATGTAATATATGTATGTTTTTGAATTAAATTAATTGCCCTTCTTGTTTATGGATTTGTATTGGTAAAAATATGAGACAAAAAGGTTTTTTTTATTATCAACTTTGGTTGTCAATTTTTATCTTAAAAAGTGTCTCAAAAGTATTTTTTTTTGAACAATTAAGAAGGTTAATATGGGAAATATTGTTATTCAATTATTTTAAATGAATCAATTAACAAACAACTTTTTTTATTCAGATTCATATTTATATTCATTCAATTTTTATCAAGCACCCTCCTAGTCTCTACTAGAAATTTGAGCAAATAATCAAATTGGGCAAAACCGCTTTTAAAACCGCACGAACCGCACCTTGATTCCGGCGTATGTAATGATTTTAGGTGGGTTGAATAACCAAATTCTTCGTTAGATTTGGTTCTTAGTAAAACCAAACCGCATAAAATCGAAAACACGCACGCACATGTGTGTGTATATATGTATTATCTCTAGTAAATTCTAAAGTTACTTTTCACTTGAACACGCTCGAGAAAACCCCAGTCTTGCATTGTCATTTTTTCACCAATTGAAAGAAGATGTTAGAGGTTATAGAGTCAAAAATTAAGCAATTGGGTTTTAAAATTTTGAATTTGTTTGATGGGTTATTGGAGGGGCTTATAGTTGAGGGGCTCGAGCACTTGATGCATTAGTTAATGTCAATGCTATAATTGTAATAGTCTAATAGATTATTTTTAGTCCTCCCTGCAATATATTTTATTCTATCTTCAGTATATACTTTTAAATTTTGGGGAACTAGATAAACATTCTTGCTTGTTATCGAATAGTCTCCGTTGTTTTATATAGCGCATATTTTAGTTTTAAAGCATGCTTGATATAATTCTCATTGTCGACTTTGTCACTAAGTTAATTGCTCGATGTAAGTTTTATGTTAAATTTTATTGAAGGCTTAAACTTTTTTGTTGTTTCAATTGATTTTGGAACCGAAATCGCACCAATTAAAACCGCACCGCACACTTTAAAACCAAGCCGCACCAATCACAAGCGGTTTCGGGTGCGGTTTTGAATTTTTCAAACCGCACCTAAGCGATTTCGGGTACGGTTTGAACTTCAAACCGCACCATGCTCACCCCTAGTCTCTACCAGCAACTTAATCACAAGCTCATTGCCCTCTTTTTTTAATAGCTTATAGCAGAAGTAAATTAACATACTCCACCAAATACGAATGCATCCCAATGAATTTTGATAATATTGTTAATTAATTTTATAATGAATAATGTTTTACCTACTCCAGCCCCATTAATTCTTTTTAATACGAAATGAATAAAGAATCAAGCCGTATTCCAACTGGGTAATAGTTTTTCGGTAATTGTCAAATCAAAACATGGCGAGGAATTCTTTAAATGATTAAAGGACAGTTAAAATTTTTAGTCTTTGGTAAGTGGGGGTTGTCGATGTTGATAGAACGGGGAACATAATGATCTAGTAGGACCCACATTAAAGATGTCCTGCTTGGGGAGACAGCTGATGTTATTGGAAACTTCCATTTTAAAATCACTCCACATTTTTATATCAAAATTAAATACGAGTGTATTTAAATTTTATTTATTTATATTTTTATTTATTACTAAAAATTAAAATATATATAAATCAATACTTGTATATAAAAGCAAGACAACCGATGTTTTTAATTGAAAAACTCACCAAGTCAACTCTTAATTAGTTAAGAGTTAACTCGGTCAATTAAAAAACTCACCCATAAATCGATTTTGTTTCCTCTTTCGACTGGCTTTTTCGATCATTTCCATCGATTTCTATAAATCCAATCTCTGTTGGTTTACCCATCTCTTCATCTCCTCTTCTGTAAAACACATCTCTCATCTCTTGATCACTAATGAATCAATCGGTTTGATCTCAAATGGACTCTCGATTTCAATTATCTCATCTCAATCTCATCATCAAACCGATGAATACTGTAGACAACAATCAATCTACACTGTTTAAAGGTATGTATGACTCTTTTGTTTTCTTTTCATCTTCTCCCTCATATGCATTACCCACTCTTCTCCCTTATATATCTCTCTCGCTTTAGGGTTTCTATTCCCCTCTGTATTACCTGTTGGAAAAATACAAATAAAATATAGGATTCAAATATAAAATAAAGAATGACAGAAATTTGACTTATCGATTATGTTGAGCGGGTGATGCGGTTGCCTTTGTCCTTAAGTTGAAATTTCTCCCCTCAGAGAATTTTTCTCGGTGCTAAGGTCACTGACAAAATCCTACTTCAGGATTCAACGGCTCTTCACCCAACTAACCAACACTTGAAATAGTTGAATGACCCATGAACAACTTCTAATTTTCTTTACTCAAACTCAAAAATTGTGTCATATATATATATATATATATTCATTAACAGAGGAGACCATATATATATATATATAAACTATATGTGTGCTTCTAATATATATATATATATATATATATATATATATATATATATATATATATATATATATATGAACACTGTTTGTTTTTAGAGAAAGTACAGAAGCAATGATAGTATATATATAAAGATAGGCAGCAAAAGACAATATAAATAATATGTGTGTAAAGTGGTGTATTATATATTCACAATATTATTATTTTTTTTAAGAGATATCTTCACATATAAAAACTACCTAGCCTTTCCTCCCTCTCCTTTATATAGAAAAAGAAGGCAACGGTAATATCTTTCAACAGGAAAGCAAACGGTAAAATAATTAATATCTTTCAAAGATTATAACAGTCATTTTAGCAACGGTACAAATCTTTACCCAACCGTCATTCGTCAATTGATTATTGTTGTTGTTTACAGGAGGATTATAACCATCTTGTTGCACATTGTCCTGATTATTGATCTGTGGAGAATCAACAATCTCCTGTGCTCCATTGCTTATCTCAACATTTTCAGATGACATTTTCAAATACTGCCACAAAACAAGGGTTAATTAACATATCACATATTATCTCTATACTCTGACCGATCAATTAAATACCAAATAAATTTAGGTAGGTCATACTAGCGAAGGAATTCCCGTCTCTCCCTCCTAGTTCTATTCTCACATCCTAGCGGGGATCATATCCTAAGCTTTGATACTGTTGTGGCGCCCCAAAATTAGGTATACATCACCCATCTTGAGTGCCGGGATATGTAGTAGAATTTAAATACAACTTAATAATACAACCATGTAGGTAATACAATACGACAAAACATAAGCGTGAGTTTGAATACAAATATTGTCTACTAGAGAGTATACAAACTCAAAAGGAGTCCTCATTACAATTATTATCACACTATTTTACGAATAGTGAGGACTACTAATGCACCATCTAGGATCATCACTCCGTTCACGACTTCGTCATCGATATATATTCTCATTTCACGAAGAGAAACGGTGAAAGAAAGGGTGAGCTCAACTAGCCTAGTAAAAAATATTATGACTAAGATAATGCGAGAATAATTTATCGTTAGCCTTCAACAAGTGTTAAACTTATAAAATATAATAACTATCAAGTTTAAGCTGCGTGACGGAATAAGCAATCCATTAGAAGAGTCAGTAGGGAATAAAATCTACTATCTTTATGATTTAAAGGTTTTCATCACTTTTATCGCTTTCGGACTCGACTTAATAAATAATCCACATCATCGAATCACCCACACACTACTGACTGACGATATTCTTTTTAGTATCACGACCACGAATTATCCATGCACTACTACGGCTTAAGATAATCATGTTTTCATCAACTGGTCTGATCATGCCATAAAACAATTCATCTTTTTGCACTACTGACCAAAGAGAATCCATAGCCATAATCATACCAAAAGCGCCCATCAATGCACTACGGCCAATGAGAACTTTTTCCACATCATTTGTAACATTACGGTTATGATTATCTTGAATAATCCACGGTCATAATCATACCAAGTCCATCTATGCACTTCTGAAGCCACGGTGACTTTCAACATAATATAAAAACATGAGGATGATGACAATGATATAAGAATTCAATAAAACAAGTTCAAGAATTAATTTATCCGAGGCGATAACGTTCAAATTGTCAACATGATCTTTGCTTTGTAAAGTAAAATTCAAGAATGCTCGGAAGAATATTTCCATGAAAAGATCTTTGGATGAAGCGCAAATATCAAGGATATTCCACTAATTTCATGGAGTATAGAAGTCAAAACTTTAACTGGTTGAGTATAATAGAATATATGAATCGCTAAATGGATCTTCACCCAGATGCGGTAATTCCGCGATATCTGAGATCATTTCCACTATTTAATAAGGAATGAATACAAAGGATCATTCACCATGCATGTGGTAATCCACATAGGCGAGTTATTCAACGAATAATAAAGAATGGAATAAATGAAGGATTCACCATAAATGCGATATCTTTATGCAGACGAGTTATTCCCAAGAATAATAAATAATGAAACCGGTCGGCGTAAGCGCTTTCGACGAGGATATTCCGACAAAATAATAAATAATGGAACCAGGTCCGGCGTATATTCACAGACAGGATATTCCGACAGAATAATAAATAATGGAACCAGGTCCGGCGTAAACGCACAGACATGATATTCCGACAGAATAATAAATAATGGAATAACAGAAGAATATCACCAAGTATAGGGTATCCCGCGTATACAGGTTATTCCAACAGAATAATAAAGAATGGAATAACAGAAGTTCTCTTCATGAATAAGAAAGAAAGAATACCCCTTATGAGTACAACAAATAATATTCCCTACCTTAGAAAGAAGACTACTGGATATAGAAGTAGTGAAGTAGTAGAACACTTTTCTTCTTTCTCTCTAGAGTTTCAGTGAATTCGTAAGAAATAATGAATGAATGAGCTTCTATTTATAGAAAAATGGACTGCATAGTAACTAACTCATGAACGGTCCAGATTGATTTACTTTAATCTGACGGTCCATATTTAAAGCAAAATCTTTGAAATAAAATATAATATATTCTATTTATAATCTAATAAAACGAATAACTTTATAAAAGATTTTACTATGTAAACACTATGCATAATAAAATATAATATATTTTAATTATTGTCTAATAAAATAGATAATTTTATAAAAATATTCTATTTTATATAAAAAGATTTTACCATGCAGACACTATGCAATACTATGCATAATAGAATATAATATATTCTATTTATAGAATAACTTTATAAAAGTATTCTATTTTATTACATTAATAATACCAATAAAACAAAATTGAGTGACTTATCACGTGCGCATCAATAATCAATACTGGTGTGCTACTTATGTAACCCGCGCGTTTCTTTGTACTTTTACTACCAAAGTAGTTTCAGCAGTGATAACGGTAAAACTTCATGGTTATTATTTTCATAAAATATTTTTGTCGTTTTCTCAATCAGACAATAATTTCATTGTGGGGTCCACCAATGATTGTGTTGTTGCACGAATATTCCCTAATAAAACAAATATTCCCCGACCAATTGAATATAATATGACAACTTGCATACTTTACAAAATTTATAAATACTACCCACAACTATAACATTATATCAAATCCACACCATAATATTCAAAAAAATTAAATCTTTATTCATAAAATCTGGGGTCTCACAATCTCCCCTCCTTATGAAATTTCGCCTTCGAAATTTACGACGTACGATACTGGTATCTTAGAAACGGTGAGGATACCTTGGCTTCAGTTCAAATTCTAATTCTTGAGGTATAACCTTTGAGCGTTGAATACGATTCTTCTTATCCAAGATTTTAACAAGTATCTCCTCAAACGTTAAATCATTCGTTTTTTCTAAATGGGTTCTAAATTAATAATGTGGTTGGTAGTCCACATATTTACGTAACATCGATACGTTAAAAGCGTTATGAACACGCGACATACTTAGCGGTAAAAGCAAGTCTATAAGCCACGATTCCTACTCGATCGAGGATTTTAAATGGGCAAATTAAATTGAGGTTGAGATTTCTCTCTTCTTCGATTCTTGCTTCAGAAAGTAACGCCTCTTGAACCTTCTTCTTCACATTCATCGCTTACGAGTATGTAGCTTGCAAGAACTTTAACTTTATCTATTAAAGTAGATTCTAATCATATATTCATTATCTTCACGTGGGTTCGTATATTCACACATGTAACCGCATACAATCTTTTACTCAACGCGTCAGCTACCACGTTCGCACTTCCACGATGATATTACATGGTACAATCGTAATCTTCAACAGCTCGAGCCAACGTCTTTGGCGCATGTTACATTCATTTTAGTTGAAGAAATATTTAAGGGTTTTAGAAATGGGTTTTGTACTGGGGTCAATACAAAATTCAATTTCACACTCTAGGGGTAGGCTAAGAAGTCTTCAAGAATACGTCAGGAAATTTATTAACAACAGAAATATCATTCAAAGTTGTGACCCTCATCAAAGACTTGGATAGTACGTCACATTGATACCTATCAACTTGCCATCGTCATTCACGACGTCGCTTCTGAAAAAGTCGGCTTCGGTGCATTCCACTCAAGGAAGTCAACAACGAAAAGACCGGGGCTCTTTACTTATGGCTTGATATGACAATGATTGACTTTAGTGGTTTAGTTACTTGAATTCGCATAACAGGTTGGTTAGGAATATGAAAGCTAACAACCTTACAAAAAGCATGATGAGTAGTTAACCAATCGATTCCTAAAATCGCATCAAAGGCAAGTATTTTCAAAGAGACAAGATCGACACGTAACGTGAAAGTGTCAATTTGAATTAAACAAGATTTATAAATAGTGGATGTAACGAAGGTTTCTCCCAACTGAGTTTCAATAGATAAATCAAAATCTAACTTCTCCGGAGTTAAATTCAAACATTGAACACAACTAGGTGAAATAAAAGAGTAAGTAGAACCGGTATCTAACACGGTATAGACTTCGTAAGAGGTTATGACTAACATACCCGTGATAATTTTATTCGGGTTCCTTGTCACGAAAAAAAAATGCTCTCTCATAAACTCCCGGCTTTGGCTTGTCTAGGACATCCTTTGGCATCACTATCCCAGCTGGAATGTCTTCACCATACGACAAAATTGAGCTAGGTGACCTTCTCTTCCGCAATTAAAACACATTTTGGATTGTTAAATGTCTGGTTTGGACGGATGTGTCCCTCTGTCGCATTTAAAACATCTGACCGGTGGTCGTTCTTCTTCCTTTAAAACGGGTGCTGGTGCCGATGTCTTTACGTCATTGTTGAACCTTCTCTTCTTGAAATGTCCATTCTTATTATTTTGGCCATGATTATCACCGAAGTGGTTACCATTTCTGGCATGTTGATTCCCTCCATGCTTATTGTCACCGCTTTTTGATTTATTATCTCCGGTATTATCATTTTTAAATTTGCTCTCTTTTGGTTTGGTTGACTCATTATCGCGCTCCAATAACTGAGCCCTATTAACAACATCTAAATACAAACACAGTTTATGAGAGATAAGATATTGACGTATCTCAGGTTTCAAACCTCTTAAAAACATCCGCGTCATTCTCTCTTCATTATCAACCAAGTGGGATGCAAATCGGGATAACTCGACAAACTTGGCTTCGTACTGCGACACGGTCATGTTGTTTTGCTCCAACTTGATAAATTCCATCTCCTTAATGTGACGAATGCTTTCGGGAAAGTACTTGTCATTGATAAACTCTTGGAACTTCTCCCAAGACATCTTGAGTGCGTCAGGCTGGGTACGTTTTACAGATTTCCACCAGTGATCTGCCTCTTCACGCAACATAAAGGTGGCAAAGGGAACCTTTTGCTCCTCGGAGCATCCCAAGAAATATAATATCTTGCTAATCTGCTTTAACCATGTTTCCGCCTTAAGTGGTTCTGGCTTTCCCAAAAACTCCGGTGGTCCCAGCTCCTTGAATTGCTTAGCGGTGACCAATAGTGGGTTGCCATTGTTATTTCCTCTGTATTATGAAGCAGAGGCCGTCTTACTTTGATATTGCATGAATTCTATAAAGCTCCTAAACGTACCATCGTTCGTCAATTGATTATTGTTGTTGTTTACAGGAGGATTATCACCATCCTGTTTCACATTGTCCTGATTATTGATGCGTGGAGAATCAGCGGTCTCTCATGTGCTCTATTGCTTATCTCAACATTTTAGGATGACATTTTCAAAAATACCGCCACAAAACAAGGGTTAATTAACATATCACATATTATTTCTATACTCGTGAGACCAATTAAATACCAAATAAACTTGGGTAGGTCATACTAGCGAAAGAATTCCCGTCCTCCCCTCCTAGTTCTATTCTCACATCTGGCAGGGATCATATCCTAAGCTTTGATACCAATTGTGGCGCCCCAAAATTAGGTATACATCACCCATCTTGAGTGCTTGGGATACATGGTACATAATTTAAATACAACTTAATAATACAAACGTAGGTGTACAATACGACAAAACATAAGCTGTGAGTTTGAATACAAATATTGTCTACTAGAGAGTATACAAACTCAAAAGGAGTCCTCATTACAATTATTATCACACTATTTCACAGAATAGTGAGGACTACTAATGCACCATCTAGGACCATCACTCCATTCTCCGACTCGTCCCAGCTATATTCTCATTTCACGAAGAAACGGTGAAAGAAAGGGTGAGCTCAACTAGCCCAGTAAGAAATATTATGACTAAGATAATGCAGAATAATTTATCGTTAACCTTCAACAATGTTAAACTTATAAAATATAATAACTATCAAGTTTAACTATAGCGGAACAAGCAATCCATTAGAAGAGTCAAGTAGGGAATAAAATCTACTATCTTCTATGATTTAAAAGGTTTTTCATCACTTTTATCGCTGGGACTCAGCTTAATAAATAATCCACATCATCGAATCACCCCTGCACTATGGCTAAGGATATTCTTTAGTATCACGACCACAAATTATCCATGCACTACGGCTTAAGATAATCATGTTTTCATCAATGGTCCTGATCATGCCATAAAACAATTCATCTTTGCACTACGGCCAAAGAGAAATCCATAGCCATAATCATACCAAAAACTGTCCATCAATGCACTACGGGCCAATGAGGAATTTTTCCACATCATTTGTAATATTACGGTTATGATTATACCGAATAATCCCTGGTCATAATCATACCAAGTCCATCTATGCACTACAAGCCACATGTGACTTTCAAAATAATATAAACATGAGGATGATGACAATGATATAAGAATTCAATAAAACAAGTTCAAGAATTAATTTATCCAGGAACTGATAACGTTCAAATTGTCAACATGATACTGCTTTGTAGAGTAAAATTCAAGAATGCTCAGAAGAATATTTCCATGAAAAGATACTGGATGAAGCGCAAATATCAAGGATATTCCACTAATTTCATGGAGTATAGAAGTTAAAACTTTAACCAACTGAGTATAATAGAATATATGAAACTGCAAATGGATCTTCAAGCGGTATGCGGTAATTCCACGTATACAGATCATTTCCACAATTTAATAAGGAATGAATACAAAGGATCATTCACCATGCATGCGGTAATCCACATAGACAGGTTATTCCAACAAAATAATAAAGAATGGAATAACAGAAGGATTCACCATGCGTGCGATAGACTGCACAGACAGGTTATTCTCAACAGAATAATAAATAATGGAACCGGTCGGTAATAAAACGCCGCTCGAGGATATTTCGACGAATAATAAATAATGAAACCCGGTCCGTAGAAGCGCTTACGGATAGGATATTCCGGCGAATAATAAATAATGGAACCGTGTCCGTAAAAATGCAGACATGATATTCCGGCGAGAATAATAAATAATAGAATAATGGAAGAATTTCACCAAGTATAGGGTATCCAGCGTATCTGAGTTATTCCAATGAATAACAAAGAATGGAATAATGAAGTTCTCTTCATGAATAAGAAAGAAAGAATACCCCTTATGAGTACAACAAATAATATTCCCTACCTTAGAAAGAAAAGTCTTTGGATATAGAAGTAGTGAAGTAGTAGAACACTTTTCTTCTTTCTCTCTATAGTTTCTCTCTACAGAGTTTCAATTGAATTCGTGAAATAATGAATGAATGAGCTTTATTTATAGAAAAATGGATTTGCATAGTAACTAACTCATGAACATTCCAGATTGATTTACTTTAATCGACGGTCCATATTTAAAGCAAAATCTTTGAAATAAAATATAATATATTCTATTTATAATCTAATAAAACGAATAACTTTATAAAAGATTTTACTATGTAAACACTATGCATAATAAAATATAATATATTTTAATTATTGTCTAATAAAATAGATAATTTTATAAAAGTATTACATTTTATATAAAAAGATTTTACTATGCTGAAAACACTATGCATAATAGAATATAATATATTCTATTTATAGAATAACTTTATAAAAGTATTACATTTTATTACATTAATAATACCAATAAAACAAAATGAGTGACTTATCACGTCTTTCATCAATAATCAATCTTGTGTCTTTCTTATGCAATCACGCGTATTATTGTACTTTTACTACCGAGTAGTTCAACAGTATTAATGGTAAAACTTTCGCCTTTATTTTCATAAAATATTTTTGTCGTTTTCTCAATCAGACAATAATTCCGTTGTGGAGTCCACCAATGATTGTGTCGTTGCATGAATATTCCCTAATAAAACAAATATTCCCCGACCAATCGAATATAATATGACAACTTGCATACTTTGCAAAATTTATAAAAACTACCCACAACTATAACATTATATCAAATCCACACCATAATATTTAAAAAAATTATTTCGAGAAAATTAAATCTTTATTCATAAAATCTGGGGTCTCACAATTTTGTATAAAATACAACAATCCCCCACATATTACAAAGTAAAAATAAAATAATTTGAGTAAGAAATATAAGAATGCAGTGCATTAACACTGGTGTCTTTTGGACTATGAACCAATGTATAGAGTGAATATGACTTGATTCACAGGAATTTGGTGAAATAAAAATTTCTATCAACCTTCTTCTTTATTATGAAACAGTAATTGTGAGACCCCAGATTTTATGAATAAAGATTTAAATTTCTTGAAATATTTTTTTGAATATTATGGTGTGGATTTGATATAATGTTATAGTTGGGGGTAGTATTTATAAATTTTGTAAAGTATGCAAGTTGTTGTATTATATTCGTTTGAGTGCAGGAATATTCGTTTTTAAAGCAGGAATATTAAATGCATAACAACAAGAATCATTAGTGGACCCTAACGCAATTATTATCATTTTGATTGAGAAAACGACAAAAAATATTTTTATTGAAAATAACTGGCAGAAGTTTTACTGATTAATACTATTGAACTACCGGTAGTAAAAGTGCGTGTCTGGCGTGGTTGCATAAGTTAAGATAGCACAAAGATTGATTATTGATGCTTATGTGAGAAGTTACTCAGTTTTGCTTATTTTATAGACCCCCATTTACCTATTTTTCAGAATAATCGGTAGAAATTATTTAAAGATGGGGCCCACATGTGGGGCCCATATGTGTTGAAAACTGATTTTAGAAATGAGGGTGGGTGGGAGTTACGTATAAGGGATGGAGTTAATATATATAAGTATGTGATGTGTATATATATATATATATGTGTGTGTGTGTGTGTGTGTGTGTGTGTGTGTGTGTGTGTGTGTGTATGTTGTGTGTGTGAGTGGAAAATGGTGGAAAAGAAGTGAGAATGATGTGTGTGGATGTGGATGTGTGTGATGTTGACATGTTGGTGGGAAAGTAAAAAATGTGTATGTGAGTGGTGGGTGTGTGAATATATATATATATATATATATATATATATATATATATATATATATATATATATTGAATTAGTGAGTGGATATTGGTGGGAGGGAACATGTGGGGCCTATATTGGAGAAAATAAATTTGGGAGAAAGGAATTTAGCACGTTGTTCACGGGTGGGTGAGTTTTCCTTTTGAGCATGTATGGGTTTATATATATAGATATATATTATATTTGTTTGATTTAATCTTATTGGAGGAAGGCTTGACTTTTGCAACCATATGTTATCAAATTTTCATCCGTGAGTCTTTGAATTATTTCATCTGTGAAGAAATCCTTACACAGTGTCTTTCCATTCTCCTATAAATAGAAGCTTCTTCCTTCATTATTTCTTACGAATTCACTGAAACTCTAGAGAGAAAAAATTTTAGAGAGAAAGAAGAAAAGTATTCTACTACTTCCCTACTCTTATATCCAGTTTCTTTTACGGTAGGGAATATTATTTGTTGTACCTGTAAGGGGTATTATTTATTTCGTATTCATGAAGAGAACTTACATTATTACATTATTTATTATTACTCTTTGGAATAACCAATTATCTGTGCGGACTACCCTATACTTGGTGACATTCTTTTATTATTAGTCTTTATTATTATTTCGTTGGAATATCTTATGCATGCGTTTTTTCTGGGGACACTGGTTAAAATCTTTATTATTATTACATTGGAATATCACATGCATGCGTTTTATATTGGGACTGGTTAAAATCTTTATTATTATTCTGTTGTAATATCGTGTATGTGTGTTTTACGCCGGACCTGGTTCCGTCTTTATTATTTTGTTGGAACATCCTGTCGGTGCGAATTTTGCCTGACCTGGTTTCGTTATTTATTATTCTATTGGAATAACTCATCATCACAATACCGCATTCATGGTGATTTCTTTTGTTATTCCATTCTTTATTATACTCGGTTGGTTAAAGTTTTGACTTCTATACTCCATGAAATTAGTGGAATATCCTTGATATTTTTGCGCTTCATCTAGTATCTTTTCATGGAAATATTCTTCTGAGCATTCTTGAATTTTACTCTACAAAGAAGTATCATGTTGACAATTTAGACGTTATTATTTCCTGGATAAATTAATTCTTGAACTTGTTTTATTGAATTCTTATATCAATATTGTCATCATCCTCATGTTTATATTTTGTTGAAAGTCATCATGCTTTGTATTGCATAGATGGACTTGGTATGATTATGACCGAGGATTATTCGATTGTAATCATGGTAGTAATGTTACAAATGATGTGGAAAAAGTCCTCATTGGCCGTGTAGTGCATTGATGGATAGTTTTTGGTATGATTATGGCTATAGATTCTCTTTGGTAGTAGTGCAAAGATGAATTGTTTTATGGCATGATCAAGGCATTGATGAATACACGATTATCTTTGGCCGTAGTGCATGGATAATTTATGGTCGTGATCTTAATGAATACACGATTATCTTTGCCCGTAGTGCATAGATAATTTGTGGTCGTGATCTTAATGAATACACGATTATCTTTGGCCGTTGTGCATGGATAATTCGTGGTCGTGATACTTAAAGAATATCCTTGGCACGTAGTGCGGGGATGATTTAATGATGTGGATTATTTATTATTGTCGAGTTTCAATGATAAAAGTGATAAAAAAACCTTTTTAAATCATAGAAGATAGTAGATTTTATTCCTACTTGACTCTTCTAATGGATTGCTTATTCATTATGATTAAACTTGATAGTTATTATATTTTATCACTTTAACACTGTTGAAGGCTAACGATAAATTATTCTGTATCATCTTAGTCATAATATTTCTTACTGGGCTAGTTGAGCTCACCCTTTCGCTTTCATTGTTCTCTTCAGGAAATAAGAACGTAGCTGGGACTAGTCGGGGAACAGAGTGATGGTCCTAGATGGTGCATTAGTAGTCCTCACTATTCTGTGAAATAGTGTAATAATAAATGTAATGAGGACTCCATTGAGTTTGTATAATCTCTAGTAGACAATATTTGTATTCAAACTCACAGTTTATATTTTGTCGTATTATACACGACAGTTGTATTATTAAGTTGTATTTGAATTTTGTACCATGTATCTGGCGACCCAAGATGGGTGACGTATACCTAATTTTGGGGGCGTCACAGTACTCATATTACTCACACTACAAACTCTAATTAGAAGTTGTTCTACGCGATTTGGCACATTTTGGCCTTGCGTCATACCTGGAATTCATGAGCGCTCTAGAAAACCTATCTTGTTTTCATAAGAGGCGGCCCCACCTCTACACTCATATAGGTGTTTCCATCAAATGTGTTCTACAGTTAAACACATCACCCAACAGGACTATGGAAAACATTAAGAGTATATAACTCAACCTCTAACACTGTAGAATTACACTATCCTACACCATAGGGATGAACTCAAATATGTATAATATGGATAGTGTCTCAACCAATCAGCCAATGACTTGTGTGTTACCCATATGAACCTACTTCCTGGGATTACCATTCATATAGGTTGGGTTACCATCATTGTTGATTTCTGTAATAGACAGTAGTCCCATCCCCCTCGATGTATTGCTCACTAGCCTCTTGCTTAGTGGCTTTGTCAGAGGATCCGCAAGATTTAACTTTGACCTAACAAAATTAAGGGATATAATCCCATCACATAACGGCTGTCTCACAATATTATGTCTTAAGTGTATATGCCTACTCTTGCCATTATAGCTCTTATTCTTATCTCTGCCTATAACAGCTTGGCAATCACAATGTAGAGACACAGATGGAACTGGTCTCGTCCACAAAGGAATATTTCCCCCCAAAAAAAAATTATGAGCCACTCTGCTTCAGAACCTGCCTTCTCTAAGGCAATAAACTCAGACTCCATACTAGAGCGAGCTATACAAATCTGTTTAGTAGACTTCCAAGAAACTACTCCTCCTCCTAAGGTAAATATGTAGCCACTCATGGATTTGATCTCATCTAAATCAGAGATCCAGTAGGCATCACTATAACCCTCAAGAACTGCAGGATTACCGCAGTAATACAAATCAAATTCAATAGTACCTTGCAGATACTTGAGCATTCTACATAAAGCAGTCCAATGATCCTTATTAGGATTATGAGTGTATCTGCTGAGTCTATTAACTGCATATTGCAGTTACAAATATCCATATTAGCAGTTTTAGAACCAATTTTCATTTTCTAGGGTCAGGTAACAATACCTTAGCAAGACACCCCCACACTTTAAGGTATTTCAAGTTAGATAAATGATTTTCCCAAAACTCATAAGGTGTTTTTACAGTTTTCACCAACAGGTAACTTTATATACACATTATACACACAAGTATTCAAACTTGACTATTCATATTGGGAATTGAAATTTTGAACTTTCTTCCCAGTTTAGCCCACCAATAAAGAGTTATTAAACGTATATTAAAGAACATAAAGCCAAAAACCTCTAACAGAAAATAGAGATTACCATTGTCAAACACGTCACAATCTACTTTAAGTAATTTGACATTTCCCCTAACCAACCAACAAAGTTTTCTGCGAGATCCCAAGTGATCAGTTTCATCTTTTGGACTATGTACCATGTAAGACCCCAACTTTTTGAATAAATATTAAATTTTCTCGAAATATATTTTTGAATATTATGGTGTGGATTTGATATAATGTTATAGTTGTGGGTAATATTTATAAATTTTGCAAAGTACGCAAGTTGTTATATAATATTCGATTGGTCAGGGAATATTCGTTTTAATAGGGAATATTCGTACAACGGCACAATCATTGGTGGACCCCCCACAACGGAATTATTGTCGGATTGAGAAAACGACAAAAATACTTTAAGAAAATAACGGCGGAAGTTTTACCGTTAACTATTGAAATACCCGGTAGTAAAAATACAGTAATACGCGTAGTTGCATAGTAGCACACAATATTGATTATTGATGCTTATGTGAGAAGTCACTCAGTTATACTTAATTATTGCTACAGTAATTGATGCATTATATCTCTCATATTATTGATTTGATTTTGTTATAGTATCATCAGCATAATATGTTATTTTATTAAATCAATAATTGAGACGACAAAGTTATTCATATTATTGAATTACAATATTTACAATGTCTAGAAGTTCTGTCAAGGAGAGTTTTGGTCACCTAATTGCGCGCTAATAGGAAGAAATCCTTATTGGAAAGCCCCCCTTTCCTGGGAACGACCTGGTTGATAAATATTATGAGTTATAATATTAATGATGAATGTTATTAAAATTAAAGTTGTGTTCGGAGTTGAATTTGGAGACGTGGACGTGATATTTGAGTCCGGAATGATGAAATTAGTAAAAATAGTCTATAAACATAAAATTTTCCGGAATTCACTATTTGGTCAAAAAGTCAACAGTTGACTTTTTTGGAAAAAGTCAAACTTCAAAATTTCAAAATTTATATTTTTGATAAAAATGGGTTCATTGTGTTGGAATTAATTGTGTTAGTGAAAATCGACAATTATTTCGATAAAATTGATGTCTGAAGGTTATATTGACCAATCGGGTATTTAACCGGATAAATGAGCAATTGATTGTTATTATTTCACATGATTATAACTATTTGTTCACATGTGTATACTATTGTTTCACATTCTTGTTACTATTACTATTAGAGTTTGTGCAAGATTGATAATACTTGCGTGACTAAGTTAAAAATAGAGGTATAGATGGAGCTACTTATCTTTAATTCGTATTTTCACATGTCTAGAACTATTGATTCACATAATTTACTATTGAATCACATTATTTACTATTAGGGAGGTGGTGCAAGTTTGATAATACTTCCATGACTAAATTAAAAATAAAGGAAAAGTTAGAGGTATTGTCTTTGAAATTTTCGAGCCCCAAAGCGCGCTGATTATCGAAACTATATTTTTCTATAAATAGAAGCTCATTCTTCCTTCATTTCTCACCAATTCACAAAAGCTTTAGAGCGATTATTATAGAGAGAAATTATCGAAAGAAGAAGAGAAGTCTGCTACTTCACTATTCCAATATCCAGTTTTTCTAAAGGTAGGGAGTATTATTTCTTTCTTATCTATGAAGAGAACTTACATTATTCCATTCTTTATTATTACATTGGAATAACTTTTGTATCGCTGGCTACCCTATACTTGGTGAAATTCTTACATTGTTCCGTCTTTATCATTACGTTGGAACATCACGTGTGTGCGTTCTCTGGCAGGACACTGATTCGATCTTTATTATTACGTTGTAACATCCACATGCATGCGTTCTATCTGGGACTGATTAAAATCTTTATTATTACATTGGAATATCACATGCATGCATTTTACGCTAGACTTGACTCGTCTTTATTATTACGTTGGAATATCACATACATCGTTTTTACGGACTGATTCCGTTATTTATTATTCTGTTGGAATAACCTGCATGTGCGGTCCATCGCATGCCTGGTGATTTATTTTGTTATTCCATTCCTTATTATACTTAGTTGGTTAAAGTTTTGACTTCTATACTCAATGAAATTAGTGGAATATCCTTGATATTTGCGCTTCATCCAGTATCTTTTCATGGAAATATTCTTCTGAGCATTCTTGAATTTTACTCTACAAAGCAGTATCATGTTGACAATTTGGACGTTATTGATTCCTGGATAAAATAATTCTTGAACTTGTTTTATTGAATTCTTATATCATTGTCATTATCCTCATGTTTATATTTTGTTGAAAGTCATCAGTGGCTTTTGTAGTGCATAGATGGACTTGGTATGATTATGACCGAGGATTATTCGATTGTAATCATGGTAGTAATGTTACAAATGATGTGGTAAAAGTTCTCATTGGCCCGTAGTGCATTGATGTACAGTTGTTGGCAAGATCATGACCATTATTGAATACAGAAATATTCTTGGCACATAGTGCATGGATAATTGTGGTCGTGATACTAAAGAATATCCTTGGTAGAAGTAGTGCATGGGTGATTTGATGATGTGGATTATTTATTAAAATTTGAGTCCCAAATGCGATAAAAGTGATAAAAAACCTTTTAAATCATAAAAGATAGTAGATTTTATTCTCTACTTGACTCTTTTAATGGATTGCTTGTTCTCGCTGCAGTTAAACTTGATGGTTGTTATATTGTATCAGTTTAACACTGTTGAAGGCTAACGATAATATATTCTGCATTATCTTAGTCATAATATTTTCTACTGGGCTAGTTGAGCTCACCCTTTTACTTTCATTGTTCTCTTCAGGAAATGAGAGCGTAATGAGGGACTAGTCGGGAGCGGAGTGACGGGCCGATGATGATAGCATTAGTAGTCCTCACTATTACGTGAAATAGTGTGATAATAATTGTAATGAGGACTCCTTTTGAGTTTGTATAATCTCTAGTAGACAATATTTGTATTCAAACTCACGGTTTATGTTTTTTTGTCGTATTGTATACCTGACGGTTGTATTATTAAGTTGTATTTGTATTACGTACCATGTATTTGTGACTCGAGAATAGGTGATGTATACCTATTTTGGGGGCATCACGATTAGTATCAAAGCTTAGGGATATGATCCTAGCTAAGATGTGAGACTAGAACTAGGAGGGAGAGGCAGGGAATTTCTTCGCTACTATGACCTACCTAAGTTTATGTGGTATTTAATTGGTCAATTCGAATTTAGGGATAATATGTTACATGTCAATTAACCTTTGTTTTTGTGCAAGATGTCTCGAAAATGACATCCGAGAATGTTGAGAATAACAATGGAGCTGAGTGACCATTGATTCCACATATCAATAATCGGGATAATGTGCATCAGGAAGGCGACAATCCTCATATAAACAACAACACTGACCAAATGATGAATGATCAAATGTTCAGGGGCTTTATGCAATTCATGCATGCAATGAATGAGAAGCGGTTCTGTCCAAAATGCGGTGGAAACACATCTTGGAAACTCTCGGCGGTCACCATTAAGCAGTTTAAGGCTGGGACCACCGGAGTTTAAGGAGAAGCCAAAACCACTTATGGCGGAAGCATGGATAAAGCAGATCACCAAGATATTTGATGTCTTGGGATGCTCCGAGGAGCAAAAGGTTCCCTTTGTCGCCTTTATATTGCGCGGAGAGGCAGATTACTGGTGGGAATTGGTATTTAATTGGTCAGTCAGAGTGTAAGGATAATATGTTTCATGTCAATTAACCCTTGTTTTGTGGCGATTTGAAAATGGCATCCAGAATGTTGAGAACATCAATGGTGCATGAGGAGACCGTTGAGTCTCCACGGATCAATAACTGAGACAATGCGCATCGTGAAGCGACAATCCTCATGCAAACAACAACACTGACCAAATGATGAACGATGGAATGTTCCGAGGCTTCATGCAATTCATGCAACATTAGGCGAGAGCGGCTCCTATCCAAAATGCAGGTGGAAACACTAGCAACTCTCGGACGGTCACCACCAAACAGTTCAAGGAGCTGGGACCACCGGAGTTTATTGGAGACCCAAAACCACTTAAGGCGGAAGCATGGATAAAGAAGATAACCAAGATATTTGATGTTTTGGGATGCTCCGAGGAACAAAAGGCTCCCTTCGCCACCTTTATCTTTGTGTGAAGAAGCGATTCTTGGTGGGAATCGTAAAAGCGTACTTGACTGAAGCACTCAAGATGTCTTGGGAGAAGTTCCAAAGTACATTCAACGACAAGTACTTTCCGAAAGTATTCGTCACATGAAGGAGGTGGAGTTTATCAAGTTGGAACAAAATAATATGACCGTGTCACAATACGAGGCTAAATTTGCGGAGTTATCCCGGTTTGCATCCCATTTGGTTGATAATGAGGAGCAAATGACCCGAATGTTTTTAAGAGGTTTAAAACCGGAGATACGACAATATCTTATTTCTCATAAACTGTTTTTGTATTCAGATGTTGAAAATAGGGCTCAGTTGTTGGAGCCAACGCAAACGTGGAGGGAATCAACATGCCAGAAATGGTAACCACTTCGTTGGTAATCATAGCCAAGAAAATAAAAATGGACATTTCAAGAAAAGGAGATTCAACAATGATGGAAAGACGTCAGCACCAGCACCCGTTGTTAAGGAAGGAGAACGACCACCTATCATATGTTTCAAATGCGGAGGAGAGGGACACATCAGTCCAAACTACGCGATGTCGTCCAAAGCATGTTATAATTGTGGAAGAGAAGGTCACTTAGCTTGATTTTGTCGTTCACCGAAGATAAATTCAGCTAGGATGGAGGCACCAAAGGCCGTTCCAGAAAATTCAAAGCCGGTAGTGCAAGGGAGAGCGTTTGTTGTGACCTCCCGAAAGCAAGAACGACGAACGAGGTTATCACGGGTAAGCTTATCATAAACTCTAGTGAAGTCTATACCTTATTTGATACCGGTTCTACCCATTCTTTTATTTCTCTTACTTGCGCTCAACGTTTAAATTTGACTCCGGAGAAATTAGACTTTGACTTATCTGTTGAAACTCCATTTGGAGAAACCTTCATTACATCCACTGTTTATAAGTCTTGTTTGATTCAAATCGGTAACCGCACGTTACCTATCGATCTTATCTCCTTAAAAATACTTTCATTTGACGTGATTCTAGGGATTGATTGGTTAACTACTCATCATGCTAAAATTGATTATTTTCGTAAGGTTGTTAGCTTTATTATTCCAAATAAACCTATTATGCGAATTCAAGCGACCAAACCATTAAAATCAATCACGGTCATCTCAAGCCATAAAGCTATTTGTTTATTGAAAAACGGATGTCAAGCTTTCTTTTAGCTCATGTCACGGATTTAAACAAAAATACGCCGATTTGAAGGATATTTCTATTGTTAATAAATTTCGACGTATTCACGAAGAACTTCTGGCCTACCCCAGAGGCGTGAAGTTGAATTTTGTATCGACCTTGAACCCGGTACAAAATCCATTTCCAAAGCCCCATATCGAATGGCTCTATTGAACTTGAGGAGTTAAAGACCCAATTGCGAGGAATTGTTAGACATTGGTTTCATTCGTCCAAGACGTCTCCTTGGGGTGCTCACCTGTTACTATTCGTGAAGAAGAAAGATGGGAGTATGCGACTTTGTATTGATTATCGGGAGTTGAATCATGTCACCATCAAAAAAATAGGTACCCATTGCCGCGTATTGATGACTGTTTGATCGATTTACAAGGAGCACAATTTTTTTCAAAGATCGATCTTCGATTCTAGATATCATCATTTGAAGGTTAAAACTAAGAATATTCCAAAGCGCCTTCGGAACTAAGATGCGGGCATTATGAATTCTTAGTCATGTCTTTTGGATTGACTAATGCTCCTGTTGCCTTCATGGATATGATGAACAGAGTATTCAAGGAATATTTGGATCATTTTGTGGTCGTCTTTATTGATGACATCCTCATATATTTCAAAATAGTGAAGATCATGAGCAACACTTGAGGGCGATACTCCAAAAGCCGTGAAAACAAGCTATATGCCAAGTTGAAGAAATACGAGTTCGGCTTGAGGAAGTTGCATTCCTTGGGCACGTGATATCAAGTCATGGAATATCATTGACCCAAAGAAAGATTGAAGCTATTCAAAGTGGGAGCAACCTAAATCGATGACCGAAATCGTAGTAGCTTTCGGCTTAAATTTGGTTATTATCGGAGATTCGTAGAAGGTTTTCTCGAATCGCTACTCCATTAACTTTCGGTGACTCGAAAAGATACAAAATTCGGTTTGGGCGTGGAATTTGAGAAGAGTTTTCAAGAACTCAAGAGGAGACTCATTTCAAAGACTGTTCGACAATACTATCGGCTCGGAGGATTTGTCATCTCTGATGCTTCGGGCAAAGGGTTAGGATGTGTTCTCATGCAACATGGGAAAGTCATAGCCTATGCCTCAAGACAACTCAAAGAATATGAGAGGAATTATCCTACTCATGATCTAGAGTTAGCGACTATTATCTTCGCACTTAAAATTTGGAGGCATTACTTGTATGGGAGAAAGTGGAGATCTTTACGGATCATAAAAGCCTCAAATATTTCTTCACTCAAAAGGAAATCAACATGCGAAAACGACGTTGGTTGGGGCTGTTGAAAGATTATGATCATACCATCCCGAAAAGCGAGCGTGGTAGGCGACGCTTTGAGTAGAAGATCATATCTTGAATCTGAGTGCAATATTCACAACACAAAAACCCATTTTGTGTGACTTGCAAAGGATGGAGATAGAGTTAAAGACTCAGGGACCCATGTGATGATGGCGAATATCTGAGTAGAACCGACTTTAATTGATAAAGTTAAAGTTGCTCAAATTCTGAGATCCGGGAGTGATGCGTATGAGGAAGAAAGTGCAAGAAGGTGCTTTATCTTGGGAAGAAAGAATCGATGAAGAAGGAATACTTTGAGTCAACTCCGGACTTTGTGTTCCTAACGACTACGATTTAAAGTATAAAATAATGATGGAGGCGCACAACACACTTTGTTTGCAATCCATCACAGGAGTACCAAAATGTATCGTGATCTTAAATCATACATTTTGGTGGAGCAATATGAAGAGAGAGATAAATATTTATTTATCTCAAGGTGTCTAATTTGTCAACGAGTTAAAAGCGGAGCATAAAGTGTAAGACCCGAATTTTATGAAATAAAAGTATTCAATTTTTCTATTTAGTAAATGGTTAAATTGATAACAAGTTAAAGTTAAGGGTAATATATGAAATTTTTTTCAAAATAATGCAAGTGGTTATAAAATATTCATTGTTTGTGGGGAATATTCGTTTAGTCGTAGAATATTCTTTACGTCGGGAATATTAAATGCGGCGGTATGACCATTTTGGGCCCCATAATGAGAATAAGCGCCGGATGAAGAAAAGCGACAAAAATTAAGTTTTTATAAATAACGGCGTAATCGTTACCATTAACACTTGTTGGAATACCGGTTGGTAAAATAAAGTAATACGCGTTGTTGTTGCGATGGTAAGACGGTATTCAGACGGTATTTTTGAATTATTGATTCTTACGTGAAGGCACTTTACTCAATAATTATTACGATAATTCTTATTCAATATTTTATTTTATTGATTCAATAGTTCTTTGCGTTGATATTTTATATTATTGTTGTTTCAATAATTATCCTTTGCACAAATATTTCTCATTATCGGATCAATAATTCATATTATTTGAATAATATTATTAGATAACATTATTGGCAATGTCTAGAAAGTTACTGTCGAGGAGAGGTTTGGTCACCTAATTGCCTTGATGAAGGAGAAATTCTTATTGGAAAGCCCCCTCGAGGAGCGGCTTTGGTTGTCATAATTATGATTACGTAATATTATTTATGAATAATTAATTATTGATTTATATGATAAGGAAATATTTATTTGATGTGGATATAAATGATGGATTTATTTATGTGGTTATAAATGAAGGAATTAATGTTGAGGTATTTTATCAGTATTTTTGTCGGAATGAAGGTATTAAAAATTAAACCAGTGTTTTAGAGATATATTGCGTGAGTTATAATTTTTAATCCAATGTAGTTGGATCGTTGTAATTTTTGGATATGTTATACATATATAAGTTGAGTATATGTCCACAAATTTGAACTGTTAAAAATGAACGTATGATTTGTTATGAATTTTAAGAGGTGAATGGTTCAGAAATTATTGAAGTATCCGAATTTAGCATTTTGGTAGAAAATTCTAGAATTGAGTGGGCCCCACTTGTGGTTGGTAAAGAAATGTGCTAGATTTTATTTCAAATGTGGTGGGTGGAAATAGTAGCAGGTAAAGTCATCAGGTTGCAGGTCAAGTCTGCTAAAATTTTCCTATAAATAGAGGGCTAAGTTAGAATTGAAAATCACACCAGAAACAAGTTTTCTCTCTTTCTCTCTCTAGATTATTGAGTGTATTTTGTGAGTATTTAGATACTTGGTGAGTTGATATTCATCGATCTGCAAGTTTCCTTGACGTCATATCCCGATATCCAAATGGAAGTCTTTCTTCTTTTGAGGTAAGGGATAGTAAAAGGGATTTTAAGGGTTATTATGTTTTTTAGTTCGTACTTCTTCGACCTTGTAAAAATTCGGAAACATTTGAAATGATATGTTGATGAGTTTTATTGATTGTGTCCAAAAATGGTGATTTTTGGATGTATAGATTAAGAGTTATGAATTTTATGAGAAAGGACTATTTTAAAAGTAACGCCTTATAACTCCTTATGATTAACTCCAGAATTGATGAAATTTTTATTGGGAGTACATCTATATAATATCAGTGTACTTTGTGAATTTCGGAATTTTTGGATAAAAGTACAATTTATGATAAATATCTAAATATTCGGCGGTTTTAGCTATATGAAAAATAGTAAATAAATTTTAAAAATTCTAAGAAAAATATATGTTCAACATGGGATTATATTCTGCTAAATCCCAGAAAAGAAATATTTTTGGAACTGATTTGGTATTTTTCATAAAAATGGACTAGTTATGAATAAATGAGTTAAATATGTTATGTGAAGAAAGAAAATTGGAAAATATGATTTTATGGCTTGAGAATCATATATATGGTATATGCAGATTTTTGATGAGGGTTTTGGTTATTGGTGATGAAACCTTATAAGTTTGGCATTTTATGATGATTAAATATATTATTTAGTAAAGTGTAAACAGTTAAAATAAATTATTTATAAGTTTAAGAAATGTTATTCTTTCAATATCATTATACCGAAATATTGGTATGGATTTTATTGTGGAATTTCTACCTTTTTGTGTCAGGGTTACTATTCATGAGTTACTATTCATGAGTTACTATTCACGAGTTACTATTCACGGGTATTATTCACTACAAAATTGATTATTTTTTTTACAAAATTATAGTTGATTTATGAATATTACTCTGGAGATTAAAACTATATATTGATTATATTGATTTTATTATCATATATAATATTTTTATAACCACGATGTTGAAATTCTCTTTCTTTGGAGTGTAAAGATGAGTAGATTATTGGTATGATCATGACTAGGGTTCTCTTTGGCCAGTAGTGAAAAGTTGAATTGTGACTGGTATGATCATGACCATTGAATTTATAATTGAATATCATTAAGCTTAAATGCAAAGGTGAATTGATCAACATGGTTATAATTATTGTTTATATAAATTTCGAAATGATTATATATTTCTTTGAGATATTAATATCTTTGGCTGTAGTGCAAAGATGAATTGTTGATGAATATCTTTGGCGATGAGTGCAAAGATGAAGCTGTTAATGAATATCTTTGGCCGATAGTGCAAAGATGAACTGTTAATGAATATCTTTGGCCCGTAGTGCAAAGATGACCTGTTGTTGAATATCTTTGGCCGATTAGTGCGAAGATGAACTGTGGATGAATATCTTTGGCCCGTAGTACAAAGATAAATTTATTAGTATGATTATAAATGTAAAGCGTGATTTGGTATAACCATGATCTTTGATGTTTTGAGTAAAGACATGTGATGAAAATTATATTAGATCACCGAGTACGAAGAGAATTTAGAATCACAATTATGATCATGAGATATTCATATAATTGTGGAAAGGAACTGTTGATTGATGTTCTGAGGGGATAAAATATTGTTAGTGGACTTTTAACATGGAAGATAATAGGCGTATTGTCTATTTGACTCTTCTAATGGATTGCTCGTTCATTTGCAACTATGGTTGAAATTTTATCATCTACCATATGTTCTAAATCTACGATTTGTTATTGATGAAGGCTATTGATAATTTAATTATCTTTAGTCATGATATTCTTTCTTGAGCTAGTTGTGCTCACCCTTTTTGCTTCACAATTCCTTTCGGGTAATAAAAGTGTATTTGGGTCGAATGGGGATAACAAGGAATAGAAGCGGTGGTCTCTAGGCATGGAGTTCTCCCTAAACAGTATAAGACAAGTGTGTTGTATACATCTTTTTAGTAGTTATATTTGGTGAATCATATAGGGAGAGGCGAACCCAACGTTGGAAGGGTGTTTTGCCACTATCATACAAGATGTCTAATGACATACAACCTCGTGTCATCATAAGACGAGGTTGTGCTCATCCACTTCTTTGAGTATATATACTGAGCACTACCTATATAATCTTGGTGTATGTTTGAAGTATAATTCTCAATTTGAGACAGTGGAGATAATGATAAGTCAAGAGAAGACTCACCATTGGGAAGAATATGATAGTAATATTCTCATTTTTCTTTGGGGTCTATTGGGTCAACCAAGGATAATTTTGTGGCCATATGATATCTATCATAACCTAGAAGCATGGCCTCCCATGTACAAAGGTTTCCTTGAGCACTTCCCAAAAATTCTAATTTCTAAAACAGATTTTGACTATACCTTTATGTAAGGTGTCATTGTGACGTGTTATCCACGATTGGGACATGAGTCACAGTTGGTATATATTTGTATCCAAACTCACAGCATATGTGTTGTTTTATTTTGTACGACAATTGTTGTAATAAAGTTGTAGTTATTTTCTGTACCATGTATTTGGCGACTCAGAATGGGTTGGATGAAATGGACCTATTTTGGGGTCGTCACATAAAGTACCAAAAGGTCCATTGCAACCACTTGAAATTCCAGAATGGAAGTGGGAGCACATTACCATGGATTTCTTTACCGGTCATCCCAAAGTTTCTCAAGGCATAGATGCGATTTGGGTCATTGTTGATAGATTGACCAAGTCTGCTCATTTCTTACCGATACGAGAAACTTATACACTTGAACGTCTTGCTCATATGTACATAAACGAGGTTGTAAGATTGCATGGTATGCCAGTATCCATAGTTTCTGATCGATACCCAAGATTTACTTCATGATTTTGGGTTAGTTTGCAAAAAGCTATGGGAACGAATTTATGATTTAGCTCGGCATATCATCCTCAGACGGACGGGCAGTCGGAGAGGACGATTCAAACTCTTGAAGATCTATTAAGACTCTGTGTCCTTGACTTCAAGGGAAGTTGGGACAAGTTCTTACCGTTGGTGGAGTTTTCCTACAACAACAGTTATCAAGCAAGTATTGGAATGGCTCCATTCGAGGCGTTGTATAGAAGAAAGTGTCGTTCTCCAGTATGCTGGGATAAGGTGGGTGAAACAACGTTGTTGGGACCAGAGTTGGTACGTATGACTACGAAAAAGATTCAAATGATCCGACAACGTATAAAAACCTCACAAGATCAACAAAAGAGTTATGCTGATCTTCATCTAAAGGACATAGAATTCGATATTGGAGATCATGTGTTGTTACGTGTTGCTCCATGGAAAGGAGTTACAAGATTTGGAAAGAGAGGAAAGCTCAATCCTCGATTCATTGGCCCATTTTTAATCCTCGATCGAGTAGGAACTGTGGCCTATAGACTTGTGTTACCGCCAAGTATGTCTCGTGTTCATAATGTTTTTCACATATCTATGTTACATAAATATGTGAAAGACCCGAACCACATTATTGAGTTTGAACCGGACGAAATAGAGGAAGATTTAACGTATGAAGAGGTTCCTGTTAAAATCTTGGATAAGAAGGAATATATTCTACGCTCCAAGGTTATACCTCAAGTCAAAGTTTTGTGGAGAAACCACGATGTTGAGGAAATGACACGGGAGTTAGAATCAAATGAAATCAAAGTATCCTCACCTCTTGACATACCAGTAGTACGCACCCTAATTTCGGGGACGAAATTTCATAAGAAGGGAGGTTGTAAGACCCCAACTTTTGAATAAAGGTTAAATTTTCTTGAAATATATTTTTGAATATTATGGTGTGGATTTGATATAATGTTATAGTTGTGGGTAATATTTATAAATTTTGCAAAAGACATAAAGTTGTTATATAATATTTGATTGGTGGGAATATTCATTTTAACAGGAATATTCGACATGCGGCACAATCATTGGTGGACCCCCATAATGGAATTATTGTCGGATTGAGAAAACGACAAAAATACTTTATGAAAATAACGACGGAAGTTTTACCGTTAACTGTTGAAATACCCGGTAGTAAAAATATAAAGATGTCTGGCGTGGTTGCATAGTAGTACACAATATTGATTATTGATGCTTTACGTGAGAAGTCACTCAGTTATACTCAATTATTGCTACGATAATTCTTGCGATCATATCTCTCATATTATTGATTCGATTATTGTAATAAGATTATCATGAGATAATATGTTATTTTATTAAATCAATAATTGAGACGACAAAGTTATTCATATTATTTAATTGCCATATTTACAATGTCTAGAAGTTACATCAATGAGAGGTTTGGTCACCTAATTGCGCACCAATAGGGAAAAATCCTTATTGGAAAGTCCTCCCTTTCCTGGGAACGACCTGGTTGATAAATATTGTGAGTTATAATATTAATGATGAATGTTATTAAAATTGAAGTTGTGTTCGGAGTTGAATTTGGAGACGCGGACGTGATATTTGAGTCCGGAACGATGAAATTAGTAAAAATAGTCTATAAACACAAAATTTTCCAGGATTCACTATTTGGTCAAAAAGTCAACAGTTGACTTTTTTGGGAAAAGTCAAACTTTAAAATTTCAAAATTTATATTTTTGATAAAAATGGTTTCATTGTGTTGGAATTAATTGTGTTAGTGAAAATCGATAATTATTTCGATAATAATTGATGTCTGGAGGTTATATTGACCAATCGGGTATTTATTTAGGATAAATGAGCAATTGATTGTTATTATTTCACATGATTATAACTTTTTGTTCACATGTGTATACTATTGTTTCACATTCTTGTTACTATTAGGGAGTTGGTGCAAGATTGATAATACTTGTAATGACTAAGTTAAAAATAGAGGTATAGATGGAGAGTCTTATCTTTTGTAATCAGTATTTTCACATGTCTAGAACTATTGATTCACATAATTTACTATTGAATCACATTATTTACTATTAGGAGAGGTGGTGCAAGTTTGATAATACTTCCATGACTAAATTAAAAATAAAGGAAAAGTTGGAGGTATTGTACTGAAATTTTTCGAGCCCCAAAACGTGCAATTATCGAAACTATATTTTTCTATAAATAGAAGCTCATTCTTCCTTCATTTCTCACCAATTCACAAAAGCTTTAGAGCAATTATTATAGAGAAATTATAGAAAAAAGAAGAAGTCTCATACCTCACTATTCCAATTATCCAGCTTTTTCTAAAGGTAGGGAGTATTATTTCTTTCTTATCTATGAAGAGAACTTCGCTATTCCATTATTTATTATTACATTGGAATAACTTGTATCTGTGAATACCCTATACTTGGTGAAATTCTTCCGTTGTTCGTCTTTATCATTACATTTAGAACATCCATGCTCAAGCGTTCTACATGGGGACGGGTTCCGCTTTTTATTATTACTGTTGGAACATCATGTATGCATGCGTTTCTACGCCGAGGACTGGTTCCGTCTTTATTATTCTCGTTGGAATATCACATGCATGCGTTTCATGCGGACACGATTAAAATCTTTATTATTACATTGGAATATCCATGCATAAGGCGTTCTACTTGGGACACGATTCCGTCTTTATTATTACATTGGAATATCACATCTCATGCGTTTTTACGGACTGATTCCGTTATTTATTATTCTGTTGGAATAACTTTGCTGTGTGATTCATCGCATGCCCGGTGATTTATTTTGTTATTCCATTCCTTATTATACTCGGTTGGTTAAAGTTTTGACTTCTATATTCCATGAAATTAGTGGAATATCCTTGATATTCTGCGCTTCATCCAAAGATCTTTTCATGGAAATATTCTTACGAGCATTCTTGAATTTTACTCTACAAAGCAAGATCATGTTGACAATTTGGACGTTATTGATTCTGGATAAAATAATTCTTGAACTTGTTTTATTGAATTCTTATATCATTGTCATTATCCTCATGTTTATATTTTGTTGAAAGTCATCTCGTGGCTGTAGTGCATAGATGGACTTGGTATGATTATGACCGAGGGATTATTCTTGTAATCATGATCGTTGGCACAATAGTTATCTAGAAGGGGGTTGAATAGATATTTTAAAATCTTTTTTTTTAAACTAGTTCTTTGATAGTGATTAAAACTTAGCGGAATTAATATTAGTTTTAATCTTCTTCTTCTTTAAACTTTGGAGTAATGAGGTGAAAGGCGGTTATGCGAGTTATATAGTTATAGCGGTTATGATGTGAATATAAATAAACACACGAGTCGTTTTTAAGTGGTTGAGCACTTAAAGCTCTAGTCACTCTTCTACTCAGCAGTAGGATATCCACTAAGGATCTTTTACAATCTTACGAATCACTGATTCCTTTAGACCTTGAGACCGATGATCTAGGAACTTCTTAGTTCACTCTTGAACTCTTCAAGTCAATGAGACTTGGCTTTCTTCTGATTCTCTGAACTCTTCAAGTCAATGAGACTTGGTACTCTTCTTTGATTGATTGATAATGTTGTGTTCTTGATGGTTTTGCTACTCGATTATTTGTGTAAGCACTTGTTCTAAAAAGCTGAGTAGGTGAGCAAGCTTTGCAATATCTCGGATCGTAGAGTTGAGCTTGAGAGAGATGTTCACGTTGTTTTGTTTAATGCTTGCTTAATTTCTCTCTCATCATACATCGATCTGTATATATGTGATGTTGAAAACTATCAGTTGGATCCATCCGTTGTGGCATTAAATGCGTCACGAACTTTACTGTCTTGTGATGGAGACATTTTACGCACATCTTACAGAATTACGCATTACATTGCCTTGACCTTTGAAATTTGCTTTCTCACCTACCACGAAAAGGTGTTTTGTCCCTCTTACCCATGGTACTATCCTTAGCTTCTTCAATCGCTTCTTTGTTGCATACTAAGGATATTTCATATATTCTGGGGGGTGATGAGCCGCTGCGACATCGGGATCCATTCCTCACTTATTGAAAACCACGGATCATGAGGCTCGGCGTTTTACGACATGAGGGAGATGATGCTCTACGATTTGGATCGTGGTGTTCTACGATTTAGATCGTAGTGTCTTTGACATCTTTGCATCACTACGATGCTATCGATTCGAGAGCACTATGATTTCCTTAAACCCTTGCACACTACGATCTTCTCTTGCTCGTGTTGTTGACTCTACGTTCGAGAGCACACTACGATCGTTGACTTGTAAACTTCATGTTTCCTTGACATCTGCGATCGTGGAGTTGGCTCGGCAAGCGTTGGGACCACTCTACGATTTCGAAGAGTCCCCTTCAAAGGCGGGCACACTCGATCTTGGGCTCTACGTTTTTACGCCTTGACTCTGATGTTGATCAGATTGATGCACTCTGATTTCTTCAAGACTAATCTATTACATCTTAAGATCAACCTAATAGTTTTGATCTTTCTATCTATACATTCTTTATCGAGAATGGTACATGTTGAAAGATTAGATCAACTAACAATTTTGATCTATCACTAAGTCCTTGTACATATATTCATTTAAGGACCTTACAAATAATCATGAACATATACATTAAAACATCAAATCATAATATGCATTCTCCCAACAATCTCCCCTATTTGATGTTGACATAACCAAGGAGATTTGTTGTCATGATTATTAGTGACTAGATGCATTTGCGGGAAATTTAAACATGACTTAGTATTTTTGGTGAGCAATTTGAAATTTCTAGAGAATAAGCATGAATTTATTGATGATCGGGAAGATATTACAATTGACATTACATCGATAGGAAATTTAAGTTTCAACTTATCTCTGTTTCCTTGACCTCTTTAGTGGAGGTGGGTTGGCGTACTCCTCGGCCCTTCTTTTCTTTGAGCTTCCTCGTTTTACGGCTAACTCTTCCATTTCGCTTAGACTTAGTATTGGATTCTCCTCATGCACTGTGCATGAATCACGGGATCTCGGTTGGCATTCTTATCGTCTGATGAGACACATCTTGTGGTGGGAGTTGACTCTGATGGCTTAATGGTATAGCCATTACAATTCTCATTGATCGGATCGTTGAGTTTGATTGTGGAATTGTCTTGCAGGAGGGCTTCGTGATGCTTGAGCATGAAATTGTCTTCTTCCCCTTTCTTGAGTTCCATGACCTCCTCTGCCTCTGCCTTGGCCTCCCTGACCTTCTTGATCTCCTTTCCCTTTATTCTCCCCCTTTATATCGACATCAAGGGTTGAATATCTATGAGACGATCGATTAACTCCTTGGACAAGCTCGTTCGGTTGGCTTTGGTTTTTTGGCGATGTCCTCTCTATTTTCCTTGATCATTTTTTGAGATCTTGCTTCTTTATTTTGGGGCCGAAAGAATCATATCATTATGTTTCTCTGATTTGCATAAGATTTTTGGAAGTCGTAGAGCGAAGCTTTCAAGTTGAGGATGTTGTCGACATAATTTTATGTTGAAGGTCTTGGTGTTTACGCATTTTGAGTACTGACCTCTCTTTCTTTGGTGACTCTTGGAAGTGGATCTCATCTCTGTCAAGACATCTCTTGAGAATCTCTTTGATAATTTCTCTTAGCCTCTTTGTAAGCTCGGTATTCATAGTGCGGAAATTATTTGCGGTATGATCATTTGATTGATTGGGATATTGATGAGATCGAGTGAGTTTCAAACTTGCTTCTATAGACTTGACCATTTTCTCGGAGGTGTCTTTCAAGTCATCCTTGGTAGGCGAGGCTTGGGAGAGTATCATTTGCTTGAGGATTGTTCATTGGAGGGTTCTCGGTTGAGATTGATCTTGCAAATTGTAAAAAAGCGAGATCAAGGTGAAGTAGTCATGTGATGAGGAGGATGGTATATCAATTTGGAGGGCTTGGGTTTGGATATGCGAGATAGGTGACTCTACGATTTCAATGTTGGATTCTCTGATGTGGTGGAGTCTTGAATCGTAGAGTTGGTGATTTATGGAGGCGAGGGTAAGGTTGACTTCTTTTGGTTCTTGATTCTGAAATTTTGAGATTACATGGCTGGAAGCCGATTAGTGGGTGAAGAATCACTTCCATCCATCGAGGAAATTCATAGAATTGGTGAATGAAGATGATGGCAAGTGATTAACTTTAAAGAGATCGGGAATAGTCGATACCTCAAGTTTATCCTTGGATGAGGAATGGTTGGTAGCGACTTCTTGGCAAAGATGACTTTCCACGGAAATCCATTAGCGAGAGGCGAGATTCTTTGGATATTCCTTGAAGCTCGAACATGTGATCCCATGAGTTGAGATTTGAGCTTGATGGTATGCCATCATGGGTAGAGTAGGAAAAGCAGTTGAGTGTCTGAGATAGCTCTAAATCCATCTTTCCCTACACGGTGATTTCAAGCTCATCATCATCATTTTCTTCCTCTTCTTTGGTCTCTTCTTGAAGATTCCATTATCTCGATGGTCTCTGGAAAGTTTGGCATTGATTGACTTTATCTTGGGCGGGAACCTCTTCTTACGCCATTGGGATATCATGAGGCTCCCCCCTCGGCATGGTCATCCTCTTGTAGATTGAGAAAGTCCCCCAATTTGGAAACATCTTTCTTCAATTTGGAACATCTTCTTGTAGACTTAGACTTCCCCCCTCGGTCGGTGGTGTGTACTCAATCATGAGAATTTGGGGATCTCCCCCTCAATTTGGACCTTTGTCCTCTTTATTTGCTTGGGGTTGTTCCTCTTTTTTGACCACACTCTTGGCTTCTTTTTTTTGACACCTTTTCATTCTCAAGAATATACTTCTTGACCGACTTTTTTTTTTGCTTTCTTTGGGTTTAGCCACAACTTTTGGACTCTCTTGAGTCTTAGCTTTGTCATGTTGAACAACCACTCTTCTTGAAGCGACTTCTTCCATTTACGCCACACTTTGCTTTGGTTTGAGGAGAAACAATGAGAGACTCTACGATGAAGAAAAAGCTGTTGGTCTTTTGGACTTATGACCGATTTTGTTCTTCTTTAGGATACGTGATATGGTGGCTTGATCCTCTTGACTTCTTCTTGTTGTTGCTTCTTTCTTAGCCTCCTTAGAGTCTCTATATCGGAGGACTCTCTGGGAATGTCGTTTGTAGATCCTTGAGGCTCTTGATTTGTCTTGCCCTTAGCTTTCTCTTGCCCTTGCTTTTTACGGCAAGAAGGGAGAGGTTCTCCTTATCTGCTTCTTCTTCTTCTTCAACTTCCACGACAACAGACATGTCTCTGGAAAGCTGCCTCCTTTAGTTCCCAGTTCTCTCCCTGGACTGGACTCTGTCATCATTCGAACATACTCGGTGGGTTTCTCTTCCGGTTCTTAAACAAGCTTCTTTGGGTCATTCTTGATTTGGGTTGATGGCTTCTCCTTCATCATCCCCAATTTTGTCACCAGTCTGATTGCGAGAATGATGCTTATGAATCTCCCATCTGACATCTTGGTGCTCTTTTGATTTCTTGAGTTGACGATCCACTTAGATCCCTCGAGCAATCTGACCCCATAGTTGAGTTGTGTACCATAAATCATGGCCGTCATGAGCTTAAGTTGAGTCTCATTCTTGAGTCATGACTTTGAGCTCTTCTGCGGATGCATTTCCCAATAATAATGTCGGCCAAAAATTCGTACCTTTGAGGGAACTCCTTCTTTTTGTAGCCTTTCACGGAGGATTCTTCTTGTGGTGCATTTTCTTGATCCCTCTTGGAAGCTTATCTTTGTCTAGAAATGGGTGCCCTTCATTTCTTGAAACCTAGGGGCAGATTGAAGTCCTCTTCCCTTAGTCTCATTTCTACTCCCTTTACTCGAGTAGTGATGGTGTTGTGTTCGAACACACCATTCTTATAGAACTCCTTCACTAGCTTGGGATAGATGAGTGTATCGGTGCTCAGCGCCTCTTGAGACGCCGCCTTCTTAAGTAAGGCCGGCGTCTTGTGAAATTTTTGGTGGAGCATTCTTGAACTTCGTCAAAAGCAGAGTCTGTAGCTTTGAAATTACATTTAGGCGACCATTGATTACGTAGTTGAGAAGTGAGATCTGTTGAGCTTTCTCTTGATTTAGGGTTTTTCTTTGAGAGAGAGAGAATGGGAGAGATAATCTTTTGAACTTGATTTCAAAAACACGGTTTCAATTTGTACTTGTAACTTCCTCTCTCTTTTTTGACTTAGTGGGACGGTGTAGCCTTTTTGCTTAGCTCTGATTTTTTTTGTAGGAATGTCTTGATTTGTCCTTTGTGTCTTGGTGAGGTGACTTTGGGATGACTACGATCGTAGAGGTAGTCTTACATTCGTTTAGTCATCTGCGATCGTCGATCGTCGAGTCGTTGAGTCGTCGGCGGTCGTTGAGTCGATCGGCATTCGTTGAGTCGAGTGATCGTCGATCGATCGTCGAGAGTACATCTACGATCGTCGAGTCTATCAGAATCCTTGTGATGAGTTTTGATAAAGCATTCTTTTAAAGCTGGCTCGGGAAGGGCCAACCTCTTGGAGAGATTCAAGGGTTAGGTTTGTTCTGAGCCACCTCTTAGAGAGATTGCCTTGTTATGAAGCTTGTCATCTGAGGATGAGCTTTTGTCATCGTTGAGTCTGCTTTAGGATGGTTGAGTTCTTTCTACGATCGTTGAGGTAGTTATGCATTCGACTCTACGATCGTGAACTTTCCTTAATCATGTCTACAATTTTGAGTTCGACCTTTGTATACGTCATGGTTAGCACAATCTAGAGCATATATTTCATGGTTGTAGATTTAGCATTCCTAGCTCACTTATTAACTTATTAAATCTGGATTCATCTAGTGGTTTTGTAAAAACATCGACAAGTTGATTTTCGGTAGGGATATATTGTAAAGATATAGTTCCATTTTGCACATGATCCCTAATGAAGTGATACCTTATTTCTATGCTTGGTCTAGAATGCATGACAGGATTATGAGTTATTGCTATGGCACTTGTGTTATCACGGTGTATGGGAATAGATTTGAAATCGAACCCCGTAGTCGATTAGTTGATTTCTCATCCATAGGATCTGAAAACACTTGTTTTTTGCCGACAATATATATAAACTGCTGGTTGAAGTGAAGTGAACCTTTGAGTTTTGCTTTTTGCTAAACGGGACACAAATCATTTCAAGAAGTTGTGAGGTGCCCTTTGGTACTTTTTCTATCTATTTTGCATCCTGCAAAATCGGCATCTGTGTATCTATTAGTTCAAATGAGGATTCCTTGGGATACCCTGACCCCAAGTAGGGGGTGTACCTTGAGATACTGAAGATCCTCTTCTGATGAGACAAGTGTGACTCTTTAGGGTTAGCACGAAATCTAGCACATATGCATGTTGCAAACATTATATCTCAGTCTCTTGGCGAGTTAGGTATAAAAGAGACCTATCATACCTCTGTATTGAGTGATATCAATACTTTTACCTTTCTCATCCTTGTCAAGCTTGGTTGCGGGAGCAATTGGTTTTTTCATGGGAGAGGGTGATTCCATGCCATACTTCTTTAGTAGGTCTTTGATGTACTTGGCTTGGTTTATGAAAATTCCTTCTTGATCTGCTTTACTTGCGGTCGAGGAAGAAGTTTGACTCACCCATCATGCTCATTTCAAACTTGCTCTGCATTAGCTTAGAGAATCTCTTGCATAACTTTTAAATCGGTAGAACCAAAGATAATGTCATCAACATAGATTTGAACTAGTAAGACTTTGTCTTTATGCTTTCTAAGAAAGCGAGTGTGGTATCTACTCTACCTCTAGTGAACCCATTTTTGATTAAGAAGTTAGTCGGTGTTTCATACCATGCTCTAGGTGCTTGTTTAAGACCATATAAGGCTTTATCTAATCTATAGACATAATTGGAAAGAGATGGATTGATGAAACCTGGAGGTTGCTCTACATAGACTTCTTCTTGGAGTTCTCCATTTAGAAATGCACTCTTGACATCCATCTGGAAGACTTTGAACTTCATGTGAGCGGAAGGCAAGAAAGATTACGATGGCTTCTAGTGCAGCAGCAGGTGCAAATGTCTCATCGTAGTCGATACCTTCTTCTTGAGAATAACCCTTTGCCACTAATCTTGCCTTGTTTACGGTTATGACCCCATCTTCATCCATTTTTTTTACGAAAACCCACTTAGTTTTCTATCACGGGATGGCTCTTTGGTCTTGGTACCAATCTCCATACTTTACTTCGTTCAAATTGGTTGAGCTCTTCTGCATTTGCTTCTATCCATTTGGAGTCTTCCATAGCATCCTCTATCTTCTTTGGCTCTATTTGTGATGGGAAGCTTAGATAAAAACATTCATTACGAGTAGCGACTCTTGTTTTGACTCGGCTTTTCGGATCTCGATGATTAGATCTGAGTGTGATCTCTTGCCCATCTGTTACCGGTTGGGACATTTGTCTGATGCCTTCTGTCTTAAATCTTCAAGGTCTATTTCTTCTTCTTGGGTGGAGGCTCATTTGTCTTGGATGGACCTCTCTACGATTTCATTATCATGCTCTACGATTTCCTTTATCGGCTTTCTGATCGTAGTGTTGAGCTCGACGATTTCATTCGTAGTGTACGCCTTATCGATCGGTCGTAGTGTCTTGAGCCTTTGCTTTGTCTAAGTCGGTTTCATCAAAGATGATGTGTATTGAGACTTGACATTCGGTGTCTTCTTGTTAAACACACATAAGCTTTCTTTTATCATGGCATATCAAGAAAAATCCCTTCCGTCGACTTGAAATTTGGAATTTTGTGGAATCTTGCTTTCCATTGTTGAGAATATAGCATACCTGACCAAAGACATGGAAATAGCTGACACTCGGCTTCCTTCCTTTCCACAGTTCGTAGGGTGTCTTCTTGATCGTAGAGTGAATTAATGATCTATTATGTGTGTAGCATGCAGTGTTGTGACTTACGCGAAGAAGTATTGATGAGCAAGCTGCTTGCTGCTAGTAGAGTCCTTCGGCCTCTATCGGGGGGTTACATTCTTTCTTTCGGCAACTCCATTTTGTTGAGGAGTTCGTGGGTGAGAAGTTATGGTGATGCCATTATGCGAAAGCGAGAACTTGTCTATTTCTGAGAAATCGAATTCTCTTCCATGATCACTCCTTATGGCCTTGATTTTCTCTCCTTTCTCGTTCATCACCAGTCTGAACATCTTGATTAATTTGAGACTTGTCTCATCCTTTGAGGTTAAGAAAAATACCCATATGAATCTGGTGTAGTAAATCGACTATGACTAGAGAGTATCTTTTTCCTCAAGACTAGTTGTTGGGATTGGCCCAAAGAGATCCATGTGGAAGCGAGATCACGGGGGTTTGTCGATGGGTTGGCGGTCTTGCTCTTGAATGAGCTTACGGTTTGCTTTCAAGGTGGCGGGCATTGCATGGCCTTTCCTTCACAAAGTTGAACTTGGGTAGACCCACTCTGAGGTCTTTTGATGCAGTTTGGACATGCTTTTGAAGTTTAAGTGAGGCGACCTTCTACATGCCATGCTTGACTCATTTCCTCGGGCGCTTTTGCGGAAAACATATTGTCTCATCGAGCTTAGTTGACCAAGAT
Source organism: Panax ginseng (assembly GCA_020205605.1). Classification (NCBI taxonomy): domain Eukaryota; kingdom Viridiplantae; phylum Streptophyta; class Magnoliopsida; order Apiales; family Araliaceae; genus Panax; species Panax ginseng. The sequence goes on along the minus strand of CM035148.1, from coordinate 23,999,512 downwards.
CTCTTGTGTGTAGACATTTCCTTCTCTTGTTTGGTCGACTTTATGGCGAGATGTCTTCAAATCTCTCGACTAGACATTGGTTGTTGAGAAATGTTACTTGGTGACCCTTGTCGCATGAGTTGGTGATACTTAGAAGGTTGTGTTGGAGTCCTTCCACATAAGCTACTTTCTTTGAAAGATCTTGCACCATTGCCAGTGAGCCAAATCCTCTTGTCTTGCGGCCGTTATCTCCAAAGATGGTGAGGGACCCTCCTTTTCTACATAGTTAGATAGTAGAGCTTTGTTCCTGTCATATGCCTTGAGCATCCTTTGTCCGAGATACCATGTTGAGGTCGTGGAGCTCTTTTCTGTCAAAACATTTGAACCTTCATTTTGGTACCCATATTTGCATGGGTCCTTCATTGTTAGTGCCTTTGGGGACCCAAATTTGTCTAATCTTGGGTCTCACATGCATGGAGTTATAATAACACTTTGTAGCCCTATGACCATATTTATTGCATATGAAACATCTATTATGATGCATGTCTGTGTGTGTGTGGTGATTCATCTTCCACTTGGACTTGTGTGGTTCTTAGTTAACCTATACATTAAAGCTGATTCTCTTTCTTCCACGTGTCCTTAGGTTTCATAAATAGTGATGAGTGTGCCTTACCTCTATTGTACCTTCCCAGTTGATTCGTAGAGTTGGTTTTGCTTGACTCTACGATTCTTCGAGGTTGGTGAGTAGAGGTTGGGTTACTCTTCTCCTTTATGAAACCCAGACCAGCGTGAGATCCTTTACTTCTCTGAATATAACTAGAAATAGTAGAACAAGGTTGAGCTGGCTCTTTCAATTTGTGAGGATTTCACAAAGGTAATGCCTCTACCAAAACTTGAGGCATTACTAGTGCTAGTTTCCATTGTCTTTTCCACTGAGGTTACAGATGAATTCCCCAAAGCCTAGACACATTACATCGAATATGCTTCTCGACTAGAGAAGCGAGGCGGTCCATGGATGATGAGGATTTGTTCCATGCGAGAGATAGTCTTCTCTAGATCCTCAATTTTAGAGGTTAGCTTAGACTCTCTTTGTGCATTGAGTGTGTTTATATTTTTTAAAGTTTCATTCTCGACCTCAAGCTTGGGCGAGAAGATTGGTACTTAGAAGGGTTGTTTCAAGCTCTTCTTGAACTCTCTTCTTTTCCTCTTGAAGAAGTGAATGATCTTTAGACAGAGACTACGAACCACTTCATGTATTGATGTAGATCGGTGGTTATGCCATGCAAAGCGGTTCTTAAGTCACTTATATCTACATCGGGAGAATTAAAATCAAATACCTCATCGAGACTTACATCATGTATGTTTAGGCTTTGTTTGTCCTTTGCATGTTTGGCCATTAAGCGCAGATTGGCCATATGTGGTTCTTCTTCTCTCTCGAGAGATGGCATTTGAGTCATTATCTGAATCACTCCACGATCCTCCGTGACCGGGCCTTTGTCTCTTTTTAAGAGGCCTCTTGGTTCCTTTGTATTCTTTCTTTGCATGAGATTTCTTCTTTAGTTCTTCTTTGATAGGCTTGTTGCGGTTGGCGATGAAATGACCGGGTTTCTTGCGGTTGTAGCATAAATCATTCATTTGTTCTGGTGGCGTGATTCTTGACTTTCTTTGGCTTCTTGGGGTTACGCCTTGTCGCATGAACCTTCTTAGTCTCTTTACCGATATAGCAAAGTCATCGTCATCGTCTTCATCATCATCGAGTCGATCTCGGTGATGACTTTTGATACACCTTCATTTGCCTTGAGAAGCGACACCCTTATCCTTTCTTCTTCCTTACGATAAGGTTTTGGTAGCGTTAGGTCGACTCGGTTAAGTAGGTCGGGGAGATTTCCATACGGTTGTTGAGTTGTCATCTCATTAAGATTCTTTGATTCTCTTATCTTTGTGGTCTTTGCATCCCCACCTTTCGGTAGGGCTCTCATGAACTTTATGGTTAGATCCTTGTTAGGATAGATCTTCCCATCGCTTTCGTAGAGAGTTGAAGCGAGCGTTGAATCTTTCATAGGTTGCGATCACGTTTTCTCCTTGCACGTGGCGAACATTTCATCTTCTTTGTGTCGGGGGAAATTATTTTGTTCTCTCGACTTCTTGGTTCCTTCGTGCATGATCAGTGTGCTTCCCAAACTTCCTTGCATTGTTTTTTTCTTTGTTTACAACATTTTCAAAGCAGATCGTCCTCTACAAGATTGGAGCAGGATGTTCTTAGCCTTCTTATCAAGTTGAATGACTCTCTCTTCTCGTTATACATCCATTCTTCTTTAACTTTGATTTGTGTCTCACGGTTTGGATCGTCGGTGGTTGGTGTGCAAGCTTGGTTGGAATGTAGGGCCCATTTTGAGCGGTCTCAAATAGATCTTCATCTATTGAGTCCATGTATGCTTGCATCGACTTTCGAGTTTAGCAAATTTATCCTTGTTGCACATTGGTGGCTTCTTTGCCTCCCCGGTCTGGATTAGCTTGAATGCAGTGCCATTGGATCTACTAAAGCTTATGGTGTAAAATAGAACACCTTTGATACCAATTGTTTAGTTCTAGTTGGCACAATAGTTATCTAGAAGGGGGGGTTGAATAGATATTTAAAAATCTTTTCTTTTTAAACTAGTTCTTTGATAGTGATTAAAACTTAGCGGAATTAATATTTGTTTTAATCTTCTTTACCAACTTTGGAGTAATATGAAGCGAGTTATGGCGGTTATAGCGATTATAGCGATTATGATGTGAATGTAAATGACACGGTCGTTTTTAAGTGGTTGAGCACTTAAAGCTCTAGTCCTCTTCTACTCAGCGAGTAGGATATCCACTAAGGATGTCTTTTACAACTTCTACGAATCACAGATTCCTTCTAGACCCGGTGATGCAGGAACTTCTCTTAATTCACTCTTGAACTCTTCAAGTCGCATGGAGACTTGGCTTTCTTCTGATTCTCTGAACTCTTCAAGTCAATGAGACTTGGTACTCTTCTTGATTGATTGATAATGTTGTGTTCTTGATGGTTGCTACTTTCGATTATTTTGTGTAAGCACTTGTTCTAAAAAGCTGAGTAGGTGAGCAAGCTTTGCAATATCTCGGATCGTAGAGTTGAGCTTGAGAGAGATGTTCACGTTGTTTGTTTAATGCTTTGCTTTTTTTCTCTCATCATCATCTCGATCTGTATATATGTGATGTTGAAAACTATCAGTTGGATCCATCCGTTGTGGCATTAAATGCGTCGAACTTTACATCTTGTGATGGAACATTTACGCACATCTTGAATTACGCATTACATTGCTTTGACTTTGCAAATTTGCTCTCTCACCTACCCACGAAAAGGTGTTTTGTCCCTCTTACCCATGGTACTATCCTTAGCTTCTTCAATATCGCTTCTTTTTGTTGCATCTAAGGATATTTCATATATTCTGGGATGATGACGCTTTGCGACATCTGGGATCCATTCCTCACTTGTTGAAAACCACGGATCATGAGGCTCGGCGTTTTTACGACATAGGGCGAGATGATGCTCTACGATTTGGATCGTGGTGTTCTCTGATTTAGATCGTAGCGTCTTTGACATCTTTGCATACTACGATGCTATCGGTTCGAGAACACTCGATTTCCTTAAACCCTTGCACACTCGATCTTCTCTTGCTCGTGTTGTTGACTGACTACGTTCGTTCGAGAGCACACTACGATCGTTGACTTATAAACTTCATGTTTCCTTTGATCTCTGCGATCGTGGAGTTGGCTCGGCAAGCGTTGGGACCACTCTACGATTTAGAAGAGTCCCCTTCAAAGGCGAGGCACACTCGATCTTGGGCTCTCGTTTTTACGCCTTGACTCTGATGATGTTGATCAGATTGATGCCTTCTGATTTCTTGAAGACTAATCTATTACATCTTAAGATCAACTACTTGTTTTTGATCTTTTATCTATACATTCTTTATCGAGAATGGTACATGTTGAAAGATTAGATCAAACTAACAATTTTGATCTATCACTAAGTCCTTGTACATATATTCATTTAAGGACCTTACAAATAATCATGAACATATACATTAAAACATCAAATCATAATATGCATTCTCTATTTGTATCACTTTGGAATACGATTCCTCTATTCAAAAGGATAAATCACATTAAAAAATGTCATACAAATATTATTCAGTTCAAGATTCACTAATCAAGTTAGATATAATGAATCTATATAATCATCAGTTCATTTGTTCATCAATATAGTGTAAAAGCGTGAACAATTTGAAAGTTAAACTTGGACTATTATGAGATTTTATGTTGCACAATGAAGACCGAAATCGGAAAGCATTATAAAGGGTTCAACTAATTATTGGTCTCTATTTTGGCGATTTCCATTGTTAGAATTTCAGGAGTGAGACTTAATCATGCGGTGTTATAAGGACCATGAGTTGCTCTGTGACTCTGTCACCAATTTATTAGGCACCAACTCTAGACAAATATGACCCAAGTAAATGTCTGATTCTTATTACTCTGTTAGTTCTCCAAAGGTGAGAATCATATACTATTTTCATCAAACAAGTCAAACAATATTTTACAATCAATAGTAGTAAGGAGACATTTGTCTTGAATATTTGGGTCTTAAAAGACTTACATAGAATAATGAGATTCCCTGCTCTCAGAAGTCAGAGTAATTGTTATTATTATTATTATTATTATTATTATTATTATTATTATTATTATTATTATTATTATTATTATTATTATTATTTTATTTTAGTCCATCATAAAATAATTTTGTTCTCATTTTCCACCTTCACTAAGTATTAGAAACATCAAATACTAATCACTTTACAAGTTGTTTTCTAAGTTCGTACTTGTTTTCTTAACAAATATATGAACATATAAGAATCCATAATTTCTACTTAAGATTGTTGGAAAAATACGAATAAAATATAGGATTCAAATATAAAATAAAGAATGACAGAAATTTGACTTATCGATTATGTTGAGAGATGCGATCTGAACATGTCCTTAAGTAGAAATTTAGCTTCTAGGAGAACTTTTCTCGGTGCTAAGGTCACCGATGAAATCCTACTCGAGATTCAACAATTTCTTCACCCAACTAACCAAAGACTTGAAATAGTTGAATGACCCACTGAACAACTTCTAATTTTCCTTACTCATACTCAAAAATTGTATCATATATATATATATATATATATATATATATATATATATATATATTAATATATGTGAAAAATCTGTATAAATATATATATATGTAAGAACAGTACAATATATATATATATATATATATATATATATATATATATATATTCATTAACAGAGGAGACCATATATATATATAAACTATATGTGTGCTTCTAATATATATATATATATATATATATATATATGAACACTGTTTGTTTTTAGAGAAAGTACAGAAGCAATGATAGTATATATATAAAGATAGGCAGCAAAAGACAATATAAATAATATGTGTGTAAAGTGATGTATTATATATTCACAATATTATTATTTTTTTTAAGAGATATCTTCACATATAAAAACTACCTAGCCTTTCCTCCCTCTCCTTTATATAGAAAAAGAAGGCAACGGTAATATCCTTCAACAGGAAAGCAAACGGTAAAATAATTAATATCTCTCAAAGATTATAACAGTCATTTTAGGAACGGTACAAATCTTTACCCAATAATAGGTCTTTTAATATATTTGGAACAGTTATAAAATCTTCATAAATATATTAATTATAACTCATTTAATTTACACATTAAACTCTTTTAATGATACATCGCCAAAATATATGAATATATTTATTTTTATTTAACTTTGTAATATATTATTTTGTATAAAATACAACATTACCCAGTACTCTTTCTGCAATTATTGAGGATCTTGGTCTCAGTAAGTCAAGGGAACAGAGGTTAGGGTTTCAGCCTCTTAAGATATCAATTGCTGAGAAGTTGAAGCTTACCAAGCAAAAGGTGAGGTTTTATTTGATTTTAAGATTGGATTCAATTTTTCTCACTGAACGAAGCTTGCACATTACTTGCTTGATGAAATGATATAAAGAGGTCATACATACACATTTTAAACTTCCACAATCAATACTGCCTTGATCAACAATTAGCCTCATGGCAGAATAGTTTGAATTAGATGAAATTACTACCAGTGAAGCATCTTATATCATGGAATTCTAAATTTAGATATTGATTTGCAGAAGTGGTATATAATTTATATTAGCTACGTGCTCCTTATATATAATACCAGAGAACCTATAATATACTGTACGATAATGAACAATTATATTAACTTAATTTAGAACAGGAAATTCGAGAAAACATTGATTGATCTCATTTTATTCTACATAATACACTTCCTAATATTACTTCTAATGTAGAGAATATTCTCATGTAGTTATGATAGACTCCACGGCACGCTTGCGTGAGGTAGTCACCGATCGCTTTCGTTAAAGACGGTTGTTGGATGAATTGCTTTGCAACACCTTAACCCTCGCTTATATGTAGAGCGGTAATCTTTGGTACAATTGCTCGCGTTGAATTTCTGCGTTGAATGGACACCAATGACACCTTGACCCCTCGCTTATATTGAAGCGGTAATCTCTGACAATCGACAATTGATGCGGTGAAGACGCCTACACACAACTGTTATGAATTGTTGTATGATAAGTCAAATTGAACCTCAAAGAAATAACTAAGAAAAATACTTAGGAATTCTTCAAAGAACCAAAAGTAGAGAATAACCTCACAAATATATTGAATAATAATAATGTATAATGTTTACATCAACTTGAACCTCTATTTATACTACTCAAAACAATCCAAATCCTAATAGGAATTTATAAACTATAACCCTAATTGCTATAAGGAAATAGAAATCAATTTGAAAAAGAAATCATAAGTACAATAGAATTTAAAATTAAGAATCCAAATAAAATAAAATCCTTCGCCGCACCGGATTTCCTTTACCGCGTGATTAAACTGAGTTCTCAATAAGGATTGCTGGCTTGCTGCGTGTGATCATAAGGAAATAATAACAATTGCCAAGTTGCCACGTCATGTATGCATCACAAATAAAGTCTGATGACTTTTAAACAAAAAAAAAACCAAGGCTGATGACTTTTTTTAAAACAACAACCAAGTCTGATGCTTGAAAAGGTGCGGCCCATGTGATAATAAAAAATTAATAAATTAATAATTCTTTGCATGTCTTCATTCTTTACATGTTTGGGCATGGGCTTAATTGAAGTAACATGATGCTTGATTTAGAAGGCCCCACATGAGTGTAACATCCCCTTTGCACGTTGCAGATTATAATTGAATTCCAAAATTCGCGCATATGATTTATTGAATCTGAAATCAATTAGATAATTCGTGCTGGATTGAATTGAATGGACCAATTGGGTCACCATTAATAATCTTGAATTATCTTTCTCTTGAATAATTTTCAGCCCAATTATTTAAAAAACCACTTGTTGAACACTTGACACTCGAGTCGATAAATTGATGAAAAATTTCAACCGGTCAATGTCAAATCATTCCCTCCTCTTCAAAAATGATTTGTCCCAATCGGCATCCACTCCCTTGAAAAGGATTTGTCCATAAATCGATCCTACATCATAACAAACAAAGTTAGAATCACCAAACAAAACATAACCACAAGTCTCACTTTAATTTAAATGAATAAGCAATATCAAGAATGCAAAACAAGAATTTGAAAAGTTTCAACTCCTCCTGGATCAAATATGAAAATGAAAAACTCTTCATGTGATAAATTCTTCCAATGATGAATTCCCGGATCAAACGAAAATCTTATAATCTCGATCATTTTCAAACATAACCACGTCAATGATCCTGGGTCAAATATCAACTTTTGAAATTCATCGAAGTCGCATAAGCCCATACACGAATCCTGGATTAAACACGAGAATAAAACAAATCAACAAGTTCCTTTTGTCTAATCACAAAGGAATCAAATAAATCAAAATCACATGCGTAGATACTAATAATATAATATTCAAAACACTTCCACAGTAAACTCTCGATGCATTGATCGAATTGAATTACTTACGATCCATGTTCCCTCGATGAATATGATCCTATCACGAATCTGCAAAAACACAACCAACCTTTTCTCCTTCCATTGACATTAACACAATCAAAATCACATAATAGCACCAAGCGGAATAAAAGGTCACAATCATAAGTTGAAAATTCAATAGCATATCGACGATGATCACAAACAAACTCAACACATCTTTAAAGAATTTCCCAAAGTGTTGACAAAAATCGAAATATCATCAAAATAGAGAATAACAAATTTTCCTATAAAAGAATTCAAAATATAATTCAACAATTCCATGGAAGTATGCAATGCCTTAGCTAATCTAAGTGAACTAACTAAACATGCAAATAACTCATCTCTCAAACCATCTTGATGATAAACACTTCTTGAATCAAAATCATATGATAGCAAATCATGCAATGAAGACTGCTCCAACGAAACAACATGATTACTACCATTGTCAACTAACGACAATTCATGTAAAGATTGACTAGCATGAAACCCTAAGTCAATATCTAGACAACAAAACCTAGAATTAATTTCATGCAAGTAAAAACATCAAAAACGAGAATATATATCATGATCATAAACTAACTCAACATAAATCAAATATCCTCCATAGTTTATGATAAAAATGATTCTACCATCAAAATAGCTAACAACAAATTTTCCAATAGAAGCATGCAAAACATGTTTTAAATAACTCATGAAAACATTAGATGCATTAGTTAATCTAACAGAAATAACTAACCACCTATATAACTCACATGCTAAAACAATTTTCCATTTATCACAATCTCTCGTACTAAATTGATTAGGCATTGTATCATTATCACATGTAGATAAAACACAAGTACTATGCAATTTATCAAGCATATTATCCAAACAAGAAAAATAATAATGATACTTGTTTACCGATTCAAAATTGACGAACAAACTCGTTGTCCCATCCTCCTTAGATACTATGATCTCATAATCAACACATGAACTCATGTCTTCTCTCACGATACTCACTTTCACCAACTCTCCAACCCGCCTTGGTAATTCTGTCGTCTCCTCGGGAATACTATCAGCTGATCGGTACGGAATGATAGTACGGGGTATTTCATCAACAACCTGCACAAGAGACAAAATAAAAGTAGACAAAGAAGAATCATTAGTGTTAGTATTCAAAAGCGTCGTCTTATGCAGATATACGGTCATTGGCTTTTCAAAATATAACTCACTTTTCAACTCACTCTCTTTTTCATAGTCACATATTTCTTCTCTCTCTTCTTTATGCTCACCCTCTCGTTTGTTTTTTTCTCGTTTATTTTCAAGGTCACTCTTTTCATTCTCTTTTTTCTCAATCTCTTTTTTTTTTCATTCTCACTCTTTTCAATTTTTTCTTTTACATTATCAATCTTTTGAACAATTTCTTTTTGTCGATCTTTTTCACATGTATTTCCTTTTACAAATTCATCTTCTTGATTACTTTCTTTTGGATGTTCACCATCTTGCTTTTGATCATGGATTTCATCTTGAACACTTGAACCCAATAACTCTCCTTGGACTGCATATTCTATAATTTCTTCCACCTCCTTAAAGCTCTCATTGATGTCTTCTCTTAAGTTCTTGGATGCCTTAAGAGTGTCTTGGGGTTGTCTCCAATGTGAATCCTCTTTGTTTTACATGTCTGTGAACCCTCATATTATCTTCTAATGTAGATCGCCTTGAAGGTTGCTCTACAAATTTTTTAGATGTATATTCCTCTGTCACACTTTGTCTTTGGAAGCAAATCGCTTTTCTCATTCTTTGTTTTTAATTACGCCCATGTCTCGAACGGACGCTCCCCATGTTTTTGTTTGATAAGCTGCCACCATATAATTGTATGATCGGAGAACTCTTGAATTTCCCGTCTGACCTTCCTCCTCTCGGAGTAATCATGATAGTCAAATTCTCGCTCCATTTTTCTCTCACATCTCAGATATACCTCTGTATCAATATTGCCTTGGAAAGTATTCCTTTGAGACCCATAAGAACTTTCATAATTGTAGCCATACATGTTTGCTATAAAACAAAGGTTAGTAGATAAAAAATTTCCTCACACACTCCTCCCTTACGTGTTTCGCTCGAATAATGATGAATCCTTTCGTGTATCGCTTCAAATTTGGCTTTTACCCTCTAATAATCTTACACTCTTGCCTTTTACCTCTAATATTCTCTCTAATCGGTTCTTCTTGAATTCTCCTAGCAAAATTCTTGGTTTTCCTAATCAATTCAAAAATTACTTATCACGAAATAAAATTATAGATGGTGTAACTATTAGAATATCACAATATCACCGATCGATTGCCTTGTACTCCTCTTGTATGCGTCAGATTTGTAAATTATAGCTCCGTTTCAGAATTGATGATGATGGAACGGTATGAAATCTTCGTTGAAATTTGATGGTGTGCTACAAGTTTGGTTAGCACAATGAAAATATGAATTATTATTATTTTTTTGCTTTTTTTTTTCTTTTTTTCTTCTTTTTTTTTTTTTGGCTTTTTTTTCTTTTTTTTTACAATATATATTTCGACAGAAAATTAAAGATAAGTAACTTCGCTAGAAATGCTTAGCTTTGATACCAAATGATAGACTCCACACGCGACTTGCGTGAAGTGGTCGTCACCGATCGTTTAAGCACGGTTGTTGGGTGAATTGCTTGCAACACCTTAACCCCCGCCTATATGTGTAGCGGTAATCTTGGTACAATTGCTTTGCGTTGAGTCTGCGTTTAATGAACACCAACGACACCTTGACCCCTCGCTTATATTGAGCGGTAATCTCGGTACAATCGACGATTGATGCGGTAGAAGGCACACACAACTATGAATTGTTGTATGATAAGTCAAATTGAACCTCAAAGAAATAACTAAGAAAAATACTTAGGAATTCTTCAAAGAACCAAAAGTAGAGAATAACCTCACAAATATATTGAATAATAATAATGTATAATGTTTACATCAACTTGAACCTCTATTTATACTACTCAAAATAATCCAAATCCTAATAGGAATTTATAAACTATAACCCTAATTGCTATAAGGAAATAGAAATCAATTTGAAAAAGAAATCCTAAGTACAATAGAATTTAAAATTAAGAATCCAAATAAAATAAAATCCTTCGCCGCGCCGGATTTCCTTTACCGCGTGATTAAACTGAGTTCTCAATAAGGATTGCTGGCTTGCTGCGTGTGATCATAAGGAAATAATAACAATTGCCAAGTTGCCACATCATGTATGCATCACAAATAAAGTCTGATGACTTTTAAACAAAAAAACCAAGGCTGATGACTTTTTTTAAAACAACAACCAAGTCTGATACTTGAAAAGGTGCGGCCCACGTGATAATAAAAAATTAATAAATTAATAATTCTTTGCATGTCTTCATTCTTTACATGTCTGGGCATGGGCTTAATTGAAGTAACATGATGCTTGATTTAGAAGGCCCCATATGAGTGTAACATCCCCTTTGCAAGTTGCAGATTATAATTGAATTCCAAAATTCGTGCATATGATTTATTGAATCTGAAATCAATTAGATAATTCGTGCTGGATTGAATTGAATGGACCAATTGGGTCAGCCCAATAATGCTTGAATTGTACTCTCTTGAATAATTTTCAGCCCAATTATTTAAAACCACTTGTTGAACACTTGACACTCGAGTCGATAAATTGACGAAAAATTCTGATCCGGTCAATCTGTCATCAAGTTACCATTAGGTTGGAATAACATATTGCTTTAAGCCACAAGGATATAATACAGGATACCAAGTAATACTATATTATGGTACTATTTAAATTTAAGTTTATGTAAGTTTGAGTTCAAAATATTACAAGCATGCTGGCACGCTCAAGCAAGGAGGTAGAAGTAAATCAGTAATGCCATGCATTGCAAATTATATTTATTTTTAGTGATTATTTTTATTATTCATTGAAATGAGATAAATTTACCGACCAAAAAAAAAGGAAGGATATAGACTTGCATAGTTATTTGCCAAAACAATTAAGAGTTGTAGAAATTTGAGGAGCAAAGTTAATGTTGGTGTTAGGAGAACTTTGACACATACAAACTAGGCCTGAAATATACTCAGAATACTATTTTATTCTCTCCATCAACACTCTATTTCTGAGTTTTGAACAGAAAAGAAAAGAATAGAAAACTTAAATTAGAACAGAAAAGAAAAGAATAGAAAACTTGAAGTTTTTCTTTGTGTTGTTTCTGAGTTTTTAATAGAAAATTTAAAATTGAGGACGTGAGTTGTAATTTAAAATTTATTATATTAAAAGTTGAGGATAATATGGAAATTATAAAAATATTACTTATTCCAATTTCTTTTCCGTCCAAATCAGGCCAATTTTGAACTGAAAACTTTGGCAGGAAAAGTGACCAAGTTTTCTATCCATTTCTTATGTTTTTCGTTTATTAAAAAACTCAGAAACATAAAAATTGGAAAGAAAACTTAAATTTTCTGTCAATTTCTTTTCTTTTCTATCCATTTTAAAACTCAGAAACAGAGCGTAAATACTGGAGAAGTTAGACAAATTATGATTGGAAAATCCATTTTTCTTTTTCTGTTTTGGAACATCAATAACCTTGTACTACAACTAATGTAATAACAGGTTGAACCTTGGTCCATAGCACAAACCGTGAACCATTTGAAAAGTTAATAAGATTCAAGATATCTAGGATTAACACAACATATCATTGAGAAGCATGATTGTCCTTATACATATACAACTATATATTCTTATGGGAATGAGGTAGTATATATAGTTTTGGATATAAATTTTTATTATTTGATTTTGATGTACATAAACATATACATGTGAGCGGTAAGGATCAAGAGCATTCTCCTTAAATAGCATTACGCCTTAAATAACATTCTTTTATCAAAAGCGGCGTAGTTTTTGGAGGGCGCGCAGTGGCATTTTTGTAAATACAATGCCATAGCGTTTAAAAAATACCACCGCGTCCTCAAAACTACGTCGTTTTGATAAAGAATGCTATTTAAGCGAGAATGCTATTTAAAAGAATAACTCTTGATCTGACCGTATATATGTGAGATCTTTTTGAGTTTATACCTCAATTTTAGTTGTTGAACACAAACACTATTTGTTACTCTTTTCCTATCTTAAAATGATTATTTTTTTGGGTGATGAGCTATAATGTAATTTGGGAATCGAATTTTAATTAGTTGATATATTATTGGTATTTAATTACGGTGATCATGTTTTTACTTTCATTTAAATTTTTTGAATTTCAAAATCAAAAATCAAACAGATCAATCTATTATCACTTAGAAAGATAAAGTAGCTGATAAAGCAAAGGAACAACACTATACATGAGCTTTTGTCACCGTCTTATCTAATTACTGTTTGGTAATGAGGATCAATATTCAGGTATTGTAACTTATTACAACCTTTTTTTGGTAACGAGTACTCTTCATTAATTTTTTTATTGAACTTTAAGGTTTGCATTAAATAAACTAAATTATATATGACTATATATTGATTGTTGTTTTGCTCTGCAAAAAAGATGAAAACAAATGGATCTTTCTATTTGAAATTTTTGATTTGTATAACTAATTTTCACATTACTTGCAATGAGTTTTTGTTTCAGTGATATAAGGAAATGGAAGAAAGGCCTTCTCCTCGATCCAATTGTTTGGTATAAGTAGTTTAATTTAGTTCTAATTTGGAATTAAGTAATTCATATTGTGAATTGAAGAATAATTTGATAATTTCTGTAGTTAAGTAATTCGTGAATGTAGGTTGAATTTCATGATACGTATTTTAGGACACCTGTTAATTTTGTGAACAAGTTTCGTTACTTTACTTAGATTACGATCAATTGACAGCTTATAAGACTTGGGTTAACTTGATTATGTAAATTTTACTGCCTCAAAGATGACCACAAAGAAAATTATAGCTATATGTCAGTCTTGGGGTGATTTTGAGATGAGGAAAGATGAGTCTTTGCCTTATAAAGGTGGGGAGGCGTATGCAGTGGATCTTGATCAGTAAACACAGTTGAGTGCTTTCAAGCAAGAATTGGCTAAAATGTTCCATTATAATGTTGATGACATGTTAATCAAGTACTTTATTCCCAGAAATAGAAAGACACTAATTACATAGTGAAATTCTATGAGGATTATGGTCAAGTGGAGTTGTTGATCATTACCGGGGAAGGTGCTTCCCGAAATATGTCAAAAACATGCCTCACAATAGGTACTTACGTACTATTTGATCATGCTTTATTCATTTTTATACTTATGAGAAATTTTTTAATATGTAATTATGTTCACAAATTAAGGTTTCTTCACATTTGCAGTGATTCCTAAACATGTTGTCGTAGCTATACATCTCCATAATACCTTGATATGGCTTAATGATTCGATGTACTTTACAAATTCAACTGAACGTTTAAATTGTGTAACAAAGGGAACAAAAAATTAGTGCAACTTATGCAACCATTTAATCATACAAGTCAAGCAGGATTGCTTGATTTGGTTTTCACGGTGTGAATATGCGCCATCTAGGATTTTTTGAATGTGTAAGTATAAATAAATATGACATCTGGGGGTATTATAGTAACAAAACAGAGGTGAGCTATTTTTCTTCTCTCTCCATATATTTTGATTTCTTCATCTGATTTGATTTGTATATCTTATTTTCACATTACTTGCAATGAGTTTTTGCTTCAGTGATAAGAAAATGGAAGGAGAGCCTTCTCCTCGATCCAATTGCTCAATCCTTTTATTTTTCTTGGGTTGTATTTATTTTATAAGGAATTAGAAATACAAGTTAAGGTAACTTTAAATAGGAGTTATCTTTGAGATTGTAGCCGTATAGATGTGATTATATTTTGTAGCCATCTCATTTGTACAGAGGTAAGTTGGAGAATTCGTAAAAAATAAAAAAACACAACACTTCAAAGTTTTATGCACTACGAATTGTATTGTTTTTTTGAATGTTGTTGATGGAATTCGTTAATCTCTTAAATTTATTGTACGATAAATCAACTAATTTACATTTTTTTTAAATTGACTGAAGGACACTTTTGTTCCTCTAAATTGTGACATATACAAGTAATTGCATGGATTGCGTACTTTAAGTTTTCTTTTTTGACATGAATGTTTTAAATTATTAAATTTATTATTCAAACTAGTCTGTGCATTGCACGGGCTACCAACTAGTAAAATTTAAATACATTCATATTTAATTTTCATATCCTCTAAAAATTTTGACATTTTTAACCTTTTCAAATTTCATTGATATTTAATGTCCAATGAAGTGATATTTGAGGTACAATATTTATTATTCCAGCATAAATGATAATTGTACTGTGTGTATAAAACATTTGTACATATTGTAAACTTATTAGTAATGAAAATATCATTTCCCTTTTCTGATATTCTCATATATACTGATTTTAATCGTATTTCTTTATATATATATATATATATATATATATATATATATATATATATATATATATATATTCTTAATTCCTTTGTCCACAAATAACATTTTATATATAATTTTCATCAAAATATTTTTTACCTGGACAAACGGAAATTAAAAGCATTACTTTAAAGGTTGTTGTAATTATATAAGTTTTGATCAAATTATAGAAATTTTGCAAAGTCATTAGGTTATTAAAAAAAAGAAACTATTTTAATGAACGGAATTCCAATTAGATTTATAAGAATTAATATCAAGAAAGTCATTCAAAATACAATGGTATGGTTGATTAGAAATTTTCAATAAATTAGCTGACAAAAAAATTTCCAATAAAATTTCTCTTTGTTTCACAAAAGTTTTTCAACTTATAAATATTTTAATGACATAGATGTATATTCTAATGTATAATAAATGTTTTGATTAGCTTTTCTTTCTGTTTTTTTGTTAACTAATTTCTCTTTAAATATTATTTATAAACAAGAGACATTAGCTATCATTCTTTAAAATAATACCCTTTTATTATTATCACTAGCTAGTAATTAAGATTACTATAATACTCTCTCAACTTTCAAGATAGGGATTTTATTTTGTCTATAACTTATATTGGTGATTCTCATTTAATCTCTTAACTTAATATAAATATTAAAAGTTAAATACTAAATTTTATAAGGACTGATTTGAAACACTATGCAACTTTTTATTTTAATTATATAATTATAGATTATTTAATCTATTTTTAAAAAGGAGTAAAATACAATGACACCCCCTCTAGATAACTATAATAACACTCACCTCCCCTCTAGTTTTTTATGTAACAGTTATTACCCCTGCAAGTTTTTAGGAATGACTAAATAGATAAAGTTACATATTTACCTTTGTATGTTATCAAATTTTAATTACTAAATAATATATATATATATATATATATATGTTTAATTATCCTTTTTTTAATACAATACATTTTAATTATAGTTTTATTTTCAATTAAAACTATCTCATTTAAATTGTTGATAACTTATAAAAAACTAATTTAGTTTAATTAACACATATTTTTGGATAAGTGATACAAATATTAAAAAAATTAAATTAAATTATTAATGACGCGCTATTCTAATTAGAGTGATTGAGTATGTTAATAGTTTAGTTTTTGGTGTTTAACAATAAAAATATTATTTGAATCTTATTTTCATATTATAATTTTTATATGTTAAATTTTATTGAGTATATATAAACAATTGAGATATTTATGATTTTGATTACATTTTTTTAGTATCTTTGTTTGGCGTTGTTGTTGTGCAATGTTAAATAAAAATATATAATTATATTTATTACTACCTCTATCTTGTAAAAAAATTCTTTTAATATATATATATATTTTTTTTTTGAGTAACAACATTTATCATTTTTCACTGTAAATAATTATGTTTAAGTCGACTTATGTTTAGTTTAATATATGAGAAAAATAATTAATATAATTTTTAATACTTTTTTTTATATGAGTAATAAGATTCGTTTAAATTGTAATAATAAGTTTGTTTTACATAAATTTAATATTTGGAAAAATAATTATAATTTTATTACGTTAATTTATAATTTTATGGGTATTAACATTTTACTTTTTAATTACAAAAAAAATATTTGAATATATATCACGTAAATTTTAATATTTGAGAAATTTAATTAGCAAAAATTGTATGACTTAATTTTCCTAATAAAATGAATATTTATTATTTTTGACATTTATGTTGTTTATTTCACAATTTCATAATTTAATTAATTAGATCCAAGTAAAGTAAAAATTATGATATACAAATTTATTTTTAGCGGAGAAATTAAACATTATAACTTGAAGGGTGTATTAGACATTATATTAAAAATATTTTTAGATATTAGTTGATCAACCACACTAGGGGTAGTGAATGTTACATATTGTAGACTAGAGAGGTGCTGACTGTTACTTGAAAAATTAAAAGGATGGTGAGTGTTATTATGATTATCTACATGGGGTGTCAGTGTATTTTATTCTTTAAAAAGATAAGGATTTTGGGATTCATAAGAAAATTAAAAAAAAAAAAAAAAAAATTCTCTGAGGATTGAAGGAGTATTTATTTTAAATTTATTTAGTTGGTTCGGAGGGAGGAGGGAGGAGGGGGGGTTCTTTTTCCATTATTAATTGCTGGAACAAGTGGATCTAACACACAGACATAGTAGGAGTATTTAATTGGATTAACCATTAAGTATGGATTACGATGCCTTGTCATAGATGTGTGTTGTGTTTGGTGGTATGTAGGAGTACTTAATTAGTCTGCCTCAATAATTGCCGGCTGCAATACTTAAGTGTCTTTGTATTAGAAAATAAGTGTTATTTATTGAGTAAAAAATAATAAGAAAACTAAAGTTAGTATTTAATACTATTTGGGATAATATTGAAAATTAAGTGATTAATGTTTACTTAAAATTTTCAAATAATTTATATTAAGAAACAAAAATATTTGTCTAAAACGACTTATATAAAGAGACACAGTGAGTAGTATATTATCACAAGCATTTTAAATTATCATAAGTACATAAACAATACAATCCCTACGAGCATTGAGACGTTGATTGAATAATTTTAAATTGTGAAATTGTGATGATAAAGGGACAATTTGGTACTTGTGGGATCTTAATCAACCTCTACACAATCAATCTTGTTGACTAATTCATGATTAGTGGAGTCTAATTCAGTCAAAATACAAGGAAGAAAGGTACAATAAATAATTAAAATAGGCCGTAAATAGTAGAAAAATATTACAGACACAAATTATTCTATAAATATTTTACAAATTATTGATGTGGCATACTCCATCTCAGCATATTGATCAATAAATTGCTAAAATATAGTCTTTGGGCCCACACAATATGCTAAGGTGGAGGATGCTACATCAGCCACTTGTAAAATATTTGTAGAATAGTTTGTGTCTCTAAGATTATTCTACATAGTAATTGTGTTGGAAAAAATGAGCAATACTATTTTCCACACGTATTTAAAATGATAATATAGAATAACACGATATTAGATTTTATATTATAATTTGATTATCTCGTCATTATTACTAAATTAAAAACTTTTTTATTTTTTATACAAATTATAAATTTTGTAAGTAGGATTATTTTATTTAGTGAACTGATATTTTCAAATAAAAATTAATATTTTTATATAATCCCTCTCAAATAAATATTGAGTGAATCTTATTTCTATATGAAAAAATTTATATAAAATATTATTTTAACATGTAAAAATATCAATTTTCATTTATTTAAAAGGGAGAGAGTAAATAGTGAGAAAGTTGACCTCAGAACTCAGAAGAAGATGTAGGAAGGAATTAAAGTAGGAAGGTTGTCCTGTCACATCTCTCAGCTCAGCTATATATATATATATATATATATATATATATATATATATATATATATAAAAGGTAGGATCAAGTAAAAACTCTTTTACGATATTAAAGTGTTGATTTTTTTTTTTGCTTTTTTTTTTTTTTTTTTAAAACAACTAAAAAAGTTTAGTATTTTATGGAATTGAAATTTTCCATAAGATGCAGTGTTTTAGGCGTGATTTGAATATATATAACAAAATAGGTATATACGATGATGCAGAGGCAGGTATACATACATGTCTTTGGTATAAATATCCAAATCACGCCTAAAAAACATATGAGAAATGAAAAATTCTGGGCCCATAAAATATTAAACTTTTTTTAGTTGTTTAAAAAAATGATTTTAAAGATCGTAAAGTCGCTTCGCACCGATCCTCTCTTTGTATATATATATATGCACATAGTTGTAGTGCTAAATTGGAGAGTTTGAGAACTGGATAAGGGATTTGATTGGGCAAGTAAGTTTATCACACTCTAAAACGGGGTAGGAATACTCAATTTAGACAACATCATAATTGAAGAAAAGAAGTTGTCTTCTAATGTTCTTCATTAAGTCGAAATTATGTGTACATAACTTTAATTTAGAACTGATATTTTTATACATATTTTTTTATATAATTCTTTTCCATATAAAATTAAAATGAAGCTCATTTCATATAAAAAAATCATATAAAATATTAAAAATACATATGAAAATAGTATTCCCCATACAACTAATTTTCCATTATACAAACAATTAAAACCAAGTCAAAAATCATCTTACAAAAGATACCATGTTCCATTTTAAAGGAAATGAAGCATAACAATTCCGTTGGTATTTTTTTTAATTTGTCCGAAAATAGGTCTGAAGTTCGTGATCACATAAGAGTTAAATTTAAATAACATATTATAAGTTTGAATAGATTGAATCTGAGCCCTGAACTTGAACAGTCGTAAACCCGACTCACTTAGCTCTATGATTGTCCTAACTTTATGGCTAAAAATAAAATATTAAGGACACTTTTACGATTGATATTGTCAGTTATTATACGTATTTATATTTTATTTATAATTTTAATCAAAATTTGCAGTTATCTTTCTTTTATAAAAACAAACAATAAACCCAAAGAGTTAGAATTACAGATTTTAAAAATAATTTATATTAAAATTATGTATTAATTTTTCTATACCAATTTCGTCCACTATTAGAGCTTACAGGGGCTGTCATAGTAATTTAACTTGAAAGATAGACTTAGAAGTACAATATAAAGAAAATAACAATGCTACTATCACATAAAAAAAGATTATATAATGTTTACATACATATGTATACTGTGGTCTGTGAACATCCGTTTAACATGTGGGTATGTGTATGTGAGTATTATGTGACTATTTTTTATGTGATAATATCATTATTTTAAAGAAAAAGAAGACGGAGAAAGAAAATAAACGGCAGGGGCTAGTTGTAGGGACCACAGTGTACAATTAAGAAATAGCACACGTGGCAGAATCACATGGCCCTGGACCAACATAGGGTTGTGGATGTCAGTGCGGCGGTGTCCAGCATCCTAATGGGCCCACCTCTCTCGCTTGAATTTGATGCCAAACGTGGCTACGTCATCTCCAGAATGGCCGGCCCCACCATTTTCTATTTCTGTAGAAAGACAGTGACAGGGACAGATTCCGTTCCGAAGTCCGTTAACTTTAACGTTCCGTTTTAACCGTACCTCTCTTTCTGTGGGTTCCGGATGAAGGTCCTAAAAATGATAGTGACGTTTGATTCCCTCGATATCCATCTGGTGGGTCCCTCTTGATGTAATGTGATCGTTCCGGTGGCGACTCATTTGTCCTTCGCGTGAATTACACTTAGCGGATTTTAAGTTTCCCATTGGGAGCGTGATTTCACGTCCTGGTATGTATAAAGTTGACCGGCCAGTACTTTCATGGGGTCAGGGACCAATAAAACGGCATATCTTTCCCTAAATATAGTACTAAATGAAAGGTTCAATCTCCACTCGATTTGTAGGGGCGTGAGAACCAGTTTTACTAAGGAGTGTATTTTATTTATGGGTTTTCTTTATTTATTTATAACCCTTTTAAGTCGTAAGAACCAGTAATAAATTAACTTGAACTTGACACACTCTAATTTAATCATATTTGTATTAGTTGTGTAATAACTTAATAAATGCAGTCACAACATACTTAGATCAGGTTTCCATCAATTTTGCGGGCGGCTTGATTATATACTCCTAGCAAATCTTCCCTTGTCCAAGTAATTTAAAGTTGTAATTGAATTTAGTCGAGCTGAATTATTGAGTTGTTCAAATTTAATTTATAAAATTTATCGAATTTAAAATAAAAATAAATTGAAACTCATTTAACTATCGAGTCGATCATTATTTTGAATTGAGCTCTAGCAATTTGAACTTCTCAAACGAATATTATATTAGTATTAATTAATAAAAATTTGTAAATTAAAGAGATTCGAGTAATTCATCGAATTTTAAAATTTGCTCATATTATAATTGTTTATATTTTTAAGAAATTTCAAATGAACTTTTAATGAACGAATATAAATCGTTTCTAAACTGTTTGATTCATTTTATAAAACTTCTATGCATAGTATGTCACTGAATTTAAATAAATAAGAATTGAACTAATTTGACATTAGGAATATTTAGGATGGTGATAATTACTAGTTACACACTTTATAAGTAAGTGATTAATTTTCTTCTAAGACATGAATGCTTTATAATTTCCAAGAACACAATTATAATAAGGTAAGTTTGTCTTTGTTTTTTTATAAATGTTATGCAGTGTCAAATCATCTTATGTAGATGTGTAATTTATTTTTATTTTATAGTTATTGTGTGTAATAAGATAAATTAAAGAAAAAAACTAAAAACTAAATAAATATATTGGGTCTCATTTAGTCACTTACTTATATTTAGGTATATAATATAACTAGCAATTTAGGGATCATAATGTTATTATTTGTTTAATCTGGTCGAAATTGTTTAATTAACGAGTGTGAGGATGTTTTGCGTGAGTAGTAAGTAACAAACTCTAGTTTAAGGGTATAAAATGAGTTAAATTAAACCGAACAGATAATTGTTCGAATTCTATTTGTAAAGTTAAATTCACACTCGAATTCGACTCAAATTCAAATTGTATTTCAAAAACTTTACTCAAATTTGACTTGACTCGAATATTCATTATTTGAATTCGATTCTAGTTGAATCAAATTATATTCAAACTACTCGCGAGTTTCGAAATCGATTCGAATTCAAACTCGAATTCGAGTCTCTCCATAGTAATTAGTTTTATAATAGATATACTTATAAATTGAACTTATTTTTTTACTTAGAAATGAGAAAATATATTTACTATTACACTTTACAAATATAAATTAAAATTAAAATTAAAAAATAAAATAAAATAATTAATTATCCTAATTTTATTTTTTTTTAATGTGTATATATTATAAGAGAATATATAGTACTCAAATATGTATCAATCGAGTATGTATCGAATCACAATCGAAAATTCTATTAGTTTGTATAAACTTACTCATATTATAGTCGTATTTTCATTCGAATTATTTTCTGTGCACAGATTTGTATAATATTATTAACAAATTAAATCTGAATCTCACTTTTATTTTTTCTAGTCGAACTCGAACCATTTGGTTCAATTTACAGCCTTACTCCTGCTATACACTTAAAGGAAATTGTCGTGTCTGAAACCCTTTTCAGACAAGAAGCGACCTAATTTAAAAACATTATTCGTTCTAATTTGGTTGAAGTGTTTTTGTTACCATTGGTACCTTTCCGGCATAAACCATACATTTCAGAGAGGTCGTATTTCTTTCGGTTGGTAGTAATGGAATGCTTTTATTATCTAAAATGAAGAATATTAATTTTCCACCAAAAGATCAGTCCAATGATACTACTCACGGGTAAATAGCACAATATTTACTCGGAAATCTCCGCTATTTGAATATGGAACATCATAACAACGAATTGGAATGAAACGACTATAACTCCGATATAAACTATTGGGAATATCATAGCGAAGAAGTGAAGACCTAACAAAAGAAGTAACCCTGAAGTTTTGCGAAAGTCTGGGATGGGAAATGAAACAGAATGTACCGAATTTTTAGCGCGTACAATCATCAAATCAGCGACTAAAGTATAAAACAGAAAGTATCATAGTAGGCCTTCCTTCCCTAAAATGGAAAGTCGATCTATTACGACCAACGCAGTTGTTCGTATTTCATTTATTACTTTTCTAGACAAAAAGTAACGAATCTCCCTTTATTTTTGAAACGGTTAGATTTAATATTGTTGTTTGTTCTAATCAGGTCGAAATAATACTCCCTCCATTTTTATATGTAGGTCGTTTTAGACTTTTTTTTTTATTCTTAATTATTTGTCGCTTGTGGTTATCTAGGAGAATTGATTACTATTTTTTTTCAAATTGCCCCTTATTATTCCACCTAATTTTTTGATCCATATTTATGAAATAAGTGAGTTGAAGGGTATTATAGACAATTGATAATATAGTTAATGCTTTTTATTCATTTCTTTAATTCTTGTGCACATGTCTAAAACAACCTATATTAAAGAACGAACGGAATAATTTCATTTACGCTAACCTGATATACTACATGAAAAATAAATACCTTGAAGATCCAATTATAATTTTAACCTTTTAAAAACAATTTAAGAGTACAAAAATGAATATACTCTTCCTCATACCAACCATGTAGAACATGCCCCCGCCACCCCCCTACCCCCCATCCCCCACACCCCACACCCATGCGCCTAGCCGCATTTCATTTAATCTACATACGTTCCCCGTCCTTTTCATTCTTTTTTTTTTTGCTAAATGTAGTAATCCTTTTCATTACCCACAACAATGTAGTAGGAGAGGAGTAATATTACTCCGGCAGATTATGGTTCCAAAGTTGCATGGTAATTGGCACAGTCAATAAGATTCTCTCTCTCTGATCATCGCATCACTGGCATACTTTTAAGCTTTAGCATTACGGTGCTGCCACGCCTCTTTTATGCCCTTATTAAATTTATCGCCGGCCCAATCATCCTATTACATTTTTTTCTAAATACTACCAACACATTTTTTTACTTCAAAAACAAGAAAATACATCACACCACTTCTATTTATAAACAATTTAATATCCCAAAAAAACATTTACTGTTCACTGTTATACCATTATTATGGCTGGCCAAGAGTTCTTCCTTATCTCCTCCTCCTCCTCCTCCTCCTCCTCCTCTTTTCTTCTCTTTTTCCTTTTCTTCTTCCTCTCTTGAAGCTTGCGCCCCTATAACCACCACTTACACAACCCATACAAATTCAAATTTACAGACCGCACAAAAAAGTTGCGCGAAAAACCAAGCAGAGCTCAAATCTATGCATATATATCCACTTGTCCACCCATTTTAAATCTAATTCGTACCAAAAAAAAATCGACTTTGTAGATTTTCTTTTATAGTTATAAATCCGAAATTACCAATCAAAACCATGGTTATTAAGAGAGATCGCGAGCGGGAAAAAGGTGAAGGCTCATCATCAATGGCGAATCCAGCAGCAGCTGCCGGTAAAGGGAAGATATGTGTAGAGGAGCAGCCGGGCGTCGGCGGAATGGACGAGCTTTTGGCGGTGTTGGGGTACAAAGTCCGGTCATCGGACATGATCGACGTTGCGCAGAAGCTGGAGCAGCTTGAGATGGCCATGGGGACTAATACGGAAGATGAAATTACTCTGCTTTCAGATTCTGTTATGTACAATCCTTCTGATATTTCCTGTTGGGTTGAGAGGCTGCTGTCGGACATCGGCACCGCCGTGGAGCCTTCGGCTGAGCAAAATGTTTTGAGACAACCCAGTGAATCTTCCTCCACTATTATCGATTTCACGAATGGGAACCAGAGTAATACGATCTATTCCGACAATGATTCGGTGTATGATTTGAGCGCAATATTTCCAGCTGATTTTATTTATGGACAAGAGACTGGGATAGATGGCAATAGAAATGGGAATAAGCGAATGAAACCATCAACTGGTCTTGAATTTGGTGAGAGTTCCTTACCAGTGCCGGCGCCGGCTATGATACCTGGATCAGGGCGGCCGTTGGTACTTGTCGATTCTCAAGAGGCCGGAGTCCGGCTCGTACACACACTCATGGCTTGCGCCGAAGCGATCCAGCAAGAAAATATGAAGTTGGCGGATAATCTACTGAAACACATAAGTTTACTGGCCGTGTCTCAAGCCGGGGCAATGAGAAAAGTGGCCACCTATTTTGCTCATGCCTTGGCTAAACGGATTTACAAAGTTTATCCTCAGGATTCTGTGGAGATTCCGTATTTAGACATGTTGCAGATGCATTTCTATGAATCCTGCCCATATCTGAAATTCGCCCACTTCACCGCCAATCAGGCGATTTTGGAGGCCTTTTCTGGGATAAATCAAGTTCATGTCATTGATTTCAGCTTAAAACAGGGTATGCAATGGCCAGCCCTCATTCAGGCTCTCGCATTGCGTCCCGGCGGCCCGCCAAAGTTTAGGCTGACCGGAATTGGCCCGCCGCAGACGGATAACACCGATGCTCTACAGCAGGTGGGGTATAAGCTGGCACAATTGGCTCGGACTATTGGAGTGGAATTCGAATTCCGTGGATTCGTTGCGAATTCTCTGGCGGATCTCAACCCGTCCATGCTCGATATCCGTCCGAGCGAGGTGGAGGCCGTGGCGGTGAATTCTGTTTTTGAGCTGCACAGATTATTAGCTCGGCCGGGAGCAGTTGAGAAGGTTCTGGATTCAATCAAGGTTATGAAGCCGAAGATTTTGATTGTTGTTGAGCAGGAATCTAACCATAATGGGCCAGTGTTTATGGACAGGTTTACGGAGGCTTTGCATTATTACTCAACAATGTTCGACTCGCTGGAGAGTTCTGGGTTGACTCAGACTAATAATACTCAGGATTTGGTGATGTCTGATGTCTACTTGGGGCGGCAGATTTGTAATGTTGTGTCTTGTGAAGGGACGGACCGAGTCGAGCGGCACGAGACATTGACTCAGTGGCGGGCAAGGATGTGTAATACTGGGTTTGACCCGGCTCATCTCGGATCCAATGCGTACAAGCAGGCGAGTATGTTGTTGGCTTTGTTTGCGGGTGGGGACGGTTACCGGGTGGAAGAAAATGATGGGTCTCTCATGCTGGGTTGGCACACTCGCCCACTCATCGCTACCTCCGCTTGGCAGCTCGCTGCTGAAGCTCCGTAACCATGACGGTTCGACCCGTTGTTCTTTTGAGTGAGTTAACTCGGACAAACTGATGAATGCTGACTTCCACCGAATGAGAGTGGTGGCGTGAAAGTCTGAAGGAAAATGACAGTGACAGGGACAACGGGTCAAATCCCGTCTCTTACCTTTTCTTTTTTACCTCTCTAAGTCAGCCTCTTTTATTTTTACCTTTTTATTTATTTTTTTTGGAGTTCTGACAGCTAGTAGTTCAAGTTTTTACTTTTTTTGGGAAGAAAATTGCCTTTTGTCTAAAGGGGTGGTTTAATGATATTGCCAAATGTGTGTATATATTTTGTCATGGAATAAAATGTCAGAGTGATTTATATACTTGCTTGTAGTCTAGTACTAATACTTTGCTTTGAATTGGGATTAAATTAGAGCCTGCAATTACTACATTTTTTGTGATAAGTTCAATTACTGCATTTTGTGATCTGATGAGGTTAAAAATAACTTCTTATAATTTTTTATTACATTAAGTTATAACAACAAAATCGTGGTTATACATCATTTTCACCGTCATTATATATATATATATATATATATATATATATATATATATATATAATGATAAATTTATCAATATAATACTTTTATAACTTATATAATAAAAAATTATAGAACTTACACAATTTCAGTCTACTCAGATACCATTTTGTGATAGTTCCTTCCTTTGCCACATGAGAGGGACACATTTTAGTTTATCATTTAAACCATCTGTCTTGCAACATTATCACAATTGAGTGTAATGAATGTATTTATAAAACTAGCTCTAATTTATTTTGAAGCCAAAAAGTAATTCTATTTGTAAGAGCTCAATTTTTATGAATAAGAATAATTTTTTTTCTTAAAATATATTTTTAAATATTATGGTGTGGATTTGATATAATGTTATAGTTGTTGGTTGTGACGCCCCCAAAATTAGGTATACATCACCTATCTTGAGTCATGGAGATCGTGTAATTCAAATACAACTTATTAATAAACTGCCGCAGTGTAATATCGACAAAACATAAATCATGAGTTTGAATATAAATATTGTCTACTAGAGAGTATACAAACTCAAAAAGAGTCATCATTACAATTATTATCACACTATTTCGCTGAGAATAGTGAGGACTACTAATGCACCATCTAGACTATCACTCCGCTCCTCGACTCGTCCAATTTATATTCTCATTTCTGAAGAGAACAGTGAAAGAAAGGGTGAGCTCAACTAGCCCGGTAAAAATATTATGACTACGATAATGTAGAATAAATTATCATTAGCCTTAAACGATGTTAAAGCGATACAATATAACAAACATCAAGTTTAAGCTGCGGTGAACAAGCAATCCATTAAAGAGTCAAGTAGAGAATAAAATCTACTATCTTTTTATGATTTAAAAGGTTTTTCATTACTTTTATCATTTGAACTCAAATTTTAATAAATAATCCACATCATCGAATCACCCCCCATACTACTGGCCGAGGATATTCTTTAGTATCCGACCACCATAATTATCCATACACTACGGGCCAAGAATATTTGTGTATTCATTAATGGTCATGATCTTGCCAACAATTTGTCCATCAATGCACTACGGGCCAATGAGGACTTTTATCACATCATTTGTAACATTACGGCCATGATTACAGCAAGAATAATCCTCGGTCATAATCATACCAAGTCCATCTACGCTTCTGTGCCACAGATGACTTTCAAAAAAATATAAACATGAGGATGATGACAATGATATAAGAATTCAATAAAACAAGTTCAAGAATTAATTTATCACAGAACTAATAATGTCCAAATTGTCAACATAATATCGCTTTGTAGAGTAAAATTCAAGAATGCTCGGAAGAATATTTCCATGAAAAGATCTTTGGATGAAGCTTAAATATCAAGGATATTCCACTAATTTCATGGAGTATATAAGTCAAAACTTTAACCAATTTGAGTATAATAAAGAATGGAATAAAAAAAAAATCACCGTACATGCGGTGCAGATGTATGAGCAGGTTATTCCAACGTAATACTAAATAACGGAACCGAGTCGTGAAATTGCAGACAAGATGGGATGTTCAAAATGAATAATAAAGAATGGAATAACAATAGAAATCACCCATGCATGCGGTACTTGATGTATATGTTATTCCAACAGAATACTAATAAGGGCGGAATCAGTCAGACATAAAACACACGTATACATGACATTCCAATGTAATAATAATAAAGAGGCGGAACCGGTCCGGCGTAGAAACGCATGCACAGTGAGGATATTCCAATGTAATAATAAAGGCGGAATCGGTCCCACAGAAAAAGCGCATGCATGAGGATATTCTAACGAGAATAATAAAGGCGGAATAATAGAAGAATGTCACCAAGTATAGGGTAGCAGCGTATCTGAGTTATTCCAATAGAATAATAAAGAATGGAATAACATAAGTTCTCTTCATGAATACAAAAGAATAACACCCTTACGAGTACAACAAATAATATTTTCTACCTTAAGAAGAAAATCTTTGGATCTTTGGATATATAAGTAGTGAAGTAGCAGAATACTTTCTTCTTTCTCTCTATAGTTTATCTCTCAGAGTTTGGTGAATTCATAAGAAAATAATGAAGGAATGAGCTTATTTATAGAAAAATGGATCGCATAGTAATTAATTAATTCATGAAGCAGTCCATTAATTTACTTTAATCGACGGTCCATTTTAAAAGCAAAATCTTTTAAATAAAATATAATATATTCTATTTATAATCTAATAAAACGAATAACTTTATAAAAGATTTTATTATGCAAACACTACGCAGCACTTTATCAGCCTTATGCAAATACTATGCATAATAAAATATAATATATTCTAATTATTGTTTAATAAAAGCAGATAACTTTATAAAAGTATTCTATTTTATATAAAAAGATTTTACTATGCTGAAAACACTATACTGAGATAATTATGCATAATTATATTCTATTTATAGAATAACTTTATAAAAGTATTCATTTTATATAAAAGATTTTCGTATTATTACATTAATAATACCAACAAAACTGAGTGACTAACATAAGCATCAATAATTAATCACGAGTGTACTACTATGCAACCACGCGTACATTTGTACTTTTAACTTAAGGTGTTTCAATAGTTAATTCAGAAAACTTAGCCAGTTATTTTCATAAAGCATTTTGTCGTTTTTCTCAATCCAAACAATAATTCCGTTAATAGGGTCCACCAACGATTGTCTTAGATTATCTGAATATTTCCGACCAATCGAATATTATATAATAACTTGCGTACTTTGCAAAATTTATAAATATTACCCACAACTATAACATTATATCAATTTCACTCTATAATATTCAAAAATAAATAATATTTATAGAAAATTCATCTTTATTCAAAAAGTTGGGGTTTTACAACCTCCCCTTCTTATGAAATTTTGCCCTCGAAATTAGGGTACGTACCTGGTATATCGAAGATGTAAGGATACCTTGATTTTATTTCAGATTCTAACTCCCAAGTCATTTCCTCAACATCGTGGTTTCTCTACAAAACTTTGACTTGAGGTATAACCTTGGAGCGTAGAATATGTTCCTTCTTATCCAAGATTTGAACAGGAACCTCTTCATACGTCAAATCTTCCGCTATTTCGTCCGGTTCTAACTCAATAATGTGGTTCGGGTCTTCCACATATTTACGTAACATAGATATGTGAAAAATATTATGAACACGAGACATACTTGGCGGTAAAGCGAGTCTATAGGCCACAGTTCCTACTCAATCAAGGATTAAAAATGGGCCGATGAATCGAGGATTGAACTTTCCTCTCTTTCCAAATCTCGTAACTCCTTTCCACGGATCAACTCGTAATAACACATGATCTCCTATATCAAATTCCACGTCCTTTCGATGAAGATCAACATAACTCTTTTGTCGATCTTGTGAGGTCTTTATACGTTGTCGGATTGTTTGAATCTTTTTCTTAGTCATACGTATCAACTCCGGTCCCAACAACATTGCTTCACCCACCTCATCCCAAAGATACCCGAGAACAACACTTTCTTCCATATAACGCCTCGAATGGAGCCATGCCAATACTTTGTTGATAAGCTGTTGTTGTAGGAAAACTCCACCAACGGTAAGAACTTGTCCCAACTTCCCTTGAAGTCGAGGACACGAGTCTTAATAAATCTTCAAGAGTTTGAATAGTCCTCTCGATTGTCCGTAAAATACGAGGATGATATGCGAACTAAATCGTAAATTCGTGCCCATAGCTTTTTGTAAACTAACCCAAAATCGTGAAGTGAATCTTGGGTCTCGATCGAAACTATGGATCTTGGCATACCATGCGGTCTTATAATCTCGTTTTTATACATACGAGCAAGGCGTTCAAGTGTATAAGTTTCTCGTATTGGTAAGAAATGAGCAGATTTGGTCAATCTATCAACAATGACCCAAATTTCATCAATGCCTTGAAAAACCTTGGGAAGACCCGATGCTTGAAATCCATGGTAATGTGCTCCCACTTCCATTCTGGAATTTCAAGTGGTTCTTGACCGAACCTTTTGGTACTTGATGCTCGCCTTGACTCGTTGACAAGTTAGACACCTTGAGATAAACGATGTGGCGCCCCAAAATAGGTATACATCACCCATTACGAGTTGTCGATACATAGTGCATGTAAACAACTACAACTTTATTATTACAATGAAGAAAGCGTGAGTTTGAATACAAATATTATCTTAGACAATATCTATACTCCAATAAATTCTCATCACATTTATTGATACATTATTTTACAAAATGGTGAGGACTACTAAACAACTCTCTCTAGAACCTTCATTCCATACCCGACTGCGTACTCGCATTTATATTCTCGCCTCATGAGAAGAAAAAATGGAACAAAAAGAAAAGGGTGAGCTTAACTAGCCCAGTAAAGAATATTATGACTAAGATAATATACAACAAATTATCGTTAGTCTTCAACAGGGAAAAATCTGAGAGAATACATTAAACAACAAGTTTTAGATCAATATTTGCAGCAGAAAATATTAATTCATAGAAAAGTTACGTAGAGGGTGAAATCTACTAATATCTATGAATTTAATAGTCCATCATCATTATTTTATCCCTGTAACATCAATCAATATTCATCTTGAATCAAATATTCATCTTTGCACTACAGGCCAAAGATATTCATCAGTTGGTCATGTTCATCTAAACACTGCTCATCATCTGCACCACGAGCCAAAGATATTCATCAAGAAATCATTCATCTTTGCACTACAGGCCAAAGATATTCAGTAATATCATCATTTAGGACTGAGGATGATGAAAAATATTTTAAAGAAAACGAATCCAGTGAAACAAAAGAATAAATATTAGGATTCGTATTTCAGCTATTTCATGTCCAAAAATATCTCATAAATAATTATAGTGGTGTAAAATTCAAGAATGATCAAAACATGGATACAATCAAAGCTAGTATCCAGAATAGATATTTTGGACGAAAAGGAAAATTTTCATTTTTCGATGAATAGTGTCGTATTCGTGAATAAGATCAGATATCGTGAATAGTAGTAGTATACGTGAATAGTAACCCCGACACTAAAAGTTTTAAATTTGATTAAAAAGTTCAGATCAATACTTCGGCATAATGATATTAGAAGAAATAATATCATTTTAAAATAATATCCCTTACCTCAAAAGACAGTACTTCTAGTTGAAACACCGGATATAAGCTATGACTTGAACTTGCACCGTATAGCAATAGTACTCAAAGTATACTCAAAATACTCACAAGAATACGCTCGATAATATAGAGAGAGAAAACTTCAGTTTCTGGTGTGATTTTCAATTCTAACCTAAGCACACTATTCCATGACCAAACGAATATTCCCCGACAACAATGAATATTTTATAACCACTTGCTTATTTTGAAATATTTGCGTATTTTACCCATAACTATCCACATTAATCAAATCAACCCTTACTATTTCAAAATAATAAATAGAAAAAATTAAATTTCATTAATAATAAGTTAGGGTCTTACAACCTCCCCTCCTTATGAAATTTCGTCCTCGAAATTGGACGTTAAATACTGTGTGTTTGAAAAGGTGAGGATACCTCGCTTTCATTTCCGTTTCCAATTCCCAGATCATTTCCTCTATAGCATGATTCCTCCATAAAACTTTAACTTGTGGTATGACCTTTGTGCGTAGGACATGCTCCTTCCTATCCAAGATCTTGACAGGTACCTCTTCGTACGTTAAGTCTTCGGCTATCTCGTCCGGTTCTAACTCTATAACGTGGTTCGGGTCTTTCACATATTTACAAAGTACAGATATGTGAAACACATTATGAACACGAGACATACTCAGAGGTAACGCGAGTCTATAGGCTACATTTCCTACTCGGTCAAGAATTTGAAATGGACCAATAAATCGTGGATTGAACTTTCCTCTCTTCCCAAATCTTGTAACTCCTTCCATGGAGCAACTTCATGACAATACATGATCCCCTATACTAAATTCCACGTCCTTTCGATGAAGATCCGCATAACTCTTTTGTCGATCTTGTGCCGTTTATATACGTTGTCGAATCATTTGGATCTTTTCGGTAGTCATACGCATTAACTTTCGGGTCCCAATAATGTTGCTTCACCCACCTCATCCCAACATATTGAGAAGCGACACTTTCTTCCATATAATGCTTTAAATGGAGCCACACCTATACTTGCTCGATAAGCTGTTGTTGTAGGAGAATTCCACCAATGGTAAATACTTATCCTAACCGCCTTGAAGTCTAGGACACAAAGTCTTAATAGATCTTCAAGAGTTTGAATAATCCTCTCTAATTGTCCATCCTTTTGAGGATGGGTATTTAACTAAATCGTAAATCCGTGCCCATAGCTTTTTGCAAGCTAACTCAAAATCTTGAAGTGAATCTTGGGTCACGATCCGAAACTATGGATACTGGCATGCCATGTAACCTCACAATCTCATTTACATATATACTAGCAAGACGTTCAAGGGAATAAGTCTCCCGTATCGGCAAGAAATGAGCAGACTTGGTTAATCTATCAACAATAACCCAAATGGCATTGATGCCTTGAGAAACCGTAGGAAGACCCGTAACGAAATCCATGGTAATGTGTTCCCACTTCCATTTCGGAATCTCAAGTGGTTGCAACGGACCCTTAGGTACTAGATGCTCCGCCTTTACACGTTGACAAGTTAAACACGTTGAGATAAACTTTGCAATCTCTCTCTTCATATTGTTCCACCAAAATGTATATCG
Organism: Panax ginseng; assembly: GCA_020205605.1. Classification (NCBI taxonomy): domain Eukaryota; kingdom Viridiplantae; phylum Streptophyta; class Magnoliopsida; order Apiales; family Araliaceae; genus Panax; species Panax ginseng. Next base: position 23,965,916 of record CM035148.1, on the reverse strand, counting down.
AAGATCACGATACATTTTGGTACTTCCAGGATGGATTGCAAATGGTGTATTATGTGCCTCCATCATAACCTTGTACTTCAAATCAGAGTCGTTAGGGACACAAAGTCTGGAGTGGACTCGAAGTATTCCTTCTTCATCAATTCTCGCTTCCGGAATAGCACCTTCTTGTACTTTCTTCTTCATACGCATCAGCTCCGGGTCGGTGGCTTGAGCAACCTTAACTTTTTCTATTAAAGTTGGCTCTATGCGTATACTTGACATCATCGCACTCGTTCATGCATATGATCTTCTACTCAACGCGTCAGCTACCACGTTCGCTTTTTCAGGATGGTATTGAATAGTGTGGTTGTAGTCTTTCAATAGTTCGAGCCAACGTCGCTGCCGCATATTGAGTTCTTTTTGAGTGAAGAAATATTTAAGGCTTTTATGGTCTGAATATATCTCCACTTTCTCCCCATATAGATAGTGCCTCCATATCTTTAGCGTGAAAAACGATCGCCGCTAACTCTAGATCATGAGTAGGATAATTCCTCTCATATTCTTTAAGTTGTCATGAGGCATAGGCTATGACTTTCCCACGTTGCATGAGAACACATCCTAACCCTTTGCTCAAGCATCATTTGTAGATAACAAATCCATCCGTACCGGATGGTATTGTTAGAACAGTCTTGAAATGAGTCTCTCTTGAGCTCTTGGAAACCCTTCTCGCATTCCTCGCTCCATCTGAAATTTTATATCTTTCCGATTCAATTTGAGTTAATGGAGTAGCGATTCGAGAAAATCCTTCCACGAATCTCCGATAATAACCAAATTTAAGCCCGAAAGCTACGTGCTTGATCCACCGACTTGGTTGCTCCAACTTTGTATTGCTTCAATCTTTCAGGGTCCATAGATACTCCATGTTTCAACACCACGTGCCCAAGGAATGCTACTTCCTCAAGCCAGAACTCGCATTTCTTCAATTTGGCATATAGTTTGTTTTCACGAAGCCTTTGGAGTACCAGCTTCAAATGGTGCTCATGATCTTCACGACTTTTGGAATATATGAGGATGTCATCAATAAAGACAACAACGAACTGATCCAAATATTCCTTGAATACTCGGTTCATCATATCCATAAAAGCCGCAGGAGCATTAGTCAATCCGAAAGTCATGACTAAGAATTCATAATGCCGTCACCAAGAGTTCTAAAGCGGTCTTTGGAATATCCTCGATTCTAATCTTGATAGATGATATCCGTAAGCGAAGATCGATCTTTGAAAAAAATTGTTCCCCCTTATAATCGGTCAAACAAGTCATCAATACGAGGTAGAGGATACCTATTCTTGATGGTGACATGGTTCAATTCCTATAATCAATACAAAGTCGCATACTACTACCGTCTTTCTTCTTTTACGAATAAAACAGAGCACCCCGAGGAGATGTACTTAGGGCGAATGAAACCGATGTCCAACAATTTCTCGTAGTTGGACCTTTAACTCTGAAGTTCAATAGAGCCATTCGATATGGGGTTTTAGAAATGGGCTTTATGCGAGGTTCAAGATCAATAAAGAATTCAACTTCACGTTCGGGGGTACGGGAAGTTCTTCAAGAAAATCGTCGGAAAGTCAATAACAATGGGAATATTATTCAAATTTGGCGTGTCTTTATTCAAATCCATAACATGGGCTAAGAAAGCTTGACATCTGTTTTTCAATAAACGAATAGCTTTATGATTAGATATGACAGTGATTGATTTTAATGGTTTAGTTTCTTGAATTCGTACAACAGGTTGGTTAGGAATATGAAAACTAACAATCTTACGAAAATAATCAATTTTGGCATGATGAGTAGTTAACCAATCAATCCCTAAAATCACATCAAAAGCAAGTATCTTTAAAGAGATAAGGTCAACAGGTAAGGTGATGGTGCTAACTTGAATCAAACAAGATTTATAAACAGTGGATGTGATGAAAGTTTCTCCTAACGGAGTTTCCACAGATAGGTCAAAGTCTAATTTTTCTGGAGTCAAGTTTAAACGTTGAGCACAAGCAGGATAGATAAATGAATGGGTAGCACCGGTATCAAGTAAGGTATAAACTTCGCAAGAATTTATAAATAGCTTACCCGTGATCACCTCGTTTGGGTTCTCGCATTTTTGACGATCACAACAAACGCTTTTTCGAGAACCGTTGACTTTGACTTTTTCGGGGGACGATCTTTTGAGTCACGATCCTCATTGAACTAGGTTTTTCTACCGTACAATCTCGGCGATATGTCCTTCCTTTCCATAATTATAGCATACCTTGAAGCTGTTATGGGCGGTTTGGTGATATGTCCCTCTTTTCCGCATTTATAGCATCTGACCGGTGGTCGTTCCTCCTTGGAACCGATTCTTGTTTAAGACCGCTGTCGTCTTCACATGGTCGTTGTTAAATCTCCTCTTTTAAAATCTCCTCTCGACTCGCTTCTTCTATTTTCATGGCCATGATTACCACCGAATGGTTACCATTTTTGTCCGTCTTTTCTTTCTCCATTTGGTTATCGTTGTTTTGTTGTTCGCTATCTCCTTATTATCTCGGTTGTGGGTCCTTGGTTGACCGTACTCGTTATCTCGCTCTAATAATTGAGCCTGTTACAACAACATCGAAGAGAGAAAATTTATGAGAAATGAGATCTTGACGTATCTTAGGGTTTCAAACCTCTAAGAAACATCCGCGTCATCGTTCCTCATTCTCCACTAAATGAGGTCTGAACTGGATAACTCTGCAAACTTTGCCTCGTCTTTGGGACACCGTCATGTTATTACGCTCCGATCTAATAAACTCCACTTCCTTCATATGACGAACACTTTCGGGAAAATATTTGTCATTAAATAGTTTACGAAATGTCTCCCAAGACATCTTGAGTCTTGAATTTGGATGGGTACGCTTCTGAGACTCCACCGGTGAATCCGCTTCGCCACGGAACATAAAGGTGGCAAATGGAACCTTACATTCTCCGTGCATCCCAAGACATCGAATATCTTGGTAATTTGCTTGACCCATGTTTCCGCCATGATCGGATCGCTTTCCTTAAATTCTGGTGGTCCCGACTCTTTGAAGCTGCCTTGTGTGACAACCCGTGAATTGCTATCATTTCCTCCTCTGTATTTTGAACACGAGTCTCCCAAATCGATTTTTGCATGACCGCGCAAAAGCTTCTAAACATCCCCTCGTTCATCATCATCTTTTCGATTGGTGTTGTTCGCGGGAGGAACATGCCGACCACTGTTGCGCGTTCTCCTCGTTGGTGAGTCTGAGCGTCTCCACGGTCTCATTTCCACTTTATTAATATTCTCGATCGACATTCTCAAATATTGTCATAAAACAAGGGTTAATTAAGAAAATCAATATATCACATAATATCCCTATATCTTGACCAACTAACAAATAAGCTTAGATAGGACATACTAGCGAAGGATTTACTCGTCTCCCCTCCTAGTTCTATTCCCGATCTCGCCAGAGATCATATCCTAAGCTCGATACCAATTGTGGCGCCCCAAAATAGGTATACATCACCCATTACGAAGGTTGTCAATACATGGTACGTAAACAACTACAACTTTATTATTACAACAAGAAAGCTGTGAGTTTGAATACAAATATTATCTTCTAGACAATATCTATACTCAAATAAATCCTCATCACATTTATTGATACATTATTTTGCAAAAAATGGTGAGGACTACTAAACAACTCTCTCTAGAACCTTCATTTCATACCCCCAGGCTCGTACTCGCATTTATATTCTTGCCTCACGAGAAGAAAAATGGAACAAAAAGGAAAAGGGTGAGCTCGATGAGCCCGAAAGAAGAATATTATGACTAAGATAATATACAACAAATTATCGTTAGTCTTCAACAGGGAAAAATCTGAGAGAATACATTAAACAACAAGTTTTAGATCAATATTTGCAGCGGAAAATATTAATTCATAGAAAAGTTACGTAAAGGGTGAAATCTACTAATATCTATGAATTTAACAGTCCATCATCATTATTTTATCCCTGTAACATCAATCAATATTCATCTTGAATCAAATATTCATCTTTGCACTCTGAGCCAAAGATATTCATCGATTGGTCATGTTCATCTAAACACTGTTTCATCTTTGCACTACGAGCCAAAGATATTCATCAAGAAATCATTCATCTTTGCACTACCGGCCAAAGATATACAGTAATATCATCATTTAGAACTGAGGATGATGAAAAATATTTCAAAGAAAAGCGAATCCGATTGAAACAAAAGAATAAATATTAAGGATTCAGTATTTCAAATTTATTTCATGTCCAAAAATATCTCATAAATAATCATAGTTATGTAAAATTCAAGAATGATCAAAACATGGATACAATCAAAGCTAGTATCCAGAATAGATATTTTGGACGAAAAGGAAAAATTTCATTTTTAGATGAATAGTCCGTATTCATGAATAGTATCGATATCGTGAATAAGGTCAGATATCGTGAATAGTAACTCAGACACTAAAAGTTCCAAATTTGATTAAAAGTTCGAGATCAATACTTCGGCATAATGATATTAGAAGAAATAATATCATTTTAAAATAATATCCCTTACCTCGAAAGACAGTACTTCTAGTTGAAACACCGGGATATAAGCTATGACTTGAACTTGCAATCAGTATAGCAGCAAAGACTAAAGTATACTCAAAATACTCACAAGAATATGCTCGATAATATAGAGAGAAAACTTGATTTTACGGTGTGATTTTCAATTCTAACCCAAGCACCTATTTATAGGAAAATGCTTAGAACACCAAAGTAGAAAATTTAATAAAATATAAATATATATATCAAAATTCCTCGCCACTCTTGAAATCTGATTTCAGACTCAATAAGCACATGCCACCTTCTAGAAAAAGTAAGTAAAAAAACGTTTTTCTAATTTAAAATAATTTAAACTTCAAAAATCAATTATTTGAACTTCAAACTTTAATAATTCACAATAAATAGCTCTTTTGTAGGAAAATTGAAACTCGCGCTTTTTATAGGAAATTCAATTCTCTACAACTTCTACGGAAGAAAGTTTTCCAAATTCCAAATAGAAATTGGACAAGAAATCCATAAGCAGGCGATTTTACATTTATAATCAAATTTCGATCAAGAAATGGGATCGCAAACACATAAAACATGCTTTAAATATTTTGGTAACAAAAATACTCCTCCTCCATATATACTCATATATCCCACATTCATCGTGAAAATATCATCATTATTATATTATTAAAATTAATAATATATTTAAATGAATTATTTTATCACAAAAGATAAAATTTCAATTTTTAACAATTGTCACATTAAAAATTTTCTCCATCTATATCCACATAAAATCAATATTTTCCTCATCATATAAATCAATAATTAATTATTTACAAATAATATTACATAATTACAATCGATAAACCAAGCGGTTCCCTGTGATAGAGGGCTTTCAATAAAAATTTTTCCTTCTTTGGCAAGCAATTAGGTGACCAAACCTCTCCTTGAAGCGTAACTTTCTAGACATTGCCAATAATGTTATCTAATAATATTATTAGGATAATATGAATTATTGCTTCGATAATGAAAAATTGTGTAATGACAATTATTGAAACAACAGCAATATAAAATATCAAAGCAACAATTATTAAAATAAAATAATGAACAGTAATTACTGTAACCATTATTGAGTAGTGCCTTCTTACGTAAGAATCAATAATTGGTGCAATACTGGGTGTTAATTAACCGAAAGTATTTTAACGAAGATAAGCAGATAATAACTACACAATTATTTTTAAATAACTTATATTTGTCGTTTTCTTCATTCAATCGCTTTCAGTTATGGGGCCCACAAAGATCTGCTACCATCGCATACGAATATTCCCTGACAAAGCAAAGAATATTCCACGACGAAAACGAATATTTTCAAACAATAATGAATATTTTATAACCACTTGCTTATTTTGAAATATTTGCGTATTTTACCCATAACTATCCACATTAATCAAATCAACCCTTACTATTTCAAAATAATAAATAGAGAAAATTAAATTTCATTAATAATAAGTTGGGGTCTTACAAACAGCGCTATCTCTCTCTTCATATTGCTCCACCAAAATTTATGACGAAGATCACGATACATTTGGTACTCCCAAGATGGATTGCAAACGGTGTGTTGTGCGCCTCCATCATGATTTTATACTTTAACTCAGGATCGTTAGGAACACAAAGTCTGGAGTTGACTCGAATTGACTCGAAGTATTCCTTCATAATCGATTCTTCATCATCGATTCTTGCTTCCGGCATCGCACCTTCTTGCACTTTCTTTCTCATACGCATAAGCTCCGGATCTGTAACTTGAGCAGCTTTAATTTTATCAATTAAAGTCGGTTCTACTCGTATATTCGTCATCCTCACGTAGGTCCCTGGAGTCTTTATCTCTATCTCCATCCTTTGCAAGTCATACAAAATGGGCTTTTGCGTTGACAATATTGCACTCGTACCCGCATATGATCTTCTACTTAATTCGTCAGCTACCACGTTCGCTTTTCCAGGATGGTATTGGATGGTGTGATCATAATCTTTCAACAGTTCAAGCCAACGTCGTTGTCGCATGTTGAGTTCCTTTTAAGTGAAGAAATATTTGAGGCTTTTATGATCCGTAAAGATCTCCACTTTCTCCCCATACAAGTAATGCCTCCAAATCTTTAGTGCGAAGACAACAGCTGCCAACTCTAGATCATGAGTAGGATAATTCCTCTCATATTCTTTGATTTATCGTGAGGCATAGGCTATGACTTTCCCATGTTATATGAGAACACATCCTAACCCTTTGCTCGAAGCATCACTGTAGATGACAAATCCCTCCGAACCAGATGGTATTGTCGAGCAGTCTTTGAAATGAGTCTCCTCTTGAGTTCTTAAAACCCTTCTCACATTCCTCGCTCAAGCGAACTTTGTATCTTCCGAGTCATTTGAGTTAGTGGAGTAGCGATTCGAAAAAACCTTCTACGAATCTCCGATAATAACCAAATTTAAGCCGAGAAAGCTACATACTTTGATCCATCGATTTAGGTTGCTCCGACTTTGAATAGCTTCAATCTTTCTTTGGGTCAATAGATATTCCATGACTTGATACCACGTGCCCAAGGAATGCTACTTCCTCAAGCCAGAACTCGCATTTCTTCAACTTGGCATAAAACTTGTATTCACGAAGCTTTTGGAGTATCAGCCTCAAGTGTTGCTCATGATCTTCACGGCTTTTGGAATAAATAAGGATGTCATCAATAAAGACGACCACAAAGTGATCCAAATATTCCTTGAATACTCGGTTCATCATATCCATGAAGGCAGTAGGAGCATTAGTCAATCCAAAGGACATGACTAGGAATTCATAATGCCCGTACCGAGTTCTAAAAGCCGTCTTTGGAATGTCATTGGTTCTAATCTTCAATTGGTGATATCCAGAACGAAGATCAATCTTTGAAAAGAATTTGGCTCCTTGCAACTGGTCAAACAGGTCATCAATACGTGGCAATGGGTACCTATTTTTGATGGTGACATGATTCAACTCCCGATAATCAATACAAATTCGCATACTCCCATCTTTCTTTTTCGCGAATAGAACAGGAGCACCCCAAGGAGAAGTACTAGGACGAATGAAACCGATGTCTAACAATTCCTGTAGTTAGGTCTTTAACTCCTGAAGTTCAATAGGAGCCATTCGATATGGGGCTTTGGAAATAGGTTTTTTGCACGAGTTCAAGGTCGATACAAAATTCAATTTCACGCGCCTGGGGTAGGCGGGAAGTTCTTGAGAATACGTCGGAAATTCATTAACAATAGAAATATCATTCAAAAGCGGCGTATTTTTGTTTAGATCCGTGACATGAGCTAAGAAAGCTTGACATCCATTTTTCAATAAACGAATAGCTTTATGGCTTGAGATGACAGTGATTGATTTTAATGGTTTGGTGGCTTGAATTTACATAACAGATTGGTTAGGAATATGAAAGCTAACAACCTTACGAAAATAATTAATTTTTGCATAATGAGTAGTTAACCAATCAATCCCTAGAATTACGTCAAATGCAAGTATTTTTAATGAAATAAGATCGACAGGTAATGTGAGGGTACTGATTTGAACCAAACAAGACTTATAAATAATGGATGTAATAAAGGTTTCTCCCAACGGAGTTTCTACAGATAAGTCAAAGTCTAATTTCTCCGGAGTCAAATTTAATCGTTGAGCGCAAGTAGAAGAAATAAAAGAATGGGTAGAATCGGTATCAAATAAGGTATAGACTTCGCTAGAGTTTATGATAAGCTTACCCGTGATGACCTCATTCGGGTTCCTTGCTTTTTGGGAGGTCACAACAAACGCTCTCCCTTGCACTACCGTCTTTGACTTTTCTGGGACGGCCTTTGGTGCCTCCATCCTAGCTGAACTTGTCTTTGGTAAACGACAAAATCGGGCTAAGTGACATTCTCTTCCATAATTATAACATGCTTTGGACGGCATCGCGCAGTTTGGACTGATGTGTCCCTTCCCTCTGCATTTGAAGCATATGATAGGTGGTCGTTCTCCTTCCTTAACAACGTTGATGGTCTTGGCGTCCTTCCATCATTGTTGAATCTCCTTTTCTTGAAATGTCCATTTTCTTCGTCTTGGCCATGATTACCACCAAGTGGTTACCATTTATGGCATGTTGATTCCTCTACGTTTGTTGTCACCGTTTTGATGGTGATACCACTTTGGTATTTTCATCTTTCTTTGTCGCTTTTTCTCTTGGTTGCGTTGACTCGTTCTGCGCTCCAATAATCGAGCTCTATTTACAACATCCGAGTACAAACACGGTTTATGAGAAATAAGATATTGAAGTATCTCCGGTTTCAAACCTCTTAAAAACATTCGCGTCATTCGCTCCTCATTATCGACCAAATGGGATGCAAGCGGGATAACTTCGCCAAATTTAGCCTCGTATTGCGACCACGGTCATATTGTTTTGTTCCAATTTGATAAACTCCACTTCTTTCATTTGACGAATACTCTCGGGAAAGTACTTGTCATTGAATAGCTCTTGGAACTTCTCCCAAGACATCTTGAGTGCGTCAGGATGGGTATGTTTTACAGATTCCCACCAATAATCTGCCTCTTCACGCAACATGAAGGTGGCGAAGGGAACCTTTTGCTCCTCGTTGCATCCCAAGACATCAAATATCTTGGTGATCTGATTTATCCATGCTTCCACCTTAAGTGGTTTTGGCTCTCTAATAAACTCCGGTGGTCCCAGCTCCTTGAACTGTTTAGCGGTGACCGTCTGAGAGTTTCCAGTGTTTTCACCTACATTTTGGATAGGAGCCGCTCTCGCCTGATGTTGCATGAATTGCATAAAGCATCTGAACAATCCATCATTCATCATTTTGGTCTGTGTTGTTATTTGCATGAGGATTGTCGCCTTCCTGATGCACATTATCTTGATTATTGATATGTGGAGACTCAATGGTCTTTTGTGCTCCATTGCTATTCTCAACATTCTCGGATGTCATTTTTAGATATTTCCACAAAACAAAGGTTAATTAACATATAACATATTATCCCTATACTTTGACCGACCAATTAAATACCAAATAAACTTAGGTAGGTCATACTAAGCGAAAGAATTCCCGTCTCTCCCTCCTAGTTCTAGTCTAACATCTTAGCTGGGGATCATATCCTAAGCTTTGATACCAACCTGTGACACCCCAAAATTAGGTATACATCACCCATCTTGAGTCATGGGATACATGGTATGTAATTCAAATACAACTTAATAATACAACTATCGTGTACAATACGACAAAACATAAACTGTGAGTTTGAATACAAATATTGTCTACTAGAGAGTATACAAACTCAAAAAGAGTCCTCATTACAATTATTATCACATTATTTCGCAGAATAGTGAGGACTACTAATGCACCATCTAGGACCATCACTCCGTTCCCCGACTCGTCCCAGCTATATTCTCATTTTCTGAAGAGAACAGTGAAAGAAAGGGTGAGAACAATAAGAAATATTATGACTAAGATAATGTAGAATAAATTATCATTAGCCTTAAACAGTGTTAAACTGATACAATATAATAAACATCAAGTTTAACTGCAGCGGAACAAGCAATCCATTAAAAGAGTCAAGTAGATAATAAAATCTACTATCTTTTATGATTTAAAAGATTTTTCATCACTTTTATCATTTGGGACTCAAACAATAAATAATCCACATCATCGAATCACCCCTTGCACTATGGCCAAGGATATTCTTTAGTATCACGACCACAATTATCAATGCTACGGCCAAGAATATTTGTGTATTCATTAATGGTCATGATCATGCCAACAATCGTCCATCAATGCACTACGGGCCAATGAGGACTTTTACGACATCATTTATAACATTACGGCCATGATTACATAGAATAATCCACGGTCATAATCATACCAAGTTCATCTATGCACTCTGTGCCACG